>JAAGEH010000124.1:1192149-1214384 GCA_011751065.1 Lasiurus cinereus
CTTTTTTTACCAGCTTATAAAGTTAGTATCACATCACTCACTGAAGAAAATGTTTTTGTCAAGTATACTGCAACCCTCCTGGATGTCTACAAAGTTGGTGAGAATACTCATTCATTTTTCCACTCAACGAAGATTTAGTACTTACTACATGTCAGACATTTTATACGACACAGAGAATACAACTTGTATAACACAGCCAGAGTTACTGTCTTCATGAAGCTTATATTCATTTTTTAAAGAAAGGAAATGGGCAACTAAGTTAAATAATTATTTTTGAAAACTTTCTTGTTGGAAAATTTTGCATACTGTCATCTCTTCACTCTGGATTCATTTTTAATATGTGTAAATTTTTAAATTTATAAAAATATCAAAACACCACACACCTAACAACTTACACAAAAATTGCTGCACATTAACAATAAACCAAAATGAAAACAAACTATTTAGAATTAAGAGCAACTATGTGGTTCAATAAATGGGTGTTTCTTCTAAAACACAGGGATGCTTAGAGTAGGTGAGGATATAAATGATAAACAGATTAGTGATTGTTGATGCTGAGGTTAACTATCCTCTCTTCATCTGAATAAGCTTGAAATTTTCCATAACAAAGGGCTTTTTAAAATAATGGTAAGGCACCATACAGTCACTCTGCTAACCATGTCAGGAACTGAACTGGCAAATAGTACTGAGAATGTTGTTTACATGTTGCTACAATAAGAAGTCATGAGAAAAGCCTAAGAAAATTAGCTTGAACTAATGTATGTATACTAGAATTTGTATTACTAATTAAAGTTGATTGTTTACCCAGTTACTATTGTATACTATTTATCAATATATTCAGAAGTCTTTCAGGATTTACTGATTAGGATGATTCTGCCAGAGTTTGACAGCTAACTGGAAATCAGTCCTGAATATCTTACAGTGAATTAGACCCAGTCTCTGCCTCAAGAAGTTCCCAGCCAAGCTGAGGAGACACATGTGGAGTAAAATATCATGATAGAAGTTCAAGTATAATGGGAGTAAGAGGAAGATAGATATTTAAAGTGTTCCAAGTCTTTTACATGTCTCGCACTTTTCTACAAAGTTTCCCATTGCCAACTACCAACTACTTTTTAATTTTGTATACAACTATGGAGATTAATATTGTTCAACTAGAGAGAGGTTATTTTAATTCCTGGTTCTGCAAGAGAAACGATAAGCAAATAACTAGTGCTTACTGTATATATATTTCTAAGTACTTTTCATATAACAACCCATTTAATCTCATAACAGTTCTACAAGGTAGGTTTTATTGTCATGCCCATTTTTTCAGATGAGGGGGCTGAGCCCTTACATAAAAAGCAAAAATAATTTGTCCCCCTGGCCACACAGTCAGAAAGTGGCAGAGTGGGGTATAACCCAGGCACCCAAGTCTGAAGCCTTAACTGTATGGACATTGTTGCTCCCCAATAGCCATTAGTCTCCCGATATAAATTTACACGCACTAATAAATAGCCTTGAGGGACTAGAATGCTTAAGAAAGATATAATTGTGACACCATAACATGAACGTGATAACTTTATTTGTATGCCTCTCAGGTGACGCTGCTGCTGAGAAAGACTCTGAAATCACCTTCATTAAAAAGGCAACCTGTGCTAATGCTGACCTGAAAAAAGGAAGGCAGTATTTAATTATGGGTAAAGAAGCTCTCCAGATAAAGCACAATTTCAGTATCAAGTAAGTCACCAATATTTTGGAGTCTCTGATGTTCTCTCCAAAATTGAATATAATTTATCCTTAAATACAGTATATGTTTCTTATGTGACCCTGCTATTAATCAACAAATAAATCATTAGGAGCAAAAGTGATATAACGTGAGTTTGAAACAAAGAAATATTTAAACCCATTAGAGTAGCCGAGGACTCACTGACAGATAAACCATGTGCCTGGGTCTGAAGATGAATTTGAGGGTGCTTATCCAAACCCCCTGTACCACATCTGCTCCCTCAATAAGTTCTCAGGCTATTCTGTTTGTAAAGAGAAAAAGTGCTTACATACATATTTTATTATCATTTAAAAAAAAATAGACATCGAAACAGATGTCGTTTCTGTTTTTAACTGTGAGAGCTCCAAGCAGCTTCATGACCATCAGGGGCCTATGGATCTTCCCACTGGGAGGCGAGTCCAGAAGAGTTTGGCCGACAGCCTGACCCCTGGGGACCTGAACAGCCTGAACTCCATCAAATTTGGCTCTCCTCTATCTGTAGCCATCATCACAAATGCTTCATTTTTATTTTTTCTTGGCAGGTACATCTACCCTTTAGATTCCTCCACCTGGATTGAATATTGGCCTACAGACACAGCGTGTCCATCATGCCAAGCATTTTTAGCCAATCTAGATACGTTTGCTGAGGACATATTTTTAAATGGCTGCGAAAGTCCCTGAGAAAGGTCATCTGTGTACAGTTTTCACCATTGATTCCTGTTGTTGAAGTTTCTTCCTTTTCTTTTTTTAAACGTTCACAGCTGGTCTTATTTGGAAAGCTCACTTTACTTAGAATTAATGGCACTTGCTTTTATTAGAGAACGGTTTTAAGAGCTGAAATAACATGGCCTTGGGGGCATGGAGACAGGTACTCATTCCAAGGTTATTGGACACCAAAGCAATAAATTGGAACGTCTCCTAAAACCTACCACTCAGGAATGTTTACTGGGGACAAAAGAATAGCCCATTGAAATGTGGTATCTTAGAAAAACATGCCCTTGCTTAAAAGAAAATACTAAGGAACAGAAAACTGATCATTAAAGCCTAACTTAGCTTTCAAAATGTGCAAAAAAAAGCGGAAAAGCATGTTATTTTATGCTTCACCCACACAAAGACAGGCAAATTGAGAGGTGGAGAAGGTAGCAGTAGAGACCCAAGAAGGCCTAACCTTGAAGCCCTCAGCAAACTGGGGAGGTAGGAGAGTTTGTCTCTCTGTTGCCCTCTTTCCCCCTTTCAGGTCCCTCTAGTTTCTTCCCTTCCCTCCCAGCACATATTTATTCCCCCAGGAACTCACCCTTGCTAATAATTGTTCTTTCTCCAGGAAGGCAGGCCCTAGTGCAGCGACCTGGTGAAAAGAAACTGTATAGGAATCAGGAGGTTTTTGTTGTAGCCCCAACTAGATGTCTTTGGCTTTACTAGTATAACGAGGAGTTGTGATAGGATATTCATTTTAAGTGACATTTTGTAGCACATTAAAAGCTCTCACATATATTGCCATTTAATGGCTCAAGCATCTCACAAGGAATAGGAATTATTATTATCCCCATTTTATAGATGGGGACATTGAGGCTCAGAAAGATGAAGCAATTTTTCCAGCTATTAAGGGGCAGGGTAAGTGACCACATCTCAAGGCTCTCTCAGTGTAAGCACACCCCTCTTTTGCATCACTGCACCCGCCACATTGCTTGTCAGGTTTCACTTTCTAAGACTAAGGATTCAGTTGGAGCTTCTCAGATGTATATAGTTTAACCAGCCCCACTGAAATATTGCCAAGGAAGTATGAAGATAAACTCTGGATATAATAGGAACAGTGCCTAAAATGCATTGCCTTTTTGAAAAATCTTTTTTTTTTTTTACCAACCCTGCAGTGTGCCTTGTAACACTAAGATTTTCCACTTCCAGGAACTAAGGATTTATTTTTGTTAATGTCAAAGCTCACATTGTAGACACTCCCTTGGCAAAAACAACCAACGTGTCCAATATGCCTAAACTCTCCGCCAGCAAGGGGTGAGGGCCCTCCAGAACAGGCCTGAAGTGTCTGCTGTCACCATCTTTCTGAGGCAGGGTGGAGGGGACCCTGCAGTGGTCCAGGGGCACCAGAGTTTCTGAACTGTTGCGTTAGCTTTTCCCTGAGCACTGTGGCCAATAGGTTGGGTCACAGTGGCATAATTCACCCACAATACAACTGAGTTAGCCTGGCACCACTTAAAAATCTGCCAGCTCCTCTTCAGCTAATTCCTACGCATTGAAACATACTTCCTTAGTGAGGCTTTTGTGTCCCTCCAAACAAGCAGGGGCCCTGCACTTCTCTTCTAAGGCACTTGCAATAACTCACTTAATCATGAATTTTGTTTAGTGTGCAGCTCCATGTGGGCAAAGGGTGGGTCCATTCTATTCACCACTATTTCCTGTGCCTGGCACAATGCTGGAAATGTTATAGGGATTCTGTGGATCCCTCACCCAGTGTGGGCATCAGAACAAAGGAGGGAACACTAGTATTTCTTTTACCTATAGCTGTAAGAAGATATTTTATCATCTTGTGTTGTGAAACAGAAAACAAAACTACGTAGCATGTAAGCATTCAAATGTTGGGTATGGAATTCTTTCTGTGAGTATGAAAGGAACTCAGAGGAAGGAACTGAGTAAGCTACAGGAGCTTCTGGGAACTTCCTAGAGAAAGATGGGCTGGATCTGTGTAAGTAGAAACAGGGGGTCTGCGTGGTTATGGAGAAAAGCATAAGGCAGGTTTCTACTGATGGTAAGGAGGAGGATGTAGGTGGTACATATGAACACTGTTCATTTTAATAGTTACATATTTATTTTATTATATATATAGATGGTTCCCAACTTGTGATGGTTTGACAGGATTCTTCAGCTTTACAATGAGAAATGATATTCATTCAGTAGAAACCATACTTCGAATGTTGATCTTTTCTCAGGTTAGTGATATATGGCATAACACTAACTCATGATGCTGGACAACAGCAGTAAGCGCAGCTCCATCAGCCACGTGATCACACAGATAAGTAACCGATGCAATACAGTGCACTGTGTTGCCAAAGTATTTTGGATATTGTGTTTTGACTATGATTAAGATAGGCTAGACCAGTGGTCGGCAAACTGCGGTTTGCCGCTCTGTGGACTAATGCGTTTGCTGACCGCTGACCTAGACTCTTGATTCCAATAATTACAGGCTGTTGTTGTTCCTTTTGATTAAGCCCCTATCCCAGTGGTCGGCAAACTCATTAGTCCACAGAGCGGCAAACCACGGCTAGACTAAGTTTGCCAACCACTGGGCTAGACTCAGTAAGTCATGATGTTTGTTAGGTTAGGCATATGAAATGCATTTTTACTTAAGATATGTTCAACTTGGGATGGGTTTATCAAGACATCACCTCATCATAAGTTGAGGAGCATCTATCTGTATTAGAAAAAACATAAGTAGCACATAAAAGCCAAGATACACTATTTTCTTTTAAAATAAATTTTCCTCAAAAAGTAAATCTACCTAAGGAAAACTTTTAAGGAAAGTATAGGTTTTTCTTAGGGCAAAAAAAATGAGCTTGACATGCACATAATTGAAGTTCAGGAAATTCAGCTTTTGTCTAGTCACATCGATGCAGAGAACACCACAGCCTGGCTCTGAGGGCAAGGCCGCTGCTAGGGATACCAAGGCCCAAACTCCCAGTCCAGCTCCCAGCTGTCAAAGGCTCCTCTTCCCTTCCACACACCAAGGTCTCTGATAGCCCAGTGTTCTTCCCACCACGCAGATGAGTGGAGGTTACAGAGAAATCGATTTTTGCTTCTTGTGAAGAAGCATCTTCTTTGGGCCACAATGCACACACTCGCATACTGTTTCAGAAGCCACCATGAATGCCCACACATGACCTCACAACTGAAAACCCCTGCCTCAGGAGCTGGGCATTCGGCAGCCAAATCTGGGAGGTTCTCAGAGACACAGAGCAACTCTGGATCATACTTCCAGGGGCTTTTACCTGAAAACAGATTGATTGTGCATAGTTCATGTGATGTGAGAAACCTGTTGCCAGCGTTATGATCTTTAACTTTGTTCGGGAGATCAAAATATTCCTTCAGGCTTCTGAATCAGAAAGAAGGGATGGAAGAAAGTGAGGAGGAAGAAACAAAAAAAATTAAGGGGAGAGAGTGGAGGAAGAGAGAGAAGAGGGAACTGGAGAAAGGGAGGGAATTTTGTTTTAAGACAAGATGAGAACTCCATTTCTAAGAACCTTCTGGATTCTCCTCAGCTGGCAGGGTACCTGCCCTGACAGACATGTTGGCAGAAATGGATCTGATTTTTGGAATACAGAGTCCACTCCTTCACTGTTTCCATCATTATAATCAGATTAAGTTTGTATTATATCCACAGTCACGAGTCATATAATCCTAAACTGTCCAAACCAGGAAGAATCTAGAGCTCATCTCATCCAATTCCTTCATTTTCACCTCAGAAATCTGTGACCCAGCCGAGTGTTAGGTGCAAGGGCTGGGACACTCACCCAAGGCCTCTGATGGCCCAGGGTTCATTCCACCACACATTGAGTGAAGGTTACAGAGAAATCAATTTTCACTTCTTGTAAAGAAGCATTTTCTTATGGCCAGAGCCATTCAAAGTAGAATAGGCCCTATCACTCCCTCCTTCGAGAAATGTTGCAAGAGCCATTGAAGATGGGAGGTTCGCCTCGGTAAGTGTCCCATGTCCCTTCAGCTCTAAGGGGCCATTATAGACCATGCATGTAAAAGGATGAGCACAGCGCCTGTGCTGATTGTCACTATCCTTACTTTTAGGAAGGAAGCAGCTGAGGAGGCTGAGTTGTGTACCTTCACATCTTTGGGGTTCTGGGGCCCATGCTCCTAGCCTCTGAGCTGGAGGGTCTTCTCACATACTGGACGGGTAGTAATTGTCATTGTGTAATCTTGGCAAAGACTCTGCCTCTCTGAGCTTCAGCATCCCTCCTACCCAACGAGTGTGTTTCATACATGCTCTCTAAGCTGTCTCCGTGCTAGGACAGCAGGTGAGTCAGAGTGAGGCAGGTGAGTGTTCGGGTACAGGGTGCTGAGGCAGTGGGAACACTGGTGTTAGTGTAAACGAAGGGAGGCAGCACTAGAGATAAATAGATTTGCAATTTGTGTCCTAAAATCATGTTCTACATTGATGCAATACAATATGTAGAACTCAATTGACAGGTCACCTTACATCCCCTCAAAGTAGAGTTGCCATTTCTTCCTGTGTGAGCCTCGTATGTAAAATCACAATACTGACATTTAAAGATGCCCTAGAGATCATCTAATCAACCTCCCCCTATTTCACCGATGAGGAGGCAGGCTCAGAAGAAGCAAGGATGCTCCGAGGGTCCCAAAGGGAAGTCTGGGCTGGAACCAGCGTGCCAGGCTTCCTTCCCCTCACATTGGTGCTTGGTGTCTCCCCCACCAACTGGGCTAAATGGGCAAGCAGAGAACAGACCGCAGGTGGGGTCCAGGCCCAACATTTCTTACAGATGAGATTAGAGAAATCCAAACTGTCCTGTAAAGAGGGTTTTTTGTTTGGCTGGAGTTTTGGTTTGTGTGCATGTGTGTGTGTGTGTGTGTTCAGTTGATGTTGGGGCTTGATGAAAGAGGAGTTGATGCTAAGGCAAGAGAAATTGGAGCTGAGGAAAGAATTATTTGACTTAACATTTTTTTTCCAAATAGAAAATCTTTAGTAAATTAGAGCCAAGACTAAACTCTAATTCTCTGAGCAGAGAACGGGAAAGGAGATATGCCCGGAGTAGGAGGAGAAAGCAGAAAGAAGGTTTCCTGTTTTTCCTCCCCTCGCCATCTCCTATCACTTCTAAATGCAAAAGGCAAAGCTACGGCCTGTTCCTTAATTAATGCTGAGTGTGAAAATTAAAATGGCCCCTTGTTTTGGCGTGTGTGTGTGTGAGAGAGAGACAGAGAGAGAGAGAGAGAGAGAGAGAGAAGAAAGGAGTTATTACTATGGGGAAGTAATAAGAACTCACCTCATTTGTGACCCAGGGAAAGTTCCTGAACCTCGTCAAGCCTTTTATTTGTCCCTCTATAAAGTATGATTAGCATTGTCATCTGTGAAGGGTAGTAAGAATTTGAAATAATATCTGTGTGCCAGCTCAGAGGGCAGCCAATGGCAGCTAGCTGGCAATGAGATCTCTACGTCTCATTGCTCTTCGTGCCTCAGCTCTCTCTTTTGGAAATGAGGTAATACTTTCTCCTGGCTCAACTTACAGGGTTGTTGCAAGTTGAAATAAGATCAAACAAATGAAAGAACTTCTTAAACTGTAGAATTTTGAACAAATATGGAAATAGCATTAATAAAAGCATTTTTGTGCTAAGATACCACTGGCAGAGATCTTCTGATGTGCTCTTAAAAGGCTGGGAAAGGGCCCATCATCTTAAAAAGCAACTTCCTCCAGTGCTTCAGATTTCCCGGTTAGAGCTTCATTTCGTTGGTCCTGGAAGCTGTCAGTCTTAGAACCGTGATTCACTAAGTGCAGTCTCTCACCAGCACCATCCCCATGGCATGGGGGCTGCTAAAAATATAAATTCTCAGGCCCTACCTCATACCTAATGAATCAGAACTCTGGTAACAGAGCCCAGAAAATTAAATGGATCTTAAGGCAAATTATAAAAGGATTTCAAGGAAAATTATAGGCACATTAAAGATTAAGTATTTTAAGTTGTTTTTTTTTAATTTTTCTCATGACAAGAAGAGGCAGCCATATGAAGGCCCAGAGAGTATTCTATAAAGGGAAGCCCATAGTTCAGGAAACCATAAGAAGGCTGGTATGGCTGGGTCAAGGAAAGCAAGTATGGGAAATGAGGTTAGAGGAATAGGGAATAGAAGGCGCCAAATCAGTAGGATTTCATAAGCACAAGTGAGATGTTTGAATTTTATTCAGTAGAGAGTCCTAAGTAAGGGCGTGAGACCAGACTGTGCAGGAAGAACAGTTAGAAACTCTTGCGGCTGTACCAGTGAAAGGTGATGGTAGCTTGAAATAGGGTGGTAGAAAAGCAGATGAAGAGAAATAGAAGGATTCAGGATATTTTGGAGACAAGACTGAAGGGTTTGCTGAAGGTGTTAGGGTGGAAGTGATGTAGGGAGTCGAATCAAGGATTACTCATGGAGACTCACCTTGAGCCAGTACAAGTTGTAGAAGACAACAGAAGATGCAAATTTAGGGCAAAAAGGAGGAAAGATGTTATGGGTTGAAGAGCATCCCTCAAAAAGACCTTGAAATCCTAACCCGCAACACCTCAGAATGTGACCTTATTTGGAAATAGTTTTTTTCCGGTGTAATTAGTCAATGTTAGACGAGGTTATTGGAGTAGGGTGGGTATGGAGACAGAGGCACATGTGAAGACACACAGCCCGTCACGTGAAGGTGGGCAGAGATTGGAGTGATGTTTCTACAAGTCAAGGAACGCCAAGGATTGTCAGCCATCATCAGTAGCTACCAGAGAGGCGTGGAAAAGATTCTCCCTCAGAGCCCTCAGAAGGAACCAATCCTGCAGACTCCTGGATTTCAGACTTCTAATCTCCAGAACTGTGAGAGAATACATTTCTTTCGTTTTTAAGCCATCGTTTGTGGTCCTTTGTTATGGCGGCCTTAGGAATCTAACAGAGAAGAGAATAAGGATTTCTGTGGGGGCCTT
Organism: Lasiurus cinereus; assembly: GCA_011751065.1. Lineage (NCBI taxonomy): Eukaryota > Metazoa > Chordata > Mammalia > Chiroptera > Vespertilionidae > Lasiurus > Lasiurus cinereus. The sequence continues at coordinate 1,201,580 of JAAGEH010000124.1, forward strand.
GTTATGTCTGAGGAATCTTTAGACATCCATGTGGAAAGATCAAGTAGCGATTAGATATATGAACGACATTCATGCACTAGGTGGGGGGCGGGGAGGAAAGGGGAGGACAAAAAGGAGGGGGAGAAGGGGAAGGTTCCCCCTCAGCCCAGCCTGCGCCCTCTTGCAGTCCAGGACCCCTGAGGGTATCCACCTGCTGCTGGCAGACATCCCCCCAGGAGTCCTTAGCGCTGCCGCAGAGGTGGGAGAGGCTCCTGCCACCACCTCTGCACTCACCAACTGTAAGCCTGACTTCTGGCTGAGCAGCGCTCCCCCTGTGGGAATACACTGACTACCAGGGGGCAGCTCCTTCGTTGAGCATCTGCACCCTGGTGGTCAGTGTGTGTCATAGCAACCAGTCATTCTGCTGCTCAGTCAATTTGCATATTAGCCTTTTATTATATAGGATGCACTGTATTTTATGGAAGCACTTTATGTGACATATAAAATATGATATATAAGATGACCTAAAAAGGGAGAAATCATTACATAAATAATGGTATACACATTTCATGCAATATTATGCCACCTCTAAAGAGAATCATTATAAAAACTAGGTAGCAACCGGGAAAGTGCTTATGATAAGGTTACACACACACAAAGCCAGTGCTTGTCATTATGTAATAACTGTCCGGATGAGAAGCAGGTGTCAATCTCTCTGGGTGAGAATCTCAGCTTCAATTTTTCTAAATGGCCTGGGACAAGCTACATGTCCCACAGGTTATTTTGTTCAGTGTATTTATGGCATCGGGTAAGTGAACACAACACTTAATTGGAAATCTCTGAGATGGCAGAGTAAAGAAGTAATCATAGTGCAAGTGGAAGTGAGCGAGGAAGACTTCTTAAAAGAGCCGACCTTTGCTAAAGATGTGCATGGCCCGAGGCAGAGTCCTCAGCACAGGCATTGTGGCAGCATCAAGGAGTAGACCCAGTAACACTTCCAAGAAGTCATTCTCTGTGGACACACCTGTGCGAGAGCTCTTAGCACACACCACACCCAGTGTTCCGATTGCTCATCCATGTCACTGTGTCCCACTGTGAGCTCCTTGAGGAAAAGGGTCATTCTCCTCTGTATCCTTAAGCATAAGACCTGGCGCAGGGGAGGTATAAAGTCAAGTCTGTTGCATTTAATAAAGAGTAGAATCAGAATTTGATTGTCACATAGAACCTCGCAGTAAAGGCACATTAATACCAAGTCCATCAACCCTCAGAAAGGAGGCTCCTTAAACTCCGCAGAAAATCAGATGATGGTTCAGTTGCTTTATATAAGACAAGCACAGGGAGTTCATTGCTCTGGAAGAAGTGATAGAAACAAATACCACCATTTAGGAAAATTGGAAGGAGACAACCCATTTTACAGTAGCAGTTAGAATTAGTACAGTGAGCAAAGAAGACTCATAGGGCATAATCATAAATTACTTTGTCTCCCAACCAATAAAAATTTATTCCAAGGAAAGGGAGAGAAGTCCTCCCTCTACTCATTAATGAAAACCTAACCTGTGACTTTCCTGATCACTCTTCAAAAAGAAAAAAGTCCTGGGAACACTGTTGTCACCAAACTCTATTCCTAAATTATATGCTCAGTCCCCTAAAAAAATCAAAATTCCGAATCTGATTTAAAGTTCAACCTTTTCTCCCAACCAGTTCTTGCTGGGGACAGGGATATAGACAGGTGCTTTTTTCTCTCCCAAGACTTCCCTCCCCAGTTTGCTGTGACTTCTGACCACTCCAGGACTAGAGGAGTGGACTTAGGAGAGGCAGAAGGAAAGAGCCAGAGAGCTCTTATCTGACCAGTACTATGGAAAGAAGGCTTTAAAGATGATTTTGTGTGCAGACATGCAGGGAATTTCCACTGCCTGGATCCTATTGTTCACCCTTGCAGCCCGAGGAAGTCCATGGTCCCTTCAGGTTGTCCTCCTCTTGAACAGACCTAAGAGGCCTCCACATCAGTCTTCTCTGTGCAATGTCCCACTTCTTGTCCATGGGAACAATATCCTGGGCCCAAAACAGCATTGGGCGCTCAGGCTGATCTGAGCAGGGCTACCTCTCCTTTGTTTGTCTAAGATGGCACCCATCCCTCATCCTTTAGGTTTCTCTGGTGGCTGGCAGATGCCAGTCTACCGTATCTCCCCATCTCAGACTGCCGGAGACATGTGCTCAGCTCTCTGACTCTATAAAGCCCCTCTCTTGTGACTCAAGAAGGGGCGACACACAACAGCTCTCTCTGTGACTATCTGTTCAACCCTAATCTCCTAATGACGGAGCTGGGGTCTCAAGGCTTTTCTACAACACCACACTGCTAAGTGGTATAAAGGGCGGGGACACACACACAGGCCCATGTAGGGGAATCAAAGATGAGTCCAACACTGCTTCTCAAAGGGAACTAGGACATTCATCTCAAAGGTTAGCAAAGGCAGGGTGGCTTCCACTGGGCAGAGCGGAGAAGGCTCCATGGAGAAGGTGACTTCTGAGTGGAGTCTTGAATAATGACTAAGATCTGGATAAGCTGAAATGAAGTCTTTTCAGAGAGAGGAAATAATGTGAGCAAATGCCCACTGGTGGGAAGGAAGGAAGGCATGCACAGAGACCCCTAGGAGGTCTGTTTCAATTAGAGGAGTGGACGAGAAGGCCAAGCCAGACTGAAGAGGAACAAGATTAGGAGGTTGGTGTTTTCCTGCAGAAAGTGGGAAGTTTTGAAGGTTTTGAACAGGGCAGCAAGATGGAGGGTGGGTGGGGAGGGCAGTAACTAATTCTTTGTGAAATGTGTTCTTCATTTCCTTGTGTTATTAACCAGAACACCATTAAGAAGAAAAACAAAACTAAAACCTTCCAGGACCCACTTCTTCTTCTTTTTTTTTTTTCAGGAAAAACCTTCCCCTTTGGAACCACTCATGAGTTCAGTTTATAAAGACATCCAATCCTGTTTGTATTGTGAGTGAAGGGGCTTTGGCACAGCTGCCAGGCCCAGGATCCTCCCTCTTCCCAGCTCTGGGGCCCTCAGCTTCAAGCCTGCTTGACCCATCTCCCCGGGGCCCCCCAGTGCAGCCCACTGGGAGAGGCCAAGCACAGGCTTCTCTTTCTGGGCAGGAGGGCGGTGAAATTCTCGCCCCCTGAGCCCAGCCACAGAGGCTCCACCCTGGGCCCACTGGAGCCAAGTGAGAAAAATCCAGAAGGCTGCAAAGCCAAGAACACAGCAGGTTTGGATTCCAATCCCAGCTCCCCTTTCCCTTCCTGATCTTGAGCCCTTGCTCAGCCTCTATGTCTAAATCTATGAAATGGAAACAAGGCTCCCTACCTCTCAAGGTTGCGGTGAAGGTTACATGTGAAAGAATTTGTGAGCCTACCTAGCCCATAGCAGGTGCTCCATAAATATTCCTCCCACTGCTTCTCCCAATCTCTCTGTGTCTTGTTCTCCTTGCCTATTAAATGTGGCGGGGACTCAAGAATAAAGTTTAAATCTAATAAAGTATAGAGCCTCTGCCCTCTGTCCCACCCAGAGGCCCTGGCAGAACAGAGGGCCTTTCTCTGCCCTGTGGGAGCTCTGAAAGCTATTTTCTGTTCTATTTCCAACAAGTTAAAAAAATCACAACTGGCACACAATTAGCATGAGCCTACACCACCACCTCCAACCTCTGCTTAGTACCAGCAGCTGACTTAGTTTCCCCATCTGTAAAGTTGAGTCTAAGATAAATCTCCCCAGGCAACTGCCCACTAGGTTGAAAAGATGGTGCCCAGCAGAGGGCGCTCTGAGTACGACCTCCAGGCCAAGGCCCCGGGGAAAGGCACGGGGCCAAGGAAAATTCTAGTGGAAAAATCAAAGAAAGGATCCAGGTTTATGAGTCCCAGACTTTGAAAAACAAAACTGCTGAGCTGTCTCCTGAGTTAGGGAAAAAGAACACCACAGCCGCCTCGAGATTTCCAGGAAACAATTTGTGAAAGCTTTGGGCAAGGCTGGCCAGAGGACTTGAGGAGCCCCAGCTGGGTCTGATGCCCTGGGAGGAGGGCTGGGGGGTAGGGGGGTGTGTGTGTGCCTGTGGGAACGTAAATGTTGGGGCGTTTTTGGACACGGTGGAGTTACGTGCCAGTGTGGGGGTTAATGTGTATCTATGCGCAATCCCACAATTATTTATTTGAGAACCTTTCTGTGTTTCCCTAGGTGATGGGGATGTGACAGCAAATAAAAGTCTCTGAACTCACAGAGCTGAGGGAGACAAATTAGCAGGCATTTCAGTCCAGAGTGCAGGCATCTGGGAGGCGATTGCGGGGTGGGGGTGGGGGGGACGGGCAGTTCAGAACACTGGCTTTGTGGCCAGGCGGCCTGGGATGCACCTCCAGCGACACAACCGTGGAGATCTCCAACTCTCAGTCTCTTCAGCTGCAAAATGAGTACGTTCCACAGTGGCATCCGAGAAGATAAGGTGTGCGTAAATGGGCAATGACTGGCTCCATTATGTGCATGCAGGCTCTGCACCTGGACAAACATGTACAATGTTCAAAGTCCTGGGGGGCCAGCTGTGGGCATTGGCTTCCCCGTTGAGGTTGTGTGCATGGCATGCCAGACGCTCTCAGAGGTCGCAAATCGCGGTTCACAGACATGGTTTGTTGAAAAGATTGTTTGGTGGTTTTCTGATGTTGTTTGGGGTTATTTTGGGGGAGGGTTGGTTTTTTTGTTTTGCTTTTTTGGCTCATGGAGTATTCTAAAAAATCAAGGCATTTCACGTAAAAATCTAGATTTCCAGTTTTTCTTAAAACCTTGGAAGACCTGGCGGTCCTGCAAGCATTTGCATGTGTGTGCCTGCATGCCAGGGTCTCCGCTTCCCATCGATGCATCTTTCCCAGGAGCACCCTCGCCCCTGGCCAGTCTCCAGGTCTGTCCTTGGAAGAGTTCCAAGGTGGCTTGGGAGGGCCCATGTGCAGACATGCTCTCTGTGAAAGGAGAAGCAGGACCAGGAGAAGCTGGTGCCAGGCCCCCAGCCTCCCCAGGCAGCTCCAGTTTCAGCAATCGAGTGGGTGGGTGGGTGGGGGTGCGGGGGGGAACAGAGAGAGCTGTAGGCCCTACCCCAGGCTCTCTGGTCATGTGCCTGGACACTGGATACCGAAGAGTGTAACCAAAAATGGCCGCTAGACCGAATGTGTTTTTGGTCCCTCAGTGTTTGCATTTATAACTTCCTCAATTATAGCAGTAAACTGATTAAGGTAATGATCTCCCATAAGAAGTGTTGCTAGCTTTGTGTACTATGGTTCTTTTAAAAATTAGCAAATTGACTCATGATAGAAGTTAAAAATATATTTGTTAAACACATTTTAGAAATCCACAAATGTGAAAGGTAGGAATGACATTTTCCTGGATTCTCTTAATATGGCAAATTGATCCCTCTTAATAGATATTTACTGTGCACTCCCACCTCCACTTCTGGGGAGCAGGGGGCTGTCCCTCAGCCCAGCCTGCACCCTCTCCAATCTGGGCCCCCTTGAGGGATGTCTGACTGCCCGTTTAGGCCCAATCTAAATGAGCAGTCGGCTATCCCTTTCACAATCCAGGACTGCTGGTTCCCAACTGCTCTCCTGCCTGTCTTCCTGATTGCCCCTAACTTCTCCTGCCTGGCAGCCTGATCACCCCCTAACCACTCCTCTGCCAGCATGATTGAAGCCTAACTGCTCCTCTGCCAGCCTGTTTGCCTCTAACTGCCCTCCCCTGCAGACCTGGTCCCCCCATCCCATCTCCCCCACAGGCATAAGTTCCCCCCCACAACTGGCCTTCCCTGCAGGCCTGGTCACCCCCAACTTCCCTCTTCTACCAGCCTGCTCACCCCTAACTGCCCTCCTCTGTGGGCTTGATCACCCCCAACTGCCCTCCCTTACAGACCTGGTCCCTCCCAACTGCCCTCCCTTGCTGGCCATCTTGTGGTGGCCATCTTGTGTCCACATGGTGGCAGTCATCTTTGACCACCTGGGGGCAGCCATCTTGTGTGTTGGAGTGATGGGCAATTTGCATATTTCTCTTTTATTAGATAGGATTTGGGGACAAAAGGGCACCAGAACATACAGGAAGAGGCCCTCTGGACTTCTGACTTGCTGGGCTATAGACCCCTCTCTGGGCCTGGTTCCCCTTTTGTAAGAGGAGACTACCAAACACTAACCCTACACTCACAGCCCTGCCCACCCCCAGCTCAAGCATTCTGGGAGGGAGTTCGGGCCACTGCCTGGTTCTCAGCCTCTTGCTCCCACCCCACCTTCTTAAAATAATTATTTATTTATTTATTTATTTATTTATTTATTTATTTATTTTAGAGAGAGAAAGGGAGAGAGAAAAAAAAACCATCAATGTGAGAGTAAAAAAATTGGCTGCCTCCTGCACGCCCCCTACTAGGAATCGAACCCACAACCCAGGCATGTGCCCTGACTGGAATCAAACCAGCAACCTTTCAGTGCACAAGACAACTCCCAACCAACTGAGCAACACCGGCCAGGGCTACCCACCCCACATTCCTGCTTCCAAGTCTTAGCTTGTGCTGGGAATTCATCTGGCTTGAGCTCTGGAAAAAAAAAATCCATCAGATGAGGTTTTTCACACTGCTTTTTCTAGAAAAAAATATCTGGAGTCCCAAAAGACCAAGCATCTAGTGAAAGCTTCCAGCATCTGTTATAAAGGTTCCTGGTCCAGGTTCCTAGACAGATGGGAGAGTTGTGTCCCTTCCGCAGCACCGGAGTTTGGAGGGACTTTCCTGGCAGTCCTGCAGTCAACAGCAGAGGCAGATACCCGAATTCCTGAGGAAGAGCTCCCCCCACCCACTCCCTGACCTTTCTCTCTCAGGCTGAGTCCTGCGGAGGGAATGAGATGAGAACTGCCAGGCTGCACTCCTCCTCAGCCAGGCAGTGACTGCTGTTGAGCTAGATAGAAGGTTGAGTTATTCTCATTCTGCACCAGCCCCGAGCCCAGGAAAAACAATCTCACAAAGTATGAGAGAAAAACAATGCTTCCACAGCCCAGCAAAGCGCCTTGGAGCCCCAGGATATCCACCTTTGGGAACGTCTTTATGGTCAAAGTCCACAAAAGTAAGAATGCGACACAGAGCCAAACCAGTGTCTTAGAACAGGGGTCCTGCGTGGGCAGAGGTGGCACCGAGAAGCAGAAGGTCGGCTAGCGATAATCCAAAGATTTTTGCCTTGCTCTTCATTACTGGCCTCTGAGGGGCTTTTCTTTTCTTTTTCTTTTTAAAATATTTTATTGATTTTCTACAGAGAGGAAGGGAGAGGGATAGAAAGTCAGAAACATCGATGAGAGAGAGACATCGATCAGCCGCCTCCTGCACACCCCACACTGGAGATGTGCCCACAAGTAAGGTACATGCCCCCGACCGGAATCAAACCCGGGACCTTTCAGTCCGCAGGCCGACGCTCTATCCACTGAGCCAAACCGGTCTTGGCAGAGGAGGTTTTCTTATCCAAGGGTCTCCCAAGCAGTTCACCTGTACCACCTCACCATCTCATGAGTGAATCCCGCTTGCATGTTCTAAGTGCAAATAACTGGAAACACCCCAGGGACCGTTCTTGAACCTACAATTCAAAGAACTTCAGAGGTGTTTTTTTGTTTGTTTTTTCCCTTAAAATATGGGAATCTGTGGAGATGGGGAAAATCACCAGATACAGAAACTCCCTTCAGCAAACAGCCCCAGCTTTCTTTTCAGGTTTTTGTGAGCATGCTTTTTCTAACACCTTGAAAAAGGCCAGGCCAAAAAGGTTTCATAAATGTTTTCTGATGGTGGTGAAATGATTATTAACTATTGTTAACTGAAGTAAACATGTTTATGGGTTAGGTCTTGCATGTTAGTCATTCATTGAACAAGTGTTTATCGAATACCTACCATGTGCCCAGCCCTGAGTTATGCCTGGGAAAACAATAATGAATAATGAAGACACAACTTTACTTTAACATCTTTACTTCATTTAATTTCCTATATTCATATAACTAGAGGGGCAAAAAGGGGAGGGGAAAGCACTTGTAAACAGGCACATTTTTTAAACTGCCAGTTATAACAAGTGTAATAAAAACCAAGATGGAGATTAACAGAAGGAAACTGGGGACATTCTTAATCATCGCCAAAGCAGAAAATGCGTAAGATAGGCTATGTTTTTACAAGATCATTTGGTGTATTTCTTTGTTTTGTTGTTGATATTAGCTAAGGATCAATTACCACAGGGAGGTATTGAATTTGGGTTGAAGAATCAAGTGCCATTTGGTCTTCTAATATAACAGGTGGCTGATAAGCTGTAATCATATGTTTAATTAAATTTCCTGCTTCGGGCATCAGAGGTTATCAGAGGATATTAAAATAATGTGGACAGGAAAGCTGTTCGCTAATTATTTTTACTAAACATAAGCCACAGATATGACAGGGACAAGGCATGATGCTGGTAATGAAAAGAAGGAATACAGAGCAAAATTGGGAATGTTTGGTTTTTGTAAGTAGAGGGAGGAATAGCTCATTTTGGACTCCCCATTTTAAGGCTCATTGACAAATAGGAGCATGGCTGTCATGAGCCCACTGGGTACACTCACTCGGTTCATTCATATCTAGGATGAAGCAGTCATGAGACTAAAAGCTCGGGCTTACTCATGGCTGCAGTCTGGGGTCTTGCTCAGGACAGAACACACTCTATGCCTTCATAATAAATACGTTTGGGGTGAAGTCAATGAAATATCTGCAGCAACTGTGACCCATCATACACCCCTTTCACCCCTCCTCAGAACCTACCTCCCCTCAGAATGGACCATTTCCTCCTCCTTTCCCAATCTGCTCTCAGGAAAGCCTCTCCTCCTGACCGGAAACGGGGGTCCCTTTATGGCTCCTCTTCTCTCTCTGGAGAATACATCCATCTGTCTCTTGTTAAAGAAATGTCAAGCCCTAACTGGTTTGGCTCAGTGGATAGAGCGTCGGCCTGCAGACTGAAAGGTCCCAGGTTCGATTCCACTCAAGGGCATGTACCTTGGTTGTGGGCACATCCCCAGTAGGGGGCGTACAGGAGGCAGCTGATCGATGTTTCTCTCTCATTGATGTCATTGATGTTTCTGGCTCTCTCCCCCTCTCCCTTCCTCTCTGTAAAAAAATCAATAAAGTATTAAAAAAAAAAAAAGAAATGTCAAGAATTAAGAGGCCAGAGAGAGGCGGGGGTATTGACTGTGATGGGAGTCAGGTGACCCCCTTCACCCACCTGCACCACAGGTCTGGCTTTTGTAAACGGGGAGTGACCGTGTGCACAAGATCCGGGGGAGTCTCTGTTCCATTCTTGTCACCTGACCGATGAGGACACCGAGGCCCACAGCAGGGAAACAACTCACAGCCGGCCATGGAGGAAGCAGGTGAGGTCCCAGCGTGGTCTGAGGAAGTGGAAAACACACACAAAGCCTGAAGGGACTGCCCTTCCCACCCCCAGTGCTGGCAAATCCTGGCTGCTTCACCTCGACCAACTTACTGAACCCCTTACGCCTTCCTTTTCTCATCTGGACAGTGGAAAAACGGTTCCCTCACCTCTTCTTGGTGGTGTTAGTAAATGGAGCCATTCATGGCTATGCTTGGAGAAGTCCCCAAGACTAAGTAAAAGGCAGTCACTTTTATTGTCACTGTCAGTATTTTTATACAACCACGGACCCCAATCCTCCAGATGCTTAGACTCTACTCTGGTCCTGTCTCCCCAGGCCAGTGTAAGCTCTCCCTCCTCTAATGCTCTTGGCTGCCAGCATCCTGAACTGTAACACATGGAAAGGCAGTTGTCAGAACAAAGCTTGAACAGGCTGAGACAGCAGAGGCAAGCCAGCCCAGGAAAGAATCCCAGTTTTCAAATCTCATTAGATTCATGGTTTTCTTTCTTTTTTTTTAAGTCTAGTGATTTTCAAACTGTGTCCCTAGAGCCCAGAGGTCAAGATGGGGAGAAGTGCAGTGCGCAGACTCCTGGCCACGTGCGCTGCTTCACTAAGCTCTCAGCTTCCAGCTGGTTTATATATTTGGGCTCCAAGTGAGGATGCATTCAAAGACACAGTCTTACAGCTAACTCAGTTTGAAAAAACCTAACACACTCTATGATCTTTATGGTCATTTTCTGCTTTTAAAATAAATCTATGAACTATATTTTTAATTATTAAGCATTCATGTAGTCACTCTTCCCTTCTCCCCCCACAAACAATTGGTTTACTGGCAAGGGGAGAGAAAACAGAACACGTATCTCCTGACTCCTAGTCCAGTGCTCATTTCAATATTTAAACATAGGCTACACTATATAAGCATAGCCTCCAATATAACTGATCACCCCCTAACTACTCCCCTGCCAGCCTGTTTGCCCCTAACTGCCCTCCCCTGCAGGCAGCTCCCTAGGCTCATGGAGTATGCCAAAAATCAAGACATCACTACATATTTCAAAGGGGAGCAGAGTGAAGGAAGACACAATTCCTTTCATCCCAGTACCAAATGGTCAGGACCTTACCAGTTTTCACCAGTTTTCTATTCTGCACCCGAACAGGGGTTAAAAATCTCTCCTCGAGGAAATACAGCAAGCCAGGAGGTGGTCAGACACTTAGGAGCCAGTCACATGTGCTCTACCATCTTCAATAAAGAATGGCTCACAAAATTTCAGTATCCAAGTCCTCCTGGCCATTCAGACCTTCGCCCCTTGCAGGAGCCAGAAGCTGAAAAGGCTAAGCAGGCAAATTCAATGTCAAGTGCTTAATGGCTAAGGGACTGGGCAAAACTGGCCAATGGACGCCTTGGGGTGCCCCTTTGAAGGCAGAGTAGTTGCGAATGTGAAAGGACTGCTGAGGCGCCAGCACGCCCCACTTCCCTGGCTTTGCTTTCTTGTTCCTCATTCATGGCCCCGCGCTCAGACCACCAGATGTTAGGCCTTAGCCAGATGGACTAGTTTTCTTTTTAAGCTTATTTTTGGAAAAAAAATTTTTTCCCCTGGGTAGAGATGAGTAGTCTCCAAAGGTTTTCATTTCCTTTCTGAGTCAGGTTCAGCCCTGTGAGACTTGGCTTTCGATTTCTGCAGCCTCGCGGCTCCCTGAACGCTCAGAGGTCCCCCGGTGATGCCCCCTCTACACTTCAAGAGCCCCCCAAAATAAGCCAAGTGACTACAGATAAGTTTTTGGTACTTTCCAAAATTAAACTATTTCCCTTGGTAAATTTCCACCAAGTGAGCTCATTAATCTGAAAACAGGATGTGGCACATGAAAAGAGCGAGGTCAGGTGGCCTGTTCACTTACACTGGCTTGGGGCAGAGAGGAAGGGGTGGGTGGGAGCGAAGTGGGACCAGAGACTGGCTCTTAAGAGATCCCAAATCCTGCGTGGAGTGGGCTGAGAATCAATGAATTTTTAAATCAGAGACTCAAAACGCTGAATCCTTTTTTTCTCTCTTAGAATTGAAAGGCCCCACTGGCCACCTCTGGCCACTCTCCCACAGACTGCCTATGCGGGAGGCCCCTGAGGTCCTCTGCTTGTCCAGCACAGTGTCCGCCCTCCTTTCACCGGAGGGACTCTGTCCGCAGCACCAGCTTCTCCGCCAGAAGCTGGAAGAAGCTGATGGGAGGCTTACACACTTCCCAGGTTTAATCAATCTCTCTCTCTCTCTCTCTCTCTCTCTCTCTCTCTCACACACACACACACACACACACAAAAAAAAAACAAACAAAAAAAACCCTAAAACACAGCTTGCAACTCCATTTCAGTGTCAAGACAAAAAAAATGGGGCCCTAGCTGAGGCCTGTTTGGCTCAGTGGATAGAGCCTCGGCCTGTGGACTGAAAGGTCCCGGGTTCGATTCCGGTCAAGGGCATGTATCTTGGTTGCAGGCACATCCCCAGTGGGGGGGGGGTGCAAGAGGCAGCTGTTCGGTGTCTCTCTCTCATCAATGTTTCTAGCTCTCTATCCCTCTTCCTTCCTCTCTGTAAAAAAAAAAATCAATCAAATATATTTTTTTAAAAATGGGACCCTAATACATGGAGAGAATGTAACGGGTGCCTGTGAGTAACTAAAATAAAACAAAGCCAGCCACACAGACAGCTTACTCCTCCCGCAGCCGGCAGTGCTGCCAAAGACCTCAGAGGCCTGACGGAGGAGCCTCTGTCAAAGTCTCAACAGCACGGGTGTCTGTCTCGCATGCACCGAAGCTCTAGCCCAGTATGCACTGTTTCCTAACATCTGGGTTGATGCACACAGCCTCACAGAGAATGAGTGACTGTGTGTGTGTGTGTGTGTGTGTGTGTGTGTGTGTGTGTGGCCGGAAACAGACATGGTTCCGTGAGACGCCCCGTTGAGTAAACGCACCCCGCCTTCCAGCCCCTCGGACCAGCCTTTGCAGGCGGCGCCGCCCCGCCCGCCCGGAGGAGCCTGGCTCCGCGCTGGGCTCCGCGCTGGGCTCCGCGCTGGGCTGTGGGCAGGCGCCCGGCGGGCAGCACCCGGCTCTGCGCCCCCTCCCCGTGCGGGGCGCGGGCGGGCAGGCGGCGCGTGGGGTCAGTCCCGGTCTGTCCGGGAACGCTCCTTCTGCGCGGGGAACACGGGGAAGGGAGGCCCCCGGGGAGACGGGGCGACGCCGCGGACCCCGCCCCGCGCCTCAGTTTCCCGCCGGGAGCGCTCGCCCCGCCCCGCCCGCCCCGCCCGCCCCGCTTCCGCCGCCCGGCCACGTCCGCGCGCCCCACCGGAAGCGCGCGCCGGGCCGCGGGAGGCGGCGGCTGCGGCGGCGGCGAAGCGCCGAGGTTGGTTGCACTTCACCCCGCCCCCCCC
>JAAGEH010000124.1:1214484-1249694 GCA_011751065.1 Lasiurus cinereus
CCCGGTCCGGCTCGCTCGGGCGGGGCTCCCCCGGCGGCCTCCCCTCGCGCCGCCGGGACCTGGCTGGACCTGGCGTCGCGGCTGCAGAGCCAGCGGGACTCGCCGCCCCAGCCCTTCCCCCGGGCTCCGGGGGGCCCCCCTGGGGTCCCCTCATTCGTGAATAGTCGCGGACGCCGCTCTGCTGCGAGCGCCTGCCCGGGGGTCGGGGGCGCGAACGGAGCCGGGGACACGCAGGCTCCTGGGGTTGCGGACGCGGTGCACCGCACGCGGGCGTCCAGCCCCATCCTAGGGGCAGCCCAGCCCAGGGCAGCGGTTCTCAACCTGTGGGTCGCGACCCCTTTGGGGGTCCATCGACCCCATCACAGGGGTCGCCTAAGACCATCAGAAAACACAGATATTTACATTACGATTCGCAACAGTAGCAAAATTGCTGTTAGGAAGTAGCAAAGAAAATAATGTTATGGTTGCGGGTCACCACCACACGAGGAACTGTATGAAAGGGTCCCGGCATTAGGAAGGTTGAGAACCACTGGCCTAGGGAGTCTCCAGGAGGAAGTGGGGTCTGGTCCAGGTGGGCCCCGAAAGACAAGTTGGGAGACTGGGGAGATGGGGATACAGGGCGCAGAGAGACCTGGCAGGTGAGGATCTCTCGGGAGAGCCACAGGGATGAATGGATGGAGGTTCAGAAAGGAAGAGAATTCTAAGGGAGGAGCCCAGTCAGGTCAGGTGCTGGCCAGAGGGCTGTTGTATGAAAACGGGGAAGGTGGGGCAGGGGCAGGCCCAGGGCGTTTGGCGACTTTGACATTTAGAACCTCGGGGAGATGGCTCTCTGCAGATGCCGGTGAGACAGTGGAGCACCTGGGTAGGCAACCTTTTCCAGAAGTTCTGCCAAAGTGAGGAGAGTGCGGCCGCGGGAGAGAATTGGGGGTGAGGACCAAGAGCGTTTTAAAGCGCTGTGTGTGGTTAGAGCACAGCCCTGGGTTCAGAAGCCCCCATCCACTCTCTCCCAGACCTTGGGCAAGTCACGTAACCTCCTTGTGCCTTCATCTGTCACACCGAGGCAGGATGACACGACCCGCCTCGGAGGGTTCATGTGAGGAAGAGAGGAGAGGGTGCCTGCAAAAGTACTTCTCCCAGCACTAAGAAGTGGTACTTGCTGCTTTTCACTCTTGTTATTAGAGCAGCTGAAGCATGTTTTGAGGCTGACAGGAAGGAGCTAGTAGAGGGGGAGGCATTGAAGACCGAGGGGAGAGAAAGGACACTAGGCAGAAAGGGACCCAGAACTTGGATGGAGAGAAGTCTTGGGTGCCTGTCTGTGTCAAACCAAGCGAGGGAGGAGGCAGGTGGGGATGCGGGGGAGTTGGCGGGTTTGTGGTAGGCGATTGAGGGAGTGTCTTTCTGGGAGTCTTGCTGAGGTAGGCCTCAAGGTCATTTGCTGAGAGGACCAGGCCAGGGCTGGCCCCGGGGAGGGTGGCGGTCCTGGTGTGCCGTGCCCTCTTTGCCAGCAGTTTCGTAGCCCCAGTCTGGCCCCGGGGAAAGTGGGCAGTTGAATTTATTTCGGGTCAGAGGACAACATCTGACCTGCCTTGCCCACTTGTGAGGCTCAAATAAAGCTGATGGGTGTGTAAACACTTTATCTGAGCATCACTTACCCGTGTAATACTCTCCCCTGGTCTCGAGGACCTGGGAGGCTGTGACCATCATTGGAAGACAATGTCAAAGCCTTTTGAGCACCTCTGTTGGGCTGTGTATCCTGCCCTACTTTCACCTATGATCTCATGTAGTCAACAACAGTCAGGTGAAGTTGGTATTAATATTATCCCCATTTTACAGATGCAAAAGCCGAGGTTAAAGACCTTATCCCAGGACACACAGCTAGTCAATAGTAGACTTAAGATCTAAGCTCAGATTTGTTAGCCCTCAAAGCTCGTGATTTGAAACCATTATAAAAATTGGCAAAGTCCCTAGCAGCAGGTCAACAGGATAGAAAGATGTGAAAGAATCCTCTTCTCCATTTGTTAGGTGAGAAAACAGGCTGGGTGCTCTGGCCTCCATCCTGGACTTTAGGTTCCCCCTCCCCCCCATCTTGCTTTCATCCCTCTTGTATTGATGAAGGAACACATTGCGAATGGCTCCACAGACCTGCTGCGAATCTTGCTCCAACGCCAGTGGCTGTGTGACTTCGGGCCAGTCACCTTGCTTCTCTGTGCCTGTATGTGGCCACAGAATTCCCAGCTGGTTGCTCTGAGGAACAGGAAGGAGAACGTTGCCCTGCCCACGGTACATGTGCCAGGAGCCCCCGTTCCCACACCACAGTGGTTCTGCACCAGACTTAGCCGCTGAGCCCAGCTCCCTGTGGCCTTGTATCCCTGTAGAGCTTTGTTCTCAGGGCCGGGAAGTGGTAGTGCCTGACCGGGGCATGTGGCCACCTATGACTTCCTGAGTGGGGCCCCGAGGAGCGCCCTGAGCAGTGTATGGCTCTGCAGCCTTGGACTTGAAAGGAGGGGAGGGCCCTGTGTTGCCATCGAGACTGGCGAGGAGTGCCACAGGCAGGGCCATCCGAAGCTTCCTGCTACCGCTGGCTGCCTTGGCCCTAAGGTTCCAGAATCTGAGAGCTTAGCGGAACCTGGAAGACCACCCATTGTAACTCTTTTCTTAACCGAGACCCACTGTGAGGAAGTGACTTCTGCCTGAGACCCTGGAGAGGACAGAGATCGAGCGCCTGGAACTGGCGTTTTGGGACCTGCCACCAGGACCTAGGGATTTCCACCAGGGCAGTGAGCACCCCCACCCAGAGTTCCAGGCTTCTCGGAGGTCGCAGGGCACACAGACAAGTCACCAGCTGTGGCTCTCTGCCCGGGTCCCCTGGGGAGGAGGAGGAGGAAGCCAGCGAGCGGCCCGGGGTTCTTGGACAGGGGAACTCTGACTGTGGTTCCTGAAAGTGCGTGACACGGTTGTTTTTCTCTCTGACTCGTTCTCTTGCTCTCTGTCACTCTGAAGAATGACTGGGCACTCCTAGGGCCTTCGCTCAGCATCCAGGGGGGTTTTTCACCGCAGAGGGTAATTCCTGCCCCATCCCTGTTGTGATTCAGCTGTGACGTTGAACCACACCAGTCGGCGAGAAGATAAAGTCATCAGACTCACTGCTCGCCAGAGAGGGTGGCCCACGCCAGAACTCACGTCTTCTCGCAGCACAGACTCCACGGGCTGTCCCCCTCCCCAGAGGAGCTTAGCTGGGCCCCTGGCCAGCCTGGGACCCCGGGATGGCCTCTGGCTCAGCCAGCAGCCCCCGCCCAGCCCCTGATGAGAACGAGTTTCCCTTTGGGTGCCCTCCCACCGTCTGCCAGGACCCATCAGAGCCCAGGGCCCTCGGCTGCACCGCCTGTCTCTCTGAGAACTTGAGGTGAGGGGTCAGAGGAGCAAAGGACGGGTGGGAAGAAGGGACCAGGGAGGGACCCCTGATGGGAGACCAGGGTGAGAGGAACCAGTGGCTTTGAGCGGGTGACTTCACCTCTCGGGCCTCAGTTTCCACATCCTCTCCTTGCAGTCCCTCACACTGCCCCTTCTGATCTTGAGGGGAGAAGTAGCCACGGACAGATGTCAGCTGCCACAGCTGAAGGCTGTCCAGGGTGGGGGAGAGCCTTGGGCCCAGCTGGGCTCCTTACTTACTCCAAGGCTGGGTATTTCATGCCTCAAAACCTCAGCTTCCTTGTCTGCAAAAGTCCCATAAAACTACTTTCTACCTCCTAGGATTAAGAGGCACCATCAATAATATTCCAACAAGTTTTTTTTAATAATGAATATAAACTTCTTTAGTAAATGATAAACTGCTATACAAATATATTTCCTTCCACAATATCACCCATCAGCTTGTACTGTTTGCTGAGAACACTTTTAAAGGGAGCGAAGATATCTATATTTATATAAATATGTATGTATGTATAGATGATATATTTATATATAGGGGTGGGCAAATTATAAACCTACTTCTGCCCAACCCTGTATGAATATATATAGTTGACTATGTATATATTTATATATTTATATATTTATATGTGAGTATATGCTTAATAGAAATACATGTTTTAAATATGTAAAATATTTAAAATATCAATAACTCAGAGAGGTGTGACTCCATATGATCATCAGCATCCCACTAGTTTGAACCTACTCTGAGCATCTTTCCTTGGGTCTTCAGAAACGCTTTGGAAAGGTGACTACTATTATTGTCCCATTTCACAGATGAGGACAGTGAGGTCTAATGGAGAGATTAGGTCAGCTTGCCCCGGTTCAATTTCCTGGCAGAAGTGCTCTTTAACTGCCATACACACTCAGCTCGACCTTTGTCTGGAGTTTTACAGCTGAAGAAGGTGGGAAAATGGAATCAGTCCAGTGTGAGAAATTCAGATGCTCTGATGCAGCGGGGGGAGAGAGGTGGTCATGGAAAGGCCAGGTTGTGGGATCGGGGTGGTCAAAGCTGGACTGGTTTCACCAGTAAGCTGATTGCTGTGGGTTCATCTCAGGCTTTTGCACGGGGTCTCTTGGCTTCTCTCCCCATTCTTCCAAAACCGGGTAGAGGTGGTTGAAGGACTGACTGGATGTGGAAGGGACCCAGGCAGAGCTTGGCTCCTGACTCTGCCTCCTCTGGGCCAATCCACATGTCCTCTGAGGTTTAGGGCCTGACCCGTGGCCCTGACTGTAGATCAGAATTACCTGGGAGCTTGGTAAAGCACATAGGCCCGCATGTCATCTGACCACCCACTCCTGGCGGGGAACCTCAGGCGAGGTGCTCTCTGAGGCCCCTTCTTGTTCTAATCGGTCACGGTCATCTGTAATTCCTAAGACAGAGAGACCAAAACCAAGCAGAAGAAGCTGAGAAGAGCCAATAGCCACACATCCACAATCGCACCTGAAGTCCCGGCTCAGATGCATTTGGGAATTTGGAATTTCAGATTTCAGAAAGCAAGTCAGTGATCACTGTGTAGTCCTCCCAATGGGGTTGGGGCAGCACCTTATGATCGAGCCTATTAATGCTTCTGCAATGCAACATAAATATCCACAAGAAGTGGGGTGAGGGTTAGAACAGCCGCCAGTAACGTGGGACGGGTCAAGCTTGGCTGCCAAAGAAGCTCACTGCGAACTATGCACAGACACTGGGTGCCCAGTGCCAGGAGGTTTGGGAATGGTGGGTGTGGGAGTGTGGACCTCATGCTCACTGATTTCAGGCTCCGTGCTGGGCACAGCCGGGCATTTGGAGCTCTCGGGACAGAGGTCAATGCCAGCGAGTCCTGAATGCTGCACTCAGCCCGATTTGTTCGTGTGTCTCTAGGAACGGCGAGGATCGGGTCTGTCCCAAGTGCAGAGGAGCCGACTCCCCATCTGTAAGCCCAGGGAGCCTTATGTCTCAGGAGAAGGTATGTTGGCACAGCCAGGAAGGGGTATTTGTCCGATTTCTCCCTTTGTTGAGGTTGAGGCCACGTAGACAGCCATTCCCCGGTCCCAGCAGGCGCCTCCCTCTCTGTCTCGAGTTCAGCTGAATTTGGTTTGTAAGCAGGGAGGGGACTGACAACGCCTTGGTGAAGCAGCTTGCCCAAGGCCACCTGGCTGGTCTGTGACAGATTCGGGGTGAGAACAGTCTAGACCAGGTGCCTGCACACTGCGGCCCCCGGGCCACATCCAGCGTGCCACCTATGTTTATACAGCCACAGGCTAAGAAGGGTTTTTATATTTTACATAGTCAAAAAAAATCCAAAGAAGAATGATGTTTTGTGACACATGTAAATGATATGAAATTCAAACTTCCGTGTCTATAAATAAAGTTTTATTGGCACACAGCCCTACCCACTCGTTTATGAATTGTGTGTAGCTGCTTTCACCCTTTGACAGCAGAAGTGATTAGTGCAACACAGGCTTCCAAGTTCAAAATATTTACTCTCTGGCCTTTTACAGAAACAGTTTGCCAGCTCTTGATCTAGACAGTTCTCCTTGCCCTTGATTGCCCTCAGACCAGGGGAAGCCATTCTCAGCTCCCGTCTGCGGCTCAGCTAAGCCATGCTGCGAAGGATAGAGATGGCCTTGAGGGTGTGAGGGGCCACAGAGACATTCTCAGGGCTCCCAGTTTAGAACCCCACTCCTTCCTGGTTGGAAGGACCCTCACTGGTCATCTGTCCACCCTAGAGGTTCCCACATGCTGACCAGAGCTGGTCCATTCCCACCAGTTCTTGACAAAGATGCTAAAAATGTGGAAATTGTAGTGGGGTTTTTATAAAACTAAATTCTTTCCACTTACAGAATCAACCTTTACTCTGAGACATATGCTCTTCCTACATATGTCTTTGTAGAAATGAAATGATAATGACAGTAAATGACAGAATTTTCCATAAAGTCTTTACTTGGTAAAATAAAAAGATGGTAATCTTTATGTTGATCTCCGAATTAAAAGAAAACTTGTATTGATTCATGAATCCAAAGCTGTAAGAATGGAAGAACTACTGCTCTAAATCTAAGCCCCTCGTCTTACTCATGGGGCGCCGATACCCACTGGGCGTCTCAGTGCAGAGCTCGCTGGTGACCAGGTCCTCACTGCTCAGCTGTCCTCACTGTCCTCACTGTGAGACAGGCACCAGGCTCCTTTCAGCCAAGGCCCCCCGCGTTCCCTGGAGCCTGATGTCCAGCGATGCTCAGGATGGTTCTGTCTCAATCAGTTTGTGGCCAAGATGCCTCCTGTGCCTGTTTCTCCAGCTGTAAAATGAAGGCCCACATTGGCTCTGCGGGCCTTTCCAGGACCTTCCCTCCCACCCGAGGCAGGCATGCAAGTCTCCGCACTTCCTTCCTTTCTCCTCTCTGAGCCCTCACTCAGAGGGTGAGGAGAATTTCCTGCCCTGCCCAGGGCTGGTTTTGAGGGCTCTCCCACCCCCTGCTCAGAGCCCTTCCCTGTAGGCTCTCAAGGGAATCTTAGGAAGAATCCCATGAATTTCCCCAGAACTTTACAGGCCACAGGGCCCTAACAGCTTATAGGACAAACAGGTCCATGGAACAACCTCCAGAGCCTCCCTTTTGGGCATTTGGGTGCACTAACCATGAAAGGCGGGAGCAGAGCCGTAACTCTGTGGCTGCCTCCTCCCCTGCACAAGGAAGGACAGGGCTGGATGCTTCCTGAGGCCCCTGCCTGCTTGAAATGCTCCAGGGCTATTGTTTTTAACTGGGTTTCTTCTGACCTCTTAACAAAATTAATACACAGGCATTGTACAACTCTTAGATAATAAAGAGATATATTCGTATCTCGTCATTCAATGGCTGTAATTTATCCATCTTCGTTAACATGAATCAGATGACAGTGGGAATGCTGTGACTGAAGAGTAGTCTGCAAACCTGTCCTCTTTTTTATAATATATTTTATTGATTTTCCACAGAGAGGAAGGAAGAGGGATAGAGAGTTAGAAACATCTATGGGAGAGAAACATCGATCAGCCACCTCCTGCACGCCCCCTACTGGGGATGTGCCCACAACCAAGATACATGCCCTTGACTGCCCTTGACCAGAATCAAACTTGGGACCTTTCAGTCTGCAGGCCTACGCTCTATCCACTGAGCCAAACCGGTTTTGGCTGGAAACCTGTCCTCTTAATCAGCCCAGTTGCTCAGCCCCCGAGGGACTGGGGATTTCTAGGGGGCCCTGCAAAGCATAGATTGAAACTTGCTGCCTTAAACCAAATAACATGACTCTAATGGTGGGATTACAGGCACTGTAACAGGCAACAGGGTAGGAGGGGGCACTGCCCCTATTTGGGGGCAGGCAGGCCTCTGAGCAGCATGATTCCCCCTCCCACCCCCAGCTTCCCGCTCCTGAAGTCATCATCACTGAAACCCCAGTGGAAGGCTGAGGGGCAGAGGGGTTAGCCAGTGGTCTGTCCCCTCCTCCCCCTCCCAAGCCACCTAGTGGAAAGACTAGGGACTCCTCCAGCTCCTGACCCTGATGGGAACTTTGGGGGACTTTTGACCAAAGGAAAGCAGCTGATTGTAAGTCAATACTTTGCATGCGGGGTCACTGTGAAGTTTGTCTGTGCATCTGGGGAAACCTGGGGAATGGAGGTGGGGAGGAGGTTTGGGCCCGAGACCAGCTAAGCTAAGCCCGGAGGCACCCATTCTTGCAAACACGTTCCATGCCATCTGCTTATCACTTTGTCCTCATCCTCTGACTTCATTAGATTCCTATCTCTCTGAGGAGTGCTTGCAGCCCTGGACCCATTAGGTAATGTAAGAAGCAGATATTAAAGGCTTACTATTGACCTAGTTAGAGACTTGGTTCTTGCCTGGAATGACCTTCCTGTAGAAGTGACAGTGAATAGGGGACGGCCGGTGGATGGAAAATGACATTTAATTCGCACTGCGGGTGACCTGTGAGTGGTTTCTCTCGTTCTCTTCCCTCTGAGGCCACTCAAGGTCAAAAGCAAGCTGGCATCTGTCGTCAGTGGCTTACAATAATGCCTTAACTTATTCTAGAATCAGAAAACAAGGAAGGGTCAAGCTGTCTAGTCCAGTTTCTGTTCTGTACTGGATTCCTGCCAGGTGGCTTTATGCCCTCCCACTGATGGGGAGCTCATTACTCCAAGACATGACCTCTTCCACTCTGGGGGGCTGGGGGTGGGGAAGTTCTGACTGTCGTACCATTTTCCTCTCTGTTTGTACTGACCTGAAAGCTGTCCCCCTTAAGGCCACACGAGGCAAGTCCGTCAGCCTCCTGTCCTCTGAGGCAGTCTGCATGTGTGGAGAGGCGCTGACTACGCTCCCCTGGAGTCTGTCCTTGTCTCTATGCGTGTGTGTCCTTCAAAGTGTGAGGTGTAGCAATGAACCCCTGAACGCTTACACTGCTGAGCTTGATGGTTGCAGCTGTAACCTCTTCGATCCTGTGATATCCGGTGCGGATATTGGTGATCGATCTATCGAGGTTCCATGAGGAGGTGTGCCTGGGCTAAAGTCATGGAGCAAGCAAGAGGCAAAGCCAGGCTCCAACTCCTGCTTCCTAGGCTGGTGGCATCTTCCCCTCTGCCGCCTCCATGCAGACAGACCACCCGAAATGTGTTCGGCAGGGTGGGCCCCAAGTGATATGACACCCTAAATTCCACAGTCAGCCTTAAGGGCTGGAAAAACAGCAATGGGCAAGGCTACCTTCAATGAGGAGAACCATGCAGGGCTTCCTAGAAGAGATGGCAGTTGCGCTGAGCAGAGGTTGCCAGAGAGGAAGCTGGCCCGGGTACAGAGGAAGGCAGGCCTGGCGGGCAGAGGCAGACTGGCTGGGTCTGCCTGTCACGGTAGAGTGCCTCTCCCTCAACACCAGCTGAATCCTGAACAAAAGCAGCCCCTGCAGCCATCCGAGACCTCAGGGAGCCTTCGTGCCAGCGCCCGTGCGGTGCAGGCCTGGCACGCTGCACACCCTCTGTGGTGTGCAGTAGCTTCTCAGAGGTGGCTCACGTTCCTGGGGGCCCATGGGTCCCTGAGCGGGGGCCCCTCAGCAGGACCCTCCTCTGACCCCCTTACAGAAGGCCCGAGTGAGCAGGGTGGCGAGGAACACCGCAGACCCACAGACTTCCCGGACGCAGACAGAAGGACGAGTGTTCCCTCAGGGCTGGGGTTCTGTTCTCTGTGTTTCTGTTTCCCCCTCAGAGGAAATTCCACTGCGAGTTTTATTTTTAGCAGTTTGAAGCATGCAGCCGCTAACAGGGGCCGTTTGTGGCACTGGACGTACCCCAAGCTTGGCCCGGGACAGATGCCCTGGTCTTTGTCTGCAACCCCAGCCTGATTCCCTGGTCTGTTTCTTCAAACCCTCCCCCCGCACTGCCCTCCCCCGCCCTTCAGGCGAGGCCACCCTTTGGACAAGGCCAGGACTTCCTGGTGTAGAGGAAGGACCCTGGACTTGGACTCCAGGCCCCTGACCTCCACCTTATCTGCCCCAAACTTGCATTGCCTGTTCCTGAGTTTTGGCTCCTCCACTTACGCGGGAGAAGCAGAACCAAGCCCCAGCCTCCTCCTGGTGGTACATGAGATCTGACGGGGCGATGCTCACACAGAGGCCGAGAAAGCAGCAAGCCCTCGAAAGTTCTAACGATGGGACAGAAGGCCTGAAGTCAGCTACCTACTCAGAGTGTGCAAGCCCTGCGAGGCCTTGAGCAAGCCAGTCACCCAGTCACCCAGTCTCCCATCTGTACGAAGGCGAAGGTCATCTCACCCTGCCTGCCTCAAAGGATGACCCCAGGGATCCTATGTATACACCAATGCTGTGGTTCTGTATACATGTAAATACAGCTAGGGCTGTTCCTCGCCTCCTAAAGGAAATGCAATGGGGAAATGGCATTTGATAGAATTAATTATCAAAAATTTGAGATGTGAGGATGAAATGAAATGCGTGTAGATGACAGCCATTAGAAGGAGAAAAAAGAGACCCCCCCAGGGCAGTGCTGAATCCACAGGAATATTACTACTAATAATAACAATAGCTAACATTTATTGAGCATTATCCTACGCAGAATGATGTTCCCCAAGGATGCCCACATGTTAATAATCCCTATGAATCCGTTGCCTAATGTGACTATATTAGTCTACGGAGGCTGCTATAACGAAGTACCACAGACTGGGGGCCCTGAACAACAGAAACTTATTTTCTCATAGATCTGGAGGCAAGATGTTCAAAACAGGGTTTGTTTCTTCTTAATTTTTATTTTTTAAATATATTTTTATTGATTTTTTACAGAGAGGAAGGGAGAGTTAGAAACATCAATGAGAGAGAAACATCAATCAGCTGCCTCCTGCACGCCCCCTACTGGGGATGTGCCCACAACCAAGGAAGGCACATGCCCTTTACTGGAATCGAACCTGGGACCCTTCAGTCCGCAGGCCGATGCTCTATCCACTGAGCCAAACCGGTTTCAGTTGGGGTTTGTTTCTTTTGAGGCCTCTCTCTTTGGCCTGGAGATGCTAATGACATCCCTTTTCCCTATCTTCACATTGTCTTCCCTCTGGACATCCGTATCCAAATCTTTTCTTACAAGGACAGCTGTCCTATCACCTGGGGCCCACCCTAATGACCTCATTTTAACTCTATGACCTCTTTAAAGGCCCTGTCTCCAAATATAGTCATGTTCGTGGGGGTTAGGACTTCGGCATAAGAACTGGGCAGGGAGGGGATAACTTAGCCCAGAACAGCTGTGATTAAATTAAGGATCCTGAGATGAGGAGCTCAGCCTGGATTGTCTAGGGCAGTGGTCGGCAAACTCATTCGTCAACAGAGCCAAATATCAACAGGACAACGATTGAAATTCCTTTTGAGAGCCAAATTTTTTAAACTTAAACTTCTTCTAACGCCACTTCTTCAAAATAGACTCGCCCAGGCTGTGGTATTTTGTGGAAGAGCCACACTCAAGGGGCCAAAATGCCAGCCACATGTGGCTCAAGAGCCACAGTTTGCCAACCTCGGGTCTAGGTGGTTCCAGTGTAACCACAAGAGTCCTCCTAAGAGGGAAGCTAGAGGGAGTCAGAGAGATTGGAAGAGGCTGTACACTGCTGGCTTTGAAGAGAGAGGAAGGGGCCAGGTGCTGAGGGATGCAGGTGCCTCTAAACGCTGAAAAAAAAAAAAAAAGGAAACAGATGCTCCCCCAGAGCTCCCAGAAGGAACACAGTCCTGGTCACACTTTGATATTTAGGACTTCTGATCTACAGAACTGTAAGATAATACATTTGTGTGTGTGTTTTTAATCTGTGAAGTTTGTGGCATTTTATTAGAGCAGCAATATGTAAGCAAGTCCAGAATTTCATTTGCCATCTCCTGTAACCCTCACATTAACTCGATGGGGGCGGGTACTATTATTATCCCGTTTTGCAGAAGGGGAAAGTGAGATGTGGAGAGGTTAATACTCTCCCAAGGCCACACTGCTAGCGACCGAAATGGGCTTTGCACCCCGACTGGTTGGCTCCAGAGTCCCTCCCCCCCCCCACCTTTTAACCCCAGTAGCATTCTACAGAATGAGTGACTGACTGATGATAGAACTGTAGGCAGACTAACTGGCTATGAGGCCTCTGGAGGCCTCTCAGGTCACCCCTGCCCATCCTCTGACAGCCATTGGAGGCCGGTCACCGCCCACACCCATCCACACATCATAACAAGGACACCCCCTGCATCCACGTGGGCCGGGCTTTCCCCTGCACTGCACAACACTGACTAAAGGACGCGTGCCCCTCCACCGGGGTGGTCATTCTGGAATGCCCCTGTTTTGTCGCTTCCACCTTTTTGGCCCCTCCTATGCTCTCACTCCCAGCTTAGAATGGCAGAGGATCGAATCATGGACTTGGAGGTTATTTTAGGGCCTGAGAGGATCCCCGTGTCCACTCACCATAATCAGGTCCACGCCGAGCATCAGTCCCTCTGATGTGCCCACAGGTCAGGAAGCTACCTGCTGGGAGAGCTGCGTCATTGCACACTTCCCAGCGCCAGCTCGGTCTCCCTGCCAAGGCTGCCCTCTGCCCATGCCCCCAGTAAAACATCTGTTTTCTATTCCTTGTTAGGAACATCTTGTGCTTGAACCCTATGGGAGTGGGGCTCAGGGGGGTGGCCCGTTGCTGGGCTGTGCTTTGTGTTCTAAGCCAACCATACTCATTAAGCCCATGACGCTCGCGTCTTTTACTTTTAAAGAATAATAAGTAATGTGGCTTTGTATTTGCTCAACCCAAAAGACCTCTGTCCTCTTCCCTTTTTAAAATTCAAATCGCCATTTTGCCCCATTAGATTATACTTTTTAAAAACCAACAACAACAAAGCTCTTTGGAAATCAAGATATTATTTATATGCAATGCTATCCACTCAGTTGCAGTGTACGGCTTGATGAATGCCAGTGAATTTATTCAGTTGTGTGACAGCTACCGTCAGGATAGTGAATGCTTCTTTTCTGCACCAGAAAAAGCTTCCCCGTGCCCCTGGTTCATCAGTCTCTCCAGCGGCAGCCTCAGGCGGCCATGGGTAGACTTCCTGTCACTGTCGTTTTGCCTTTTCAAGACCCTTACAAGAATGGAATCATAGTTGTTGTCTTTTGTGTTTGACTTCCTTTATTTAGCATAATGTTTTGAGGGTCCTCCTCATTATTGCATGTAGTGTTTTAGTCCCTCTGATTGCTGAGGAGTGTTCTAGAAAAAGAAAAAAAAAACCACTATCCATTCGCCAGATGATGGATATTTGGATTGCTTCCACTTTGGAGCCATTAGGAATACAGCTGCTATGAGCATTCACATACACACGTAAACATATGTTTCAGTTTCTCTTGGGTAAATTCCTAGGAGTGCAATGTGGCTTGTATGGTAACTATAAGCATAGTTTATAAGTTGCTTTGTAAGTATGATTTAATTTTATGAGATACTGCCATAGATTTTTTTTTTTTACCCTAAGTGTCTGTACCACTTTGCATTCCCACTAGCAGCGTTCATACGTTCCAGTTCCTCCACATCCTCGCAAAGCTTAGTGTTGGTATGCTTTTTGCATCTTGGCCATCTAGTGAGCAGATGATGGTATTTCATGGCGGAATTTCATTCTCATTTGCATTTCTCTGTTGACTAGTGATGTTGAGCATCTTTTCATAGGCTTGTCATTTATATATCTCCTTCTGTAAAGCATCTGTTCAGTATTTCACCCATTTTTAGTTGGCTGTTTTGTCTTATTTGTACTGTTTGAAAGAGTTCTTCACGTATTCTGGATGCAAGGCCTTTGCAGATATGTTTTGGGGAAAAAAGCATTTCTCCCATGGGCTTACTCTTGATAAGAGGTACAGTTGATCCTTAAACAATGCAGGGATTCAGGGCACCAACCCCACACACAACAGAAAATCTGTGTCTAACTTTTGAGTGCCCCAAAACTTAACTGCTACAGCTGTTCCTCAGCATCTTCAAAACATTGATTCCAGGACCCCCTCCCGACCCCCCCCTCCCACGGATACCCAAATCCTCGGGTGTTCAAGTCCCCTATATAAAATGGTGCAGATCGAGGCAAACAGCCCTCTGTATCCATGGATTGCCAACCGCAGATCAAAAACAGCACTGGTATTTTTTGGGGGGGCGGGAATCTGTGTATCAGTGGATCCACACAGTTCAGGGTTCAACTGTAGTGATATGGTATGGAAAGAGCCTGTGTCTATCCTGGACGACCTTCCAAATGAAGCCAGGGCTGCAAAGGAAGCCCAGGTCTCGGGTGCCAGAGGGAAGCCAGTGCCGGCAGCTGGGCGAAGGAAGGCCTACTCTTGTAGGAATTTCATGCATCAGGCCTCTAGTTTTGATATAAGAGGTTGAATTTTGTAGAATGATGAGAAATTTTGTTGTTTTGAATATACTGTGAGAAAGTTAATGTAACTATATAATTGAAACATACTATTACAATGCTCATGATCTCTGAGTACATCATTAAAAAAACAAATTGGCATTAAATATTGTTCTCAAAAAAAAAAAAAAGAATCTGTGTCTATGCTACTTCCTAGCCATTCCTCCTAGGGCAAATCCCTTGCCCTCTGTGAGCCTCAGTTTCTTCATCAGTAAAATGGGAACAAAACACCTACCCTGCCTCCCCCACAGCATCGTCAGGGGCCCTATGGAGAATCATCACCACAAGAGCATTTTGTAAGCATCTGGGACCTGTAAGGAGGCTGGCAGTATGATCAAGTTGCTGTGGAGTACTAAGACCCTTCTGTGTCCCTGCCCTTAGACTGCGCATTATCCTGAAGGAGGGCAGTGCGGGCAGGCACTCCTCGGCCAAGGTGGATGGCCAAGGAGGGACGCAGGTGGCAACTGTGGGGAGCATCCCCATGGGCTTCAGGAGCAGGGAGGTGCTTACTCGTGCAGCCGAGTGTCTCTTCTGTGCCAGGCCCTGCCGTGGGCACTAGGAACACAGCCTCCCAGAGCCTCTAGACCAGTGAGGGCAACCAAAGAGTGAATGGTGCTGTGTGGATCCTGTCCTGACGGGAGAAGTGAGGCTGTTTTGAATGAGGCTAATGAAAGGGGTCAGCCAGGCAGCAGAACCGGCCTGTGCAGAGTCCTGTGGCCCAGCATGTGCCCTATTGACCCCTAGTGCTTTGCAGTTGACCCTACGGGACTCCTATAACATCAGTGACATTGTTATTTTTCCAGCATCACCCTGAGGTGGCCGCAGATGGAGTTGGGTGCCCCTTTGCAGGTGTTGGCTGCTCCTTCAAGGTAAGCATCTGAGAGAGAAAGGACATCTGTCTACTGTAGCCCTAGGCCACTGGGTCTCCCCACTTCAGCCCCTCCAGGATTTTCTCACAACATCAAGCTACTCCTCTGGATGTCCCTTCCATTAATGACCTTCTCAAGGAACAAATCTCACTAGTCAGTCATCTCTGTACACAGGAGAGTTCTTAATGTATTAGCATTGTAGGCATCCCTGAAATGACTAATCCCCATCCCCCCATGCCTCTCTCCGTGGTCCTGAATCATCACGGCTCTCAAAGACAGGGCAGAATTGTGCTACAGGCCTGGGGGCCTGGCTCCCTGTGAACATGTCTGATGTCACGGTCCTCCGAATCCCCGTCGCTGCGCACCAAGCAGCTTCCCCTTTGCTGGGTGAATGGATCTGACTTTCTTTGGGGACCTTCTCTGCTTTCACTGATCAGGCCCACTTTCTTGACAGGGAAACGCAAAATTCATGCAGGAGCATGAAGTCGCCTCTCAGGCCACCCACCTAAACCTGCTGTTGGAGTTCACAAAACAGTGGAAGGCCCAGCTGGGCTCAGGCCTGGGGTCGTCGGGCCCCATGGCCCTGGAGCGGAATCTGTCAGACCTGCAGCTGCAGGCAGCCGTGGAGGTGGCTGGGGACCTGGAGGTGGACTGCTACCGGGCACCGTGCTCTGAGAGCCAGGAGGAGCTGGCCCTGCAGCACTTCATGAAGGAGAAGCTGCTGGCCGACCTGGAGGAGAAGCTGCGCGTGTTTGAGAATATCGTCGCCGTCCTCAACAAGGAGGTGGAGGCCTCCCACCTGGCGCTGGCCGCCTCCATCCACCAGAGCCAGCTGGACCGCGAGCTCATCCTGAGCTTGGAACAGAGGGTGAGCGCGGGCAACAGGGTTGCCTTCAAGGCTGGCTCAGGGGTCCCCCTGCCCCATCTGGTGTCCAGAGCAGTGGTTCAGCTTTCCTCCTAGCTTCCTTCTCCCTGCTCACAGCAGTCACTCCCCGATCAAGAAGTATCTCTCCTGTGTCCCAGGGCCTCTGGGTGGAGCACTTAGAAGTTGTAGTGAGGTCAAGCCCGTTACCCAGTGGTTCATGTCCTTTGCTTGAATTTCTCTCCTGGTAGGGTCCTCCCTTTCTAAGCTCTTCATTCCATTGCTGGACAATTTGTACTACTAGAAAGTTCTTCCTTAAACTAAATTGAAATCAGCTTCTGTGTGTCTTCCCTGCATTGGTCCTGGCCCTGACCCACAAAACAAATCTGTCTTCTAGACTCTGGAAGCCCTTCAGAGACGAGGAGTCAGGGATTATATCCTACCTGATTATGTGGTACTTCCTTCTCTAGGCTAAATGCCTGGGGCAGCGGTTCTCAACCTGTGGGTCTTGACCCCTTTGGGGGTCAAACAACACTTTCACAGGGGTCGCCTAAGACCATTGGAAAACACAGATACGATTCATAACAGTTGCAAAATTACAGTTATGAAGTAGCAACAAAAATAATTTTATGGTGGGGGGTCACCACAACATGAGGAGCTGTATTAAAGGGTCGTGGCACTAGAAAGGTTGAGAACCACTGGCCTAGGGCCTTCACTCCTTCATCACAGCGCCTGGTTTCCTGCTGTTCTCCCATGCTCTGGCTCAGTCTCTGAAGGATTTCACACCGTCAGAATGGTGGTCCCAGGCGCCCTGCAGATAATCCACTTATTTGACGGTTCTTGGTTTAGCAGGGTTGTCATCCTACCCTTTGTTCCAGAGCTTATACTTTTCTTAATAGAACAAGTTTGCGTGGTTTTGTTTTATTTTGTTTTGTTTTTGTCATTGTTGTTTGTGTTTCTTTTTGCAACTGGACATCACAGTCTCGGGTTTATATAGGCCTGGATTTTAGTTCCAGCTCCACCATGAACTTGCTGTGTAGGTCTGAGCAAGTCACTTTCCCTCTTAGCAAACTTCAACATTCTCATCCATAAAATTAGGAATTCAATTTAAGAACCCTCACTTCCACTCCTGACTTCTCTACGTGAGCACACCCAGGAATACATTTGTATTCTTTCACAGTGAATAGGGAACCAACCAGAAGAGCCGAGCCCTGGATTTGAATGATCAAGGAAAGGCTTTATTTATGTAACTCTTGCCCCAGTGAGAAGGTGGGCTCCCTGAGGGCAGGGACTGCGTCTTCAGGTCACCAACAGACTTTCTCCTCTTAGACTAGTGGTTCTCAACCTTCCTAATGCCAAGACCCTTTAAGACAGCTCCTCATATGGTGCTGACCCCCAACCATAAAATTATTTCCATTGCTACTTCATAACTGTAATTTTGCTACTGTTATGAACTGTAATGTAAATATCTAATATGCAGGATGTATTTTCATTGTTACAAATTGAACATAATTAAAGCATAGGGATTAATCACAAAAACAATATGTAATTATATATTGTGAAATATTTATTTCTAATTACAAATAAATGAAATTTTGTCATGAATCGTGGTGTAGCATGGGTAACAGTCTTCATATGACAACAGTAAACTACATTGCTACACTTTGGTACACCGAGGAGCAGTCTGTTGGTTCCTAAGACCATGGGAAATAGGTGTTTTCCGCTGGTCTTAGGCGACCCCTGTGAAAGGGTTGTTCGACCCCCAAAGGGGTCGCGACCCACAGGTTGAGAACCGCTGTCTTAGACGTAAGGCAGGCACAGAGAGAAAGTGAGCATGGGCCCAGCCTTGGGTAGGGAAGAAAGACATCTGTGTGGTAGGAAAGAGAGAAAAAGAAACCTCATAAAACCGCTGAAAGGACTCCATAAGAACATAGATGCGGGAGAGAGAGGCCAGCTGAGCGAGGGCGGTGGTTGACTGCTCCCCAGAGGAAGGGCTGTGTGAGGTCACGAGCGGAGGGCTAAGGGATGCTTCCGCACAGGTGGTGGATTTGCATCAGACACTGGCCCAGAAAGACCAGGCCCTGGGCAAGCTGGAGCAGAGCCTGCGCCTCATGGAGGAGGCCTCCTTCGATGGCACCTTCCTGTGGAAGATCACCAATGTCACCCGGCGGTGCCACGAGTCGGCCTGCGGCAGGACCGTCAGCCTCTTCTCTCCAGGTAACTCTCCCCGGGGGCACAGAGACCCACTGGGTTCAGAAAACAGCATGGGGAGCAGCCAGTTCTGTGCCTCTGTCCAGTTAGGCCTGGTCCCTTCAGGCCACCTACCATGCTGGGAGGAGGAGGAGGTAGGTGCCTGGCCCGGCCACATAAACCCGGGGCTCTGTGAACTGGGATGCCTTCCACCTCCCCAAGTGCCAGGCACACTCTGCAGACAGGGATAAAATTGTTACTGACTTCCAGTGGACGTCCGCTGTGAAAGACAGTGCGCCGTGAACCAAAGCTTGTGCAAATGAGAGGACAGTTTTCCCAGGCAAACACCGTGGGACCCCTGCCCTCGGAGAGCCAGGGTCTGAAATAAGACAAGTGGAGGACTAAGTGTATGGTTGCGGGTAGCGTATTAGGAAATACTGCGTAAACCAGGGCAGTTTTTACTCATTTCTGGGGCCCCGGAGCTTGGCACAATATCTTGCCTCAAGTAGTTACTTGGCAGATGTTTCCCTTAATCCAGTGGTTCTCACCCTTCCTACTGCCGTGACCCTTTCATACAGTTCCCATGTTGTGGTGACCCCCAACCATAAAATTATTTTCGTTGCTACTTCATCACTGTAATTTTGCGACCCACAGGTTGAGAACCACTGCTGTAGAGCCTAAGACCATCGGAAAACATAGATATTTACATTACAATTCATTAACAGTGGCAAAATTACAGTGATGAAGTAGCAACGAAAATCATTTTATGGTTGGGGGTCACCACTACAGGAGGAACGGTATTAAAGGGTCACAGCATTAGGAAGGGTGAGAACCACTGCCTTAATCAGTTGATTTCTGTTTTAACACAACGTGTATGTTTTGGCATAGAATGCTCAGGCCTGCGTGCTCTTTCCCTCTCCTCATTCACGCGTGTCTACATAGACAGGGGGTGGGGGGAAGGGGGGGCCGCGGTCATTAAGGAAGATTTCTGCAGGTGACAACTTGAACGACCTCCCACCTTTGCCCCGGCTTCATACCTTTCCTGTCCATCTGCTCCTCTGATGCACCAAGACCTACAGGGCTGGGGTGGAGAGAGGCATGGAGGTTGTTCCGTACCCCAGAGCAGGGCGGGGTCCCAAAGCCAGGCCCGTTTCCTCCGGAGCAATGGCAGCCCCCTTCACAGCGTGGCCTCACCTCCAACACTAGGCTTTTTCTCCTCTCCTTCCCAAAGAGGGACAAAGCAAGCAGTGTCTCTGGCTTCCTGTGTTACCAGAACGTAAGGGGCAGGATGAGTCAGACTGTCAGTCTGTCCCTCCTCCACCCACCCCTTCCTGCTTGCCCCCCGAACACACCCTGTCCCCAGTCAACCCCTCCCAGAGAAGCCATACTGGATGGCCCTTTCATTGGCAGAGAGGGTCCAGAGGCGCCGGTGCTGAGTCACCAAGGGTGACGTGACCAAGGGTGCCTGGCAGAACTGCGAGAGCCCACTCTTCCTCCCCTGGCCTCGGGAAGCAGAAAGAAGTCTGTGTTGGGATACGGGAGGCCTGGCCCCTAATCCTGGCTCTGCCCCCAGCACACTGCGAGGCCAGACACTTAAACCTCGCTGGGTTCGGTTTTCCGACTGCAAAATGCAGATCGGTTAAACCCAAAGTGTCCTAGGCAACAGCATCCCTGTCCCCTGTTGGACATGCAGATTCTCAGTCCTCACCCAGCACTAGTCCCAGACTCCGCGGCGGGGCCTAGCTCTCTGCTGCCTGCCCCTGGGCTAGAGGAGTGCCAAGATCCGGGTCCTCTTGGGCTGGATGTAATGGAGAAGATGCTGGGCTCCAACCCCAGGTTTCTTATATTTGAACCCGACCATGGGCATGCCTACCCGCCGGTCCCAGTTTCCTCGTTTGCCAAGCTAGCGTTCTCCAGGTGCCTCTGTGCCGACTCTGGCTTCCACATTGCAGCTTTCTACACTGCCAAGTACGGCTACAAGCTGTGCCTGAGGCTCTACTTGAACGGCGATGGGACGGGAAAGAGGACCCACCTGTCGCTCTTCATCGTGATCATGAAAGGGGAGTATGATGCTCTGCTGCCGTGGCCCTTCCGGAACAAGGTACGGACTAAGGGGAACACTGGGGAGGGTGTGGGAGCCAGGGAGCCTGAGTCGTGGTCCCGGTCCTGGTTTAGCCATGAACTGGCCAGTGACCTGGACAAGTCCCTTGCCCTCTCTGTGTTATCAGCTTCTCCTTTCATAAAACAAAGGCCTGAGTTCACATCTCGTAGCCAGAGGCAAAAATGCCTGGACCCACGTCCTGGGAGGCATGTGGAAATGAAATTCACCTGGTGGGTGAATGGGGAAACTTCCTGGAGGAGTGCTGTGGGCCAGCCTGCACTGGCAGCATTTTCAGGAAAGGGGAGGGAGGCAGATGCCACCGCACAACCTGTCAGAATAGCCAAAACCCAAAACACTGGCCCCACCAGGCGCTGGCGAGGATGTGGAGGACAGGAACTCTCATTCAGGGCTGGTGGCAATGCGAAATGGTACGGCTGCTGTAAAAGGCAGCTGGACAGTTTCGTACAAAACCAAGCATCATCTTACTCTACAATCTGGCAATCACGCTCCTTGGTATTAACCTAAAGAAGTTGAAAACGTATGCTCACATCCTACACGTGGATGTTTATAGCCACTTTATCCATAACTGCCAAATGTGGAAGTCACCAAGATATCCTTCTGTAGGTGACTGGATAAACAAACCATGGTACATTCAGACAATGGACTATTACTCAGCGCCAAAAAGAAATGAGCTGCCAGGCCAAGAAAAGCCACGGAGGGACCTTAAACGCATACCGCTAAGTGAAATAAGCCCATCTGGAAAGGTTACCTACTGTACGCTTCCACCTATGTGACATCGTGAAAGAGACAGAACTATGGAGACAGTAAAAAGATGAGAGGTTGTCAGAGGATGAGAGGGGTGAAGGGATGAATAGGCAGAGCACAGAAGATTTTTAGGGCAGGGAAACTGCTCTGTCTGATACTGTAATGGTGAGAAAATGTTGTTATACATTTGTCCAAACTCATAGAATGTATAATACCAAGATTGAACCCTGAGGTAAACTATGGACTTTAGGTAATAATAATGTGTCAGTGTAGGTGCATTGATTGTAACACATGTCCCACTATAATATGGGTATTGATGGTGTGGGAGGTTGAGTGGGGGCAGGAGGTATATGGGAAATTTCTGTATTTTCCATTCAGTTTTGCTGGGCAATTAAAGCGGCTCTAAAAAAAATAAAGTCTATTGAAAATGTATAAAAGGGCAGGAGTGCCATGCTGGTAAGTGAATATGAGTCAGCAGGTCAGTGGAGATTTAAAAAATACCAACGACTGGGTCTCATTACAGTAAATGGCGAGGCCTGAGCATCAGGATGCTAAAAACTTCCCCAGGGGGGTTCTAGGTGCCACTGAGTTTGAGAACCGCTGAGGTGGATGAGGGGAAGGCATTCTATGTACTGCTGGGCGTCCCAGTGCCAGGTGCCAGGGAAGAGAGTTTGTGTCATTGATATCATCAGCTTCTTGGAGTACACATATCTGCCCCTTGAAACTCAGTTCACGAATCCGGGCATTTGACTGACAGCCCCTGGGTAGGTGGCCTGTCTGTTCTCCCCACCCCTGCCCTGCCCAGGAGGTTCCAGCATAGTCGACTATCAAACATCTCTGAGTGGGAAGAGACATTACAGGTTGAGTCCTGCCTCCTTATCAGGGCTCATCCCACATATAGCCCCACAGCCAACCAAGTTGACTATGGCATCTGAACTACCGCTACCAGGTGATAGACCCGTGGTCGGCAAACCGCGGTTCGGAGTCACATGTGGCTCTTTGGCCCCTTGAGTGTGGCTCTTCCACAAAATACCACGGCCTGGGTGAGTCTGTTTTGAAGAAGTGGCATTAGAAGAAATTTAAGTTTAAAAATTTGGCTCTCAAAAGAAATTTCAATCGTTGTACTGTTGATATTTGGCTCTGATGACTAATGAGTTTGCCGACCACTAGGATAGACCATCAGATCCCTAATTATAGGACAACCCCCCAAGTGCTTCCATTCCTGGGGGCCCCTAACCAGCCTGAGTACAGGGTCTGAGGAGCTACACAGGTGGCAGACTCAGACCAGCTCAGAGCCCCTCCCCAGGGCCTGACTTCCCACCTGCCCTGGCCCACAGGTCACCTTCATGCTCCTGGACCAGAACAACCGCGAGCACGCCATTGACGCCTTCCGGCCGGACCTGAGCTCAGTGTCCTTCCAGCGGCCCCAGAGCGAAACCAACGTGGCCAGCGGCTGCCCGCTCTTCTTCCCTCTCAGCAGGCTGCAGTCGCCCAAGCACGCCTACGTGAAGGACGACACCATGTTCCTCAAGTGCATCGTGGAGACGAGTGCTTAGGGCAGCGGGGGACGAGAAGCCGCCCCTGAACCCTGAGGGAGCACCCACCCAGACTCGTGGAGGTGCCACGATCCCAAGGCACAGTCACGGTCTGAGCAGGGCTGACATATGACTCTGGCGGCCATCAGCTTCGGGTGGCAGGACCTTTGTGGGCCCACAAAGGCAGAGTTCGGAAAGAGGTGGTGACAGAATTGTTCCCTCTGCCCTGACCACGCAACACTGGAGGCCTGGCAGTGACTCGGGCCCTGAATATTGAGGGGGACCCTGACCAGGATCGGGAGGGCATGGGATCAGGCCTGGGACATGGATGGCCATCTGGAGATAAAGGACCGAGCCTGGGAAGGTTGCTGCAGGGCCACCATGGAGAACTGGAAACATGCCTGCCATCTTCCTACCTGGGGTCAGAAACAAGGGGTGGAAGGGACAGGTTGCCAGTGTGAATTCGGTCTGTCAAGCATGCACTGAGTCCCCATCACTGCGGGTGAACACGCAGCCTTGCTAATCAGATTTCTCTCTGCTTTGTCTTACCTCTTGCCCTTGTCATGGGGTCCATGACTGATTCTGTGGGGACCACAGAACAGTATCAGGTCACAGCTGACCCATAAAAGTTGAGTTGATGATGACTGAGCACCAACCACGTGTGAGATTTTTCCTTACTGAAGCCGCAGCACTGTCCTTGTTTGCAGGGGAAGTGGCTGAGGCTCGAAGCGACTCCAGTGGTCTGCAGATGGCCCGCGTCCCTGTCACCCTGAAAGCCTGCCGAAACACAAGGTGCCATTCCCACTCCATCCCAAGGTTTTTGACTCTAGTTCTGGGGTGGGGCCCAGAATTT
Organism: Lasiurus cinereus; assembly: GCA_011751065.1. Taxonomy (NCBI): domain Eukaryota; kingdom Metazoa; phylum Chordata; class Mammalia; order Chiroptera; family Vespertilionidae; genus Lasiurus; species Lasiurus cinereus. The sequence goes on from JAAGEH010000124.1 coordinate 1,238,010, forward strand.
GCACCCATCCAATTTGGGTGGTGTGTGTTTTTAAAAATGTATTTGACACCATGAGGCCCCAAGAACCAGAACTGGCCAGAGCAGAGTCCTTTTCCAGTCAGTCCCCCATGGTTCCCACTTGGGGAACTGATGCTCTCGGTGGGGACCACGCTTTGGGAATCTCTGTCCTATACAATGGGGTCCCCTCCGAACAAATTTTCTGCCCTTAGGCCAACCATAAAATCAGCATCACCCACTTTCCACAGCAAGGATTTATGATGCATCGCCTTCCCTGTGCAGGTATTAGAGGGTTCCATTCCTGACTGTCACACGGGTGTCCCACCCTCAGAGGACTGCCCCCAGATGTGACATTCAGCTCTCCGAGTGCACCTCCTGACTGCCCCAGCCACAAACTTCCTGGAGCGTGGGTGCATCTATCAGTGAGGGCGTGACCACTCAGCATGAATTTGCTTCCTTAAGAATCCCCTGGAGAGGGCCCAGGCAGCCTTAGGGAAGGTGCTGGAAAGCTTAGAGAAAACTGCCAGGGACTCCCAGCACAGGGAGGTACAGGTGAGAGCTGGGGAGCTGAGGCGAGGGAAGCAGGACAGGGCCTTCAGCACCTGTGCATGCTGGGAAGAGAGTGCAGACTCCTGGACTCGGACAAGAAGCTCCTGCAATCAGCATTGCAACCAAGGGTGAGCTGACCTGCGTGTGGTAAGCAGACCTGGGACTGAGGTGCACATGTCTGTTTTATTCCCCCGGTGGATACACGTGACTTATTTGTCAGACCATAGCGGACCTGAGCAGAACGAAAGAATCCTTATTACAATTAGGCTGTTAAGTAATGACATCATATGTGAGGATGTTAGTAAGCTTCACAGCTGCTATTTATTAATTTATTTTTCTTAATATATTTTATTGATTTTTTGCAGAGAGGAAAGGAGAGGGATAGAGAGTTAGAAACATCGATGAGAGAGAAACATCGATCAGCTGCCTCCTGCACACCCCCCACTGGGGATGTTCCCGCAACCAAGGTACATGCCCTTGATCGGAATCGAACCTGGGACCTTTCAGTCCGCTCTATCCACTGAGCCAACCCAGTTTCGGCCACAGCTGCCATTTATTGAGTGCCTGTTATGTACCAGACACTTTATATCCATAATCTCACTCCTTCCTCCCAAAACTCTGAGAAGGTAGGTGCCACGATGATCCCCATTTTGCAGATGAGGAAACTGAGGCTAAGGTCCTAGTCACTAGGAAATGAAGGCCTATTGTCTCCCCATCGCTAAACTGTCACTTTCCACTCCATCCTCTGCCCCACATTTCCTGAACACCTGCTCTGGGCAGGCCCTGAGGGGGACCACAAGATGAATCATTCCAGTAGTTAGTCATTCAACAAATTCTTTTTGAGCACTTGCTATTTTGTATGAGCTTATTTATAGCCTGCCTTATTTCAGAAAGCAATTAACTTCTTTCGTTGATACGCAAGAGAATTAAAATGTGAAAATGTGGTCACGTGATGGTGACAGATGGAAAACAGAGGTTGGACAGGTCAGAAGAAGCCAGGAATGAAATACAGTGGTACCTCGAGTTTAATTGGTTCCGTAACCTTGAGGCGTGGGAAACTATGAGACGCTCGCGTGGTGGTAAACTGGTGGGTCGTGTGCAGCCGGCAGATCCGTGCGATTACTCCTATCTCAAATGTTGCTCCTATTTCAAAGCAAAAATCGCTCGCTCGACGGCTCGTATCTCAAAAATCTCGTATGTTAGGGCACTTGTATCTCGAGATACCACTGTAGGTACAAAAGCACAGACCATGAGGTCCTACATGTGACAGAGACGGGCCACAGATTGTCCTCTGAGCGTTCCAGCAGGCAAGGCCCAAGCCCAGGCGGTTGAGGGCCCATAAGACACTAACAAATCAGTTGCTGAGCAAAATATGACTCTCGTAGGCCCTGAGACAGGGGCCTTCCCTAGTGAGCTGGCACGAGGAGCTGGCACTGTGGAACCCCCGGAGCAGTGTCCCCAAGCAGCATACTCAGTGCACGTACAGCACGAGTCTTGGGCTGTTTCCTGTCCTCCCCGCCGCCCTGGCTCAAATCCCAAAGCGGAGGAGCAGCTCAGAAGAGAGAGAGTGGCCCGCAGGGCAAGGTGCCCCTCTCCAGCTTCATCCACACGCAGGGTTTATGGGAGCGCGTGTGGCAAACTGGCAGCCACGAGCTACACGCAGCCCTCAGGCGAGCTCCGTTGGACCTGAAAAGTGTATTGAGATGGTTTGAATTAGTCGTCAACCTTAAACAGATTTCACATAAAAATCCAGATTTGGGTGGTGTGTGTTTTTAAAAACGGATTTGACAACATGCGGCCCCAAGAACAAGAACTGGCCCGAGCAGAGTCCTTTTCCAATAGGTCCCCACAGGGATCCCCAAAGGCCCTTTTTGCTGTTAACGCCCTGCCTGGCTTTGCAGATCATTGGGAGCTTTGGGGATATTTTGAGTGCGGAACATCACGGTGTGACAGAAGTGCTCAGTAACTTCTTTTTTTTTAAATATATTTTATTGATTTTTTACAGAGAGGAAGGGAGTGGGACAGAGAGTTAGAAACATCGATGAGAGAGAGAGACATTGATCAGCTGCCTCCTGCACGCCCCACACTGGAGATGTGCCCGCAACCAAGGCACATGCCCTTGACCGGAATCGAACCTGGGACCCTTCAGTCCGCAGGCCGACGCTCTATCCACTGAGCCAAACCGGTTTCGGCATCAGTAATTTCTTTATTGTGCAGAGTCCCAGGCCCTGCTATTTGGGTTTTGGGCTCAGACAGGCATCTCTGTCACAGGTGATTTCTCCCAATGGGCCCTGGAAGGCTAGGTAGGCCCTGGTGGCGGAGGGGGGGAAGGGGGGGTGGGGGGCACTGCTGATCCAGCTACATGGATGAATAGTGTTTCTTTCAACACAACTTTTGGCAAATACAGTGGGGTTGTGAGTTCAAGGCCACACTTGCCAACATGGGCCTAGAGGGCAGTTCTTCTGAGTTGCTGGGGAAATCCCAAGTCACGTGCTATAAATGACCGTGTTGCTCGACATTAGACCCACCTGGGGAACTTTTCAACCCAGGCTCCCCAACCCCATGCCCAGGCCAGCTCCCAGACCAATTAAATCCAATTCCCTGCAGATGAGAACACAGACATCAGCATTGTAAGGCTCCTCAGGTGATCCCAGGGTTCTGCCGGGTGTGAGGCTCAGGGCTGAAAAGGGAGCCCCTTCTCTGAACCAACGCTCCCTGGAGCAGGGTGGGGTTTGGAGGCGGCGAGTAAGTGGACAGTTCAGTGCATGTGTGCTCTGGGGAACCGGAGCAGGGGCACCTCACCCCGCCTGGGGGATTCAAACTCTCCACCCCACGCCCCGCCCCTCCATCCTCCGGAGGAGAGGCCTGGGCTGAGTTCGGGGAATAAATACCAGGCAGCCACATGAAGGAGGAAATCCAGCCAGCCCAAGGCTCCGAGGCCCCCCGGGAGGAAAGAAGTGGAGCCGGAGGTTCTGGCCTGGCTCTATCAGGAGTGGAAGTGGGGAGTATGAGAAGAGGCCACAGAGGAGGGAAGGGGCGAAGTCACACAGGCCTTGCACGCCAGGCTAACAAGATGGAACTTGGGCTGGGGTTATCAAGGAGGGCTTCTTGGAGGAGGTCAGACTTGAGCCAGAGGAGGGGTAGGATTTGGAAAGCTGGCTGGGAGCAGGGCGGTGTGGCTATTCTGAGGAGCTGCTGAAGTTGAGATTCTCAAAAACCCTTCCCTCCCCCCCTACCCATGCCCTTAGAAACGGTTCGAATCACAAACTGCCTGGTTAAAGATGTGTTTGTCTGTTGTTTGAAAGCTGCGGTTTCTCTTTAACAGATTCTGGGCCCCATCCTCTGACTAGGAACCAGGAAGGAAGGAAAAACGCATCCTCTTGCCCAGAGAGCTGATTATTGAAGTGCCGTGGGCCTCACCAGGGTGTATGGCGTCACTCCCTCTGTCCTCCAACTGCTCGAAGTTTTCAGTACATTTTTATAGGCTTCCCCAAAGCCAACTGGAAGCTTTCTCCCCATAAACGCTCCCTGAGACAAGTAGCCAGGTTTCACATATTAAAATGTAAACGTCAAAAGGGTTTTTAAAAATATATGTATATCTGCAGGCTCATTTAGAGGTCTCAGCTCACGAAACCCACATCACAGTTCAGCAGCATTTGTCTTTTTTCTTTTTTCTGCAAAGCTGATGGTCACATTATAAGGATAAAGATCATGCCTGATCACTTATTTATCCATTCTCTCAACAAAGACATACTGGGCATTTCCTGGGGACCAGGCCCTAAGCTGAGCACCAAGAGTAGACAGGTTTGACTGCTCCATCCCTACTGCATCTAGGCTCAGAATACCTCACAGTTTACAAAGCTGTCACTGCGATTTTGTGAGTTGTACGTAGTTTTATCCCCATTTTTCAGTGTAGGAAGTTAAGGCTCTTGCCCCAGAGTCACGATGCTAATAAAAGGTAGACCTTGACCTCGGGTCACTAGTGTTCGAACCCTGCCTGTTCAAACCCTCAGTTCTATCCACTCTACCTTGCTCCTTTTTTAAGCAATACCATCTAACTGTTATTGGCTTAGGTCAGTGGTCGGCAAACTCATTAGTCAACAGAGCGGCAAACCACATGTGGCCGCATGTGGCTCGCAGTTTGCCAACCACTGGCTTAGGTCAATAGCTCCAAGGGATTTAGGTTTAGCTGTAATCAATTACTTGTAATCAATCTGTTTAGTATCTAACCCACCTTTGAACCCTGGTTTCCCTCGTGGGGGGCATTCCCCCTTGTGAGGGAGGGCAACACTAGCATCCACTTCCCATGGCCACCATCACTGCAAAAGCCTCGTGAAGCAACATTCTTTCCCAGCGTCTCCTCCTCCTTGGACAGTGGACAGGCACATAGGAAACATAATGTCTTCCAATCAGCTACGCGTTCCCAGGGCTGCCGCTTGAGTGAGTGGTGAGGGGACCCGGGCAGGTCAAAGTCAGGCTCAGGAGAAGGCCCTGGATCAAACTATACCTGCAGCATGCCCTTGGCTGAGGTTCCTGCACTCTCGTGGCTCTGTCCTTTGTTCAAGCCTGTTCTCCCGCCTCGTGTCAGTTCTGTGAGCCCTCACTGCCTTCCAGTAAGTCCCTTCTTCAGCGCTTAAGATGACCAGAGAAGGTCATGGTTCCTTGGAACCAAGAATCCTGACTGATACAAGGTCCTAGGTTCCCCTCCTGTTTACATAGCTAGCAGGAAGTAGCCGCCTCCGTGGTGCTATGGGCAGTGATCCAGATTTTTACCAGGAAAACCATGCCTGAGGGCTGTGAAAATGTTGGCACAGTCTCTCTGGCCCAGGCCCAGGAACAATGAGAGCAGACAGACCCCGTTGTCCCGGCTGCTGCCTGCATCCTGAACAGCCAGGCCGATCTGTTCCTGGCCCACCGCTGGGTTCCAGCCCCTCAACCCACCACCGACTTCGCTCTTCTGCGATTCCACTCCTCTCTGGGTCCTTCTGGCCTCCTAGGGTCCTGAGTGTGGAGAAGCAGGAAAACCCAGGGGTACGATCTGCAGAAGAGGGCTGAGCTGGGGAACACGGGCAGAGGGGCAGGAGGCCACGGAATGGGGGGGCCTGCATGCATACGTGTCAGTAGGTGCAGAGGAGATGGGCTGTGAGTGACCTCCCCAGGGACCTGATCTCAGGGACTGAGTGTGACAGATGGATCCTCCGTCAGGGTTCTCCCGGAACACAGAGCTCGTTGGCTGTAGATACACTGGGAGATGTCTTTATTTTAGCTGGAAGAAGCTGGCTCCCAGCACTCTGGGTCTGCCAAGTCTGAGGTCTGCCGGGCCAGCTGACGAGCTGGAAACTCGGGCTGAGTTAATCCTGCATCTTGAGGAGGCGTTTCTTCTGCTTTGGGAAGAAACCTCAGCTTTTGCTCTGAAGACCTCCTCCTGATTGGGGGAGGCCCCCACACTGTGGAGGGTAATCTGTACTTACACCAACTGGCTGTGGACGGTTACCGCACCACAAAGTCCCTCACAGCCACACCCAGATGAGTGTCTGATTAAACCACTGGGTGCTAGAGCCCAGCCAAGTTGACCCAAAATTAACCATCACAGAGGAGTCCTCCCCATACTGCCCCATGATTGGTGGTGTGGAGTGGGTGGAAGGAGGACAGGGAGTGATTGCAGACAGGAGGGACCGGGAGTGGAGTGGGAAACACTTAAGCTGACTTTGGATCATCTCCCGGCTGCAGAAGACATGGTTCCTCAGTCACACCAGGAGGTTGGAGGGGGGGAGGGGGGAGGGAGGAGGCTGCAGAATGTCAGGCTGGCCATGCGCGGTTGTGAGCAGGTTGCTCACTATTTGAGCCTGGGCTCCTCTGCTCTCCCTGTGACCTGCACGGACTGAGCCCCTAGCTGCAGAGAGCCGTGGTCTCTCCCCTCTCACAGGGTTCTCCCACTAAAGAGAGAGACCACAGCGAGTTTCTCAGCAAGAGACAGCAGAGATTATCTTAAGTAGCCATGGAATTCCGGTGGCAGCCACAGCCTGAAAGAGGTCCCGGGGGTCACACAGACACCCCCGCACCCAGGCACAGACTCCCTCTGCAATTTGTAAGAATGAACACTCAACCAGGAGGGTTTTAAAGACATTTTGGCAAAAAAAAAATTCAAGAGGACTGCTGGAGAGTTGACAAAAGTAACCTGATGTAAATCTGAGCTAATTGTGGCTCATTTGCCCTTAACCTGCTGATTTACCTCCTGATGTGTCTGTACCCTCCCCCCCATCCCGTCAGACGCAGTGTCATTCATCTTTATGGTACATCTCCCACCCCTCTCCCCCATTCCTAGCAAAGTGCCTGCCCACAGCAGGTTTCTATAACCCATAACCCGCTGCCTACGGAATGCTGGAAATGTAAACAAGGCACCACTTTATTTTTAACAGACCGGGAGACTACAGTTCAGAGAAGAGATAAGACCCACCCGTGATTCCACAGCAAGTTCGAGGTTCCCAGAGGACCCCCTGCGTCCGGGTGAAGGCTCCCCTTTCTACCCTCCTGGGCTGGCAGAGAAGGCAGGCACTCATTTTCCCACAAAAGCCACAGGTAAAGGTGTTTATGGCTTGGCAGCTAACCAAGGCCACAAGCACTTCAGCCGGCCATAGTCTGACCCTGTCATCTGCTCTGTGTTTTTCTTTGTTGGTTTTTGTTTCTTGAATTTTTAAATGGTGTTAACAATCATGCTGTCTACCATAATTTGAAAGCTCTCAGCACCTCCCTGCTGAGGCCATTATAAACGGATGCCCCAATTCCGGCAACGAAGCGTGGGTCCCCCTCACTGCCTACCTGCTTTCAAAGGCCACAGCACCTTCACCATAATTGTTTCCAAAAACTGCACTAGAGTCGTAAGTATTCATACTTGTGAAATACGTTTTCTTTCTTAGGAGAGCCCTTTCATATATTCTAACTTGTCTAGTAGTCGACAGAGTTCCCAAATGAAGCCACATTTGCTTGAGATAATACTGTGTGTTTAAAACAGGTGAATTTGCTTGACCAGTGTTGCTCAGTAATTGAGAATCAACTCAGAAACCAAGAGTTACGGGCTTAATCCCCAGTATGGGGATGTAGGAGGAAGCTGATAGATGATGTTTCTCTCTATCAGTGTTTCGAGCTCTCTATCCCTCTCCCTTCTTCTCGCTCTAAAAAAAAAATCACTTAAAAAAAATCATGATCCAGAAAAACAAAAGAAGTTATTGTATGTGAATCACCTACATACCTCTGAAGTTGACTTCAAAAGTAAGACAGTGAGAGGTCACAAATGAGTTTTATTTTCTTCCTTGTGCTTTTCCACATTTTCCAAGGTGTCTTTAACTGAAATAAAACATAGGATAATGTCGCAGATGTAGGAGGATAATGTCGCAGACGTAGGAGGAGGATGGAAGGCAGGCTTTCTCTGAGGATCTTTGGCCTGTGGTGGTCCCCACTGCAGTGCAAGCGCAGAGACACAGCTGAGGGTCTCCCTACTCTGTGTGAGACCTTGGGGAAATCGCCAGCCTCCACTCCCCTCCTCCCCCCGGGGATCTGCCCCTGCTGGGCCTGCTTCCCCGAGCTTGGCAAGTCATTAACAGACGTGTTGGGGCACCGAGCTTTAATGGCCCTGCACACGTGACCAACTCTCTCCTTCTGCCATTCTGGCAGTCTCCCTGCTTCTTCCATGTTTAGATTACCGAATGTTTCAAACACAGAGAAAAAGTTTTGGACTTGAGGAAGAGAAGAGTCAGAACAACCATGGCCCCAGCATTGTGAAATCTTTTTATTTTTAAAAAAATATAATTTTTATTGATTTTTTACAGAGAGGAAGGGAGAGGAATAGAGAGTTAGAAACATCGATGAGAGAACAACATCCATGAGAAAGAAACATCCATCAGCTGCCTCCTGCACACTCCGCACAGGGTATGTGCCTGCAACCAAGGTACATGACCTTGACCGGAATCGAACCTGGGATCCTTGTGTCCGCAGGCTGACGCTCTATCCACTGAGCCAAACCGGTTAGGGCCATTGTGAAATCTTAACACCTTGTCACATCTGCTTCAGATATCTTTTTCTAAGAAATAAAACATTACAAATATAACTAAATCCCTATGTACCTCTGATTTCATCGCCATCCCTCCCTTCCCAGAGATAACCACTGTTCTAAATGTGGTGTCTTTGATATTCCACGCATGTTTTAATGCTTGTCTTATCGGACCAATCTCTAAAAATATATACATCCCACAGTTCTGAATGTGTAAAGCAACTGCTTGTATCGCACTGTCCCCACTCCACAGCTTGATGTTGTCTTTTCCTACACAATATCTCTGATAAAGCTTAGAGCCTTAGTTTCTTTTTATTCTCCGTGTATGGTTCCATTGTATAAGTAGATCTCAACGTATCTGTCTGCATGACTATTCATGAGTCATTGACCAATGTCTAATTTTCACAATTATATGTGGAGTCAGTGAACTGTGGATGAAAGCATCTTGAACTTGGTTTTATCCAAGTCCACTCCAAAGCAGTGGTGGCCATTTACATCTCCGTTGCTGGTGTCGTGAGGGTTCCAAGCTGTCACATCCTCACCGCCCTCTCCCTCTCCCAACACGGACAGACTTCTTCCTCTTCAGCGGTCTGCTGGAGGTAAAATGGACTCTTCATTTGCATCTCTCACATGGCCAGTGAGGTTGAACCTTGTTTCATATTTTTGGCCATTTAGGTTTCCTCTTTTGTGAATTGCCTGTTGATATTTTTAACTTAAAAAAAATTGGACTGTTTGTCTTTCTCTTGTTTGTCTACACTTTCAAACTTCCTTCTGAATTTCAGATTATGGCATTTCTCTCCTCTAGACTTGCAATGGCTCCTCTACAACAGGCACTCTTGCCACCTGACTCGGTGGCCCTGGATGACCGGTGACCTGAAAACCAAGGTCAGCGCATTATCCTCAGCTCCACCTTCTCTTCCAACCTCGCCCTCCACTGCTTCCCTCCAGTCACCTGCACTCCAGCCCAATGCACACAGCTCCCTGCAGGCACATCTCCTCCACCTGGCAGGCTCACCTCCTAGTTCCGCATTCTACCTAACGGCCACCTGCCCCGTGATATATGCCCTCTCTCCTCAATTCGAAGTTATCGTTGCCTCTAACCATCACTGGTGACACTGTATCTTTCCAGTGACATTTATAATATCCTGTTTTATTCGTGTTTTAATAACACCTCACTTTACACACCGCTTTTTAAAAAAATATATTTTATTGATTTTTTTACAGAGAGGAATGGGGAGGGATAGAGAGTTAGAAACATCGATGAGAGAGAGAGACATCGATCAGCCTCCTTCTGCACGCCCCCTACTGGGGATGTGCCCGCAACCAAGGTACATGCCCTTGACCGGAATCGAACCTGGGACCTTTCAGTCCGCAGGCCGACGCTCTATCCGCTGAGCCAAACTAGTTTCCGCCACACCACTTTTTTTAAATACAAAAGTACCTGGTCCTTCGCCATGCCATTTTAACCTTCATTCATAATCTAATTTTAACCTCATCTCGGAACAGGCCTGGGAGATGGAGTAGTATTAGTACCCGCTTTGAGGAACCTCCGCCCAAAGGGGAACTAGCTCACACCCAGGATCCCACACTGGCTCCCAGGCAGAGCGGAGCTCAAAGGCAGGACCCCTCCGATTCCATGTCCCTCTCACTGCGCCAAGCCTGTCATATTTATTGACATGTGTCACCACTTCTTGTACCAACACCTGATGGCCCCCATGAGACTGTGGGCCCCACAGCTCCCAGTTCTAGTCCCCCGCAAGGGGGCACTCGGTGAATGTATAATTTTTTTTATAAAGTACAACACTCACTCACTGCCTACCGCTGGCGGCCCAGGGCTTTGTATACATTAATCCTAACCCTCCCAACAACTCTCTTTAGATCAGTGGTTCTCAACCTTCCTAAGGCCGCGACCCTTGCATACAGTTCCTCATGTGGTGGTGACCCCCAACCATGAAATTTTGCTACTGTGATGCATCGTGATGTAAATATCTGCATTTTCCGATGGTCTTAGGCAACCCCTGTGAAAGGGTCATTCGACCCCCAAAAGGGTCGCGACCCACAGGTTGAGAACCGCTGCTTTAGATGAAGAAACATGAAGAAACTGGGGCTGAGGAGTTGAAGTGATCAGTGAAGCTGATGTGACACCCAGAGGCCAATGCATCCTTCCACCCTCTCTGCCCTGCACGCCCTACAGGCAGACACAGCCAGCGAGGGAGGTCCTACCCGCAGGCGCAGAGGCAGAGAGCCTCGGATGGGCATCTTGGCAGTGATAGGGAAAGCGGGGGTGGGTGGGGAAGTGATGTCCACTGGCCACTCCCAAGGTGTACACACTCCCCTGGCCTCCTGGGGATGTTGCAGAGTGTGATGGTAGCAGGTGAGAGGAGGGCTGAGGGATGGGGGGAGGGGGGTAAAGAGTAGGGTGTTGTTGACAAGTGTTCTTATCACCCTCCCCCCCCCCCAGGAGTGTGCGGGCCCTTTCCTCCCCGGGGCAAGGGCCCTAGATGACCCGAGTCATGCTCGTTGCTATCCTTTGCTATTGCTTAACGTCCATGTGCTATTCCCGTGGCCGTGTATGTGCTCTCTTTCGCTGTGTGTCATGCATTTATCCGTGTTGTGTGTGCAGTAGGTATTTGTGGTTCCCGTGCACTGTGTTATTGGTGTACTTTGTTACTGTGCCTGTCTGTCTGCCTTATGTGTAAGTTCTGCGGCGTATCTGGGTATACCGTGTGTCTCCCCTGGTTTGTATCTGTCCACACTCTGTATGTTTGTGTCATGTATGTGCCTGCTGTGTGCGCTGTATGGGCGTCTGCGTTCCGCTCATGCTGTGCCTCTGTGCGGATGGCGCTGCCCGCCAGCGTGTGGTGGCGTTTAAGTTGTGTGAACCCCGTTTGGGTGGCCCCGGGGTCGCGTCTACGCCGCGGGCCGGCACCTCCCCGCCGTCTGTGCCGGTTGTGGGTCCGGGGCGGCGCGCAGAGCCGTTTCCTCCGCGCGTGGGTGCCTGCCCGGGGCGCCCGCGCGGGGTGTGTCCGCCGCGCGCCCGGCTGTGCCTGCGCCCCGTGGCGCCGCCGCGGCCCCGTCCCGGCCCGGTCCCT
>JAAGEH010000124.1:1250094-1268692 GCA_011751065.1 Lasiurus cinereus
GCAGGGCCCCGCGGCCGCGGGCTCCAATGGCGAGGCCGGCGCGGGCCCCGCTAATTACATAAGCGGGACGTCAATAATTCGCGGGAAAACGCGAAAAAGATGGCGCCCCGCGCCCGGGGGGCCCCTTCCTGAGCGCCCCGGCCCCTCCTTCCCTCCTCCTCCGCCTCCCCCCTCCTCCCCACGGCGCCCCCGCCCCGCCCCGCCCCCGCCGAGACCCCGACCCCGGCCCCACGAGCGGACACTCGGCCGGGCCGCCGCGGGCCGAGCGCTGCCTGCCGCCTCCGCCGCGGATGCGCTCAGTGGCCAGACTCCGGGTGGGACCGGCGGGCGCGCAGGCTCGCGGTAAGTGGGGCGCCGCAGGCGGCTCGCGGTAAGTGGGGACTCGGAGCCGCACTCCCTCCCGGCACCCGGCTCTCTTTCGCCGCCTCCCCGAACTCCGGCCGGCGAGCGCCGCGGGGCGCGGGGGAGGGGGCCGGAGCCCTGGGGAGCCGCGCGCCGGGGGGACGCGGGGGGGGGGGGGACCGGTGTCCGCGGCCGGAGCTCCGCCGGGTCCCCGAGCCTTGGCGGAGCGAGGGTGACAGGTCTCAGTTCCTCGGCCCTACATCGTTCCTTTTCCTGCCCCGGGAGGAGTGGGGCGCAGGCGAGACCGCCGGGGGTGCGCTTGGGATTTCGCTCACGTCCGAAGTCGGGCCGCGGCCGGACCGGGGAGGGGGAGGCCCGGCGTCCGAGGGGCTGGAGCGAGCGGGGCGCCGGCCCGCGGGGGGGACTTGCGCAGCCTTTTTCCTGCCTCCACGGCCTTTTTAAAAGCCAACGGCCGCCCCGGGAGAGGCCCCGGCGCATGAATCACCCCGCTTCCTGCCCCCGCCCGGCCCCGCGCTCCGGGTGCCGCGGATTTGAACTGGACGCCGACGGGAACCCGCAAAGAGGCATTTCTTTGCCGATGGGTTTGAATCAGCCAATCACAGCCCGCGGGGGCCCGCTCCGGGGGGGATGGGACGCGGGGCGGGGGCGGGGGGGCGCCACCCGGGGGCCCCCTCTCCCCGCCGGCGGGGCGGGGGCGGCGGCGCGGCGACCTGCTGGCTGCCGGCGGCGCGGCGGGGGCGGAAGTGTCAGTTTGTGAACCTGCCGCGCGGCCCGGGCCCCGGGGCCTGGCGGGCGGGGACCTCGCCGCGCCCGGGAGGCAGGTGGTGGAGGCGGCAGGGGTGCGGACCGGAGGCGCTGCTCCGTGCCTGCGCGCCCCGAGCCGGAGGAAAGAGCGGAGCGGGGACAGAGAGGGGGACGAGGTGGCCGCGCCCCCGTCTGGAGAGCCGAGACCCCCACAGTGCCCTTCCTGCCAGCGGCCCCGGACGTGTCACCCACATGTATTTAGCTTCCTCTGCTCACTGACATGCAACACAGCCTCCCAGGGGTCCACACTCGCACGGAGAATGCACGGGACTCGCTCCCTGTGTAGAGATCATCATAGCACCAGGTGCCCAGCGCCGTGGCGGAGAGGGCGGGGCGCGGGGAACAGAGGGGGGCAGTGTTTGGCTCAGTGGAGAGTGTGTGGAGGGGCTTGCAGCCAGGGGAGGCCAGAGAGGGGTGGAGGGGGCTTTGGGGGGGGGCTCCTAATGCCATTGAAGGCATTGGGAGTCACCAAAGGAGAGAAGCAGAAGGTGGGAACTGGCCCCCTAGAAGACTCTGGGGGGGAGGCAGGAAAGAGGGGCGCTGGTGACATCATTCCCACGCCCAGGTGCCCAGCATAGGTGAGCACAAGGCTCAGGAAACAGTTACTGAATGACTCAATGGCCCGGGCAGGTGAGGCGCTACCTGAGACCAGGACAGAAGGATGGAAATGCCAGCTGGGGAGTCACTGGGTGTGAAGTTGGCAGCTGTGGCATCTCATGGGTGGGAGAGGTCTAATGTGCTGAGGGGGTCTGGGGACCCCGGTAGTATCATTGAGAGGAAGAGTGAACGCATTTTATAGGCTGGTGAGAAACCGGCGTGGAGAGAGTGGCATGGCGAGCCACTTTGCATCTGAGTAAAAGCGTAAGTTTAAATGCCCCAGCACTGGTTTCCATTAAGTCATCCCATAATTGAGAGCAGAAAGGGAGATTACAGAAGACACAGATGGTCGAGTCTGCACCAGCTCGCAAGCCACACAGGCGTCTTCCTTTCCGGGTGAATTTTCTCCGCCAGCTCTCAGGTTAGGAGAGTGTAAGTCCTCCCCTCAGAGAGCATGCCCTGTTCTTGCTTATGGCGGTGACTTTCCACCCGTGGGGCCCAAGAATTTTTAAAACATGCAATTTCTGACTGATTAGTCAGGGGCACTGCTCTCCTTTCCCTTAGATTGTCAAATTATAGAATGACCACAGGGGTAGGGGAGGTGGAGGAGGAGGGTATGGGGTGATAAATGGTGATGGAAGGAGATTTGGCTTGGGTAGTGTACAGATGATGTGTTATAGAATTGTACACCTGAAACCTATATAATCTTGTTAACCAGTGTCACCCCAGTAAATTCACTTAAAGGGAAAAAATGACAATAGCCAACACAAAAATAGCCTTCAGGTGTGAATGCCCTAAATTGAACCATAAATATATTAGAATTGCATCTTATTGGTCATGACGCATAATCAGGTTGTGGCTGATTAGTTAATTCTTGGTACCAGAAATCCTTATATACAAGGATAGGCACCTGATTTTTTATTTTTTAATTCTCACCCAAGGATGTGTTTTTACTGATTGGAGGAAGAGAGAGGGAGAGAAAAAAACATCAATTGGTTGCCTCTCATACCCACTCTGACCAGGGATCGAACCCTAAACCTGGGCATGTGACCTGACCGTTTTTGGTGCACAGGGGAACGCTCCAACCAACTGAGCCACAGCACCAGGGATAGGCACCTGACTGTTTTAAAAAGTCACTTTGGAGCAAAAGGATAGGTAATTACTACTATTATTATTATTGTTTTGTAAATCAGTCAAAATTATACCTATTTTTGCCCTAACTGTTTTGGCTCAGTGGATTTGTCCCAGGTTCGATTCCAGTCAAGGGCATGTACCTTGGTTGCAGGCACATCCCCAGTAGGGGGCGTGCAAGAGGCAGCTGATCGATGTTACTTTCTCATGGATGTTTCTGACTCTCTATTCCTTTCCCTTCCTCTCTGTAAAAATCAATAAAAATATATTTTAAAAAATTATACCTTGCCAAAACCGGTTTGGCTCAGTGGATAGAGCATCGGCCTGCGGACTGAGAGGTCCCGGGTTCAATTCCGGTCAGGGGCATGTACCTTGGTTGCAGGCACATCCCCAGTAGGGGGCGTGCAAGAGGCAGCTGATTGATCTCTCTCTCATCAATGTTTCTAACTCTCTAGCTCTCTCCCTTCCTTTCTGTAAAAAAAAAATCAATAAAATATATTTTTTAAAAAATTATACCTACTTTTTTTGTTAGATTGCCAAAAAAATTATTTTTTGGTATGCTGCCGAATTTTAGCAATTAGTTTATGTGTGCCATAAGATTAAGAGGGTTGAGAATCACCGGCTTAAGGGATGAAGCCTCAAGTTCCTAAGCCAGAGAGTGTGGTTCCGGCCCCAGACCTGGAAGTCTGCTGTGTGGTTGACTGAGAGATTCTTCTCTGTAGAAGGCAGTGTGCTAGGGGCGGGAGAGAGACCAGAACTTAGGTTGGGCTCACCTGATTATGAGCCAGGGCTCAGCCTTGGACCAGCCACTTTCCCTTGCCACAGCCCGATTTTTGACCTGTAAAATGGGAACAATAGTGTCTCCCTTGCAGGGTTGTCATGAAGGCCCAGTGAGATAATAAAAGCGTCTGGCACATACCACACGTTACATACATGGTGGTTCCCTTCTTTGTCCTGTCACTGAAGCAAGGAGTGAAGATCCTGTTCTCTGTCTCTTCCAGTAAGAGTGGAAGCCAATGGAGAATCGAGCTCTGGACCCAGGGACTCGGGACTCCTATGGTGCCACCAGTCACCTCCCCAACAAGGGGGCGCTGGCAAAAGCCAAGAACAACTTCAAAGACCTGATGTCCAAGCTGACGGAGGGCCAGTATGTGCTGTGCCGGTGGACAGATGGACTGTATTACCTTGGGAAGATCAAGAGGGTAAACCTTTTCTCCCCGGCCCCTGTTCCCAGGCTCAGCATCTCTCTGCTTATCCCGTGGCCTAGGCTGCTGATGGAGGAGGGGGGATTGCTGGGAAATTCCCTTCTTGTCCCTCATGCTCAAAAGCTGAATATGGCCCAAACCGGTTTGGCTCAGTGGATAGAGCGTCGGCCTGCTGACTGAAAGGTCCCAGGTTTCGATTCTGGTCAAGGGCATGTACTTTGGTTGCGGGCACATCCCCAGTGGGGGGCGTGCAAGAGGCAGCTGATCGATATTTCTCTCTCATCGATATTTCTATCCCTCTCCATTCCTCTCTGTAAAAAATCAATAAAAAATATATTTTTAAAAAAAAAGCTGAATATGGAAGAAGCTTTTGCAGGTGCCATTCTTAGCGCTAATATCACCCAACCAGTTCTTTAGAAAGGTGCTTTTTGAGCCTACAAAGCACAATGGAGTAAGGTTGGAGAGGATCACAGATGACCATGACTTGTTCTGTCCACAACATTCCCACCACGTCGTCCCTCGGTCCCTGACGGTACAGCTCCAGTGGCTGGGCATGTACTGCCTCCAGGAGCAGCCACCCACCGTCCCTCTGGCCCACCTCTACTTTCTGGAGCACAAGGAGGGGGTCACATTAATCCCTGTGTCCTGTGGGGACAAAAACGAGAGAGGAAGCCCATGTCCCATGGCTTCTCCCCAGCTACTTGCTCACATTGCTCCTTCCTCTCTGTGCCCCAGGTCAGCAGTTCAAAGCAGAGCTGCCTTGTGACTTTTGAAGATAATTCCAAGTACTGGGTCCTGTGGAAGGACATACAGCATGGTGAGTATTCCTAAGGTTTCAGGCACCCGTGCCCCACCCACCCTCTGTCCTCTCTCCTCCTCCACCTCTGTTTTTTTCTTCTCTTCTTCTGTCTCTTATTCCTGGTATCTGACCTTGTCCATGAATCCCCTAAGTGCCCCTGAGATGCCAATCAGATTGTCAGTTGTACATTTTCATGGAAAGGCCCGTGACATTTGTCATCCCCTTGAGTACCCATGCCTTCGAGGCCAGCAGGTGGAGAAAGGGGCTCGGAGGTGCTGGCATCGGCCTGGGTCCAGGCCTGCATCTGTTTCCTTGCTGCCCTTCACCTCCTGCTGCACAAAGCCTGGAGTCTCTCTGGGCTGGGAACAGGGAGGGGCCCAGGCACTCAGAATTGTCATCTCTAGATGAGCACAGTGTCCCCTACCAGCACGTGAAGAAAACTAGTGGAGGCAGCTCTGTCCATGGGGGAAAGAGCACAAACGCAGAGATGGGCCAGGCAGGTGAAGATGGGCATGCCAGTGTAGCAAGACCAGCTTTCACGTTTGAAAGGGAGCTGGGCTGGGTATCATCCCTGCCCTCAGAGAGTTGACTGTCGTAAATCAATGGCATTCTTGCCACCATTCTCCCTTCCCATGTCCATGACAGACATCACTAATTAGTCACAACACTCATAGTTTCATCATGGAGCTCCCAACAGCCTGTCTGCCATTCATGCTCAAACAGGAGGATAGATGTGATGGTGGTGGGGTAGGGAGGCTGGCTTTAGGGTCAGATATTCCTTAACAGAGATCTAACTCTGCCATTTAATAGCTGCATATCCTTGGGCAAGGGACATAATCTCTCTGACCTTCAGTCTCTTCATTAAAAAAAAAAAAAAGAGATGATGAAAATACTGACCTTACAGAGTGGTTAAATGAGATAATCCACATAAAATGCTTAGCCCAGAGTTATAGGGGGAGCAGTTCCTAAAGAATTTGTTATCATAAGAGATGATTTCAAGGAGCCTGCCAAGTAGGGGCCACAGAACCCAGGCAGTCGGCAGAGTTTCTAAATTGCCTCCAAGATGGTATGGCTAATGCAGACTGATTCTCCTTTAAGCCCCTCTCACTCAATCTATACTAATGAAAGGGGTAATATGTTAATTAGACCAGATGTTCTTCTGGACAAAGCCATGGTGGTGGGGCCAAGGCAGAAGCAGTTAGGGGTGATCAGGCTGACAGGGGAGAGCAGTTAGGGCAATGGTTCTCAACCTGTGGGTCGTGATCCCTTTGGGGGTCGAACAACCCTTTCACAGGGGTCGCCTAAGCCCATCAGAAAACACAGATACGATTCATAACAGTTGCAAAATTACAGTTATGAAGTAGCAACAGAAATAATTTTATGGTTGGGGGTCACCACAACATGAGGAACTGTATTAAAGGGTTGTGGCATTAGAAAGGTTGAGAACCACTGAGTTAGGGGGATCAGGCCAGCAGGCAGGTGAGCAGTTAGGAGCCAGTGGTCCCGGATTGGAAGAGGGATGTCTGACTGCCGATTTAGGATAACATCCCCTGAGTGTTCCAGATTAGAGAAGGTGCAGGCTGGGCTGAGGGATACCCCTGCCCTGTGCATGAATTTCGTGCACTGGGCCTCCATTTTATCATATAAAGATCCAAAGCAATAAGGACCTCCTCTCCTTGTTACCCTCTTATTGAAAGTGCAGGGAGCCAGCTGCTAAGGGAAGGCAGTTCACTTTAGCAGACCACGAGTAGGAGGCCCGCTGTGTGCTGACCTGGGGAATCACTTGGCTCCCGCCAGACACCTGCTCTTTGCAGACAGGGCAGGACAGCAGCCCCTGGGGCATCTCCCAAGGTGCAGCACAAGCCTGAGCACATCCAAGGTACTGATCCATCGCTTCAGGAAGCCCAGGACTTACTGAGGCCCACAAAGTGTGCAGATACTGAGGAATAAGAAACGAGAGCATTTACTCAACAAATATGCATTGAACATGTGTTACACACCACACACTGTATGAGGTCCTGGGGACATCTTGATGAACAGATACCATACCAGTCTGCTAGAGGAAATAAGACAGAAACACACAGTCGCATGTATTTAATGTATTCACTCACACCTTTCACACATAAACGCGTTTCTTATTCAATAGAAACAAAAAAAAAGCAAAGAAAAAAAAAGATGGAGAGAGAACCTATAGTTTAAAAGCAATTGAACAAACAAAATTGTTATGACACTTATTTGAGACAGCTGGAAATGTGAATACTAATGGAAGGTATTGATATAAAGAACTTATTTTTAATTTTTAAGTGCAATAAAGATGCTGTCCTAGATTTTTTTTTTAAAAGAGAGTTTTAATCTTTCAGAGATACATACTGAAATCTTTATGGAAATAATTGGGTATCTGGGACTTGATGCAAAAATAATACAGGAAGCGAGTGGGAATATTTTCAAAACAAGATTGCCCATCTATATTAATAAAAGGGTAATATGCTAATTAGACCATAAGACCTTCCAGATGTCCTTCTAGTCAAAACCATGGTGGCAGGGTGGAGGCAGAGGTGGTTAGGGGTAATCAGGCCAAGAGGGGAGGGCAGTTGGGGGTGATCAGGCTGGAGGGGGGTGTAGTTGGGGGCAAACAGGCAGAGTGGTTAGGGGAAATCAAGCAGGCAGGCAGGTGAGCGGTTAGGAGCCAGTAGTCCCGGATTTCGAGGGGGCTGCCCGACT
Organism: Lasiurus cinereus; assembly: GCA_011751065.1. NCBI lineage: Eukaryota > Metazoa > Chordata > Mammalia > Chiroptera > Vespertilionidae > Lasiurus > Lasiurus cinereus. The sequence continues at coordinate 1,257,715 of JAAGEH010000124.1, forward strand.
GCTGATTTAGGCCCAATCCTACAGGGGTCCCAGATTAAAGAGGATGCAGGCCAAGCTGAGGGACTACCTCCCCCATGCACGAATTTCATGCACTGGGCCACTAGTGAGTTCATAATTTTTAGAACACAGAGTTAAATTATAACATTTATAAAAATTTTTTAAATTATTTAATATAAAATACTGCTTAACAAATCAAGTTAAATCAGGCAGGAGAGGCAGCATGATATGATCCAAAGAACAAAGCATTTGATATGGGTTTGAATCCCACCTCTCCTGCTTACTAGCGGATCAAGGGACTTAACATCTCTGAGCCTCCATTTACCCATTTTTAGAATAGAGTAATGACAGCAGGCACCTCCGAGTGGTTGGGGAGAATCCATGAGTTGGCATGTGGGGCCGGGTTCAAGGCCCAGCGAACAGAGGCTCAGCACCTGGAATGCAATTTTAAAACTCCCAATTCCCGCCGAAACCGGTTTGGCTCAGTGGATAGAGCCTCGGCCTGCGGACTGAAAGGTCCCGGGTTCGATTCCGGTCAAGGGCATGTACCTTGGTTGTGGGCACATCCCCAGTAGGGGGTGTAGAAGAGGCAGCTGATCGATGTTTCTAACTCTCTATTCCTCTCCTTCTCCCTTCCTCTCTGTAAAAATCAATAAAATATATTTAAAAGAATAAGGAAATAAAGGAATAGTTATTTCAAAAAAACAAAAACCTTCCGATTCCCGCCAGCCAGACGCACAGGGCTCGTCTCTCTCTTTCAGCTGGTGTTCCGGGGGAGGAGCCCAAGTGTAACATCTGCCTGGGGAAGACAGCGGGGCCTCTGAATGAGATCCTCATCTGCGGCAAGTGTGGCCTGGGTGAGTGTGACGAGCAAGCGCTCAGAGGGCCCTGACCTGTGGCCCCCCACTCCTCGCCCCCACACACACCCACACGCTGGTCCCTGACCGGCAGTGCCCCAGACTGCTGGGGCCTCAGCTGGCTTCCTGCTCCCCTTGGAGATCCAGCGTGGCAGGGGCCAGTCCCCGGGAGTGAGGTCCCTGGGAGGTGACCCCGCAAGAGAGCTGGGGCTTTGGAGAGTGAGCCGAGTTATGAAATGGAGCCCCCCTGGGCCGAGAGCCTCGGTGGGAGGGGTGAGGCACAGAGGCTGAAGTCAGACTTCGGTGCCTCCCCGACTGCAGCCCGGGCAGCCTTTGAGTCGCCTGCGTGGACACCCACTTGGGTTGCCTGGGTGAGAGCATGATGGACCAGCCAGTCCCCTGGCAGCCGGCAGGCACCCCACTCCCAGTCTTGCTGCAGCCCTCCCCTGCCCTGCCGCCTCCGGGCTGACAGCCCGGGGCCCCGGCTGCTTCCGGGGGGTACCCACCACACTCCTCTGTCTAGGTTACCACCAGCAGTGCCACATCCCCATCGCCGGCAGCGCCGACCGGTCCCTGCTCACTCCGTGGTTCTGCCGACGCTGCATCTTCGCGCTGGCTGTGCGGGTGAGCCCCCGTCCCCCAGCTCCTGCCTCTCCCCTCTCCCGTCCCAGGCCCAGCGACTTTCTGAGCTCAGGCCTGACTCGGGTCCCAGAGCCGAGGTTTGGGGGGCAGACGGCGCCTCTGTCACTCACATGGCAGGTTCCTTGGCCTTTCTGAGCCTCGGTTTCCTCAGCTGTGAAACGGTTGCGGGTTTGGTGTCAGGAGTAAGAGGCCCCCCCAATAAATAGAGCCTTACTGTTAAAAGAGAAAACCATGCATGTGCCCACACTCGCTAGTTATTATTGTTACCTTTATTGTGCTTATTCCTGTTAACGGGGACCTCCTGGGAAAGAGAGAGGATGGATTTCGGATTCTGGGGAAAAGCTCCTTGCCTCTGACTAGATCGGCGTATCTGTGGGTCCCCCTAGTGGGCATTCCCCTGCTGGCCCAACGGGGCCCTCACTCCTGTCCCGCAGAAAGGCGGCGCGGTGAAGAAGGGCGCCATCGCCAGGACGCTGCAGGCGGTGAAGATGGTGCTCTCCTACCAGCCCGAGGAGCTCGAGTGGGACTCGCCCCACCGCACCAACCAGCAGCAGTGCTACTGCTACTGCGGCGGGCCCGGAGAGTAAGGCCTCCGTCCGGGGCGGGGGCCGGGGGGGGGGGGGGGCCCCCCCCCCGGGGGGGTGGGCCCCGCTCCCCGGGGGGGGGGGGGCCTCACCTCCATCCCCACCCCCCAACCCCGATGGTGTGGCAGTGGCCACCCGCCTGGGGGCGGACCTCAATCTGCGGTGCACCTAGACCCCAGGTGATTCTGAGGATAGTGGTCCATGGGCCACACCTGGCAGGGTGCGAGCACAGCACGGACTGTCATTAAGGGAACAGCTTTCTGCTGTTCGCTCGTAGCCAGCGAGCAGTTGCTGAGTGGCCAGGATAGGACAGGAACGGTACCAGGCAAGAAAAACCGGGCGTAGCGCAGCCCTGTTGGCTCCAGGAGCCATCATTCTCCCACGAAGCCCCCTGAGCAGCCTTCACCCTGGCAGTGGTATCTGGGAAGAGGCGTGTGGGGTGCAGTCCAGAGATGGGGACTCCGGTGTGGCATGGTGGGAGAGAGCTTTGCAGCCAGGCGGGCCAGGATTTGAATCACCATCCACCACTTGCCTTCTGAGTGGCCCGAGCAAGCCATTTGTTCCCGGGCCCCTCTACAAAACGGGGATGGTGGCCCATGCTGAGCCCAAATGAAAGCCTGTGCCCTGCTTGCAGGATGTCCCCTGGCCTCGCCTCTGGCTCGGTAACTGAGTTCCCTCCCGGACCCCAGCGGAGGGCGCAGGGCGCATTGCTGTTGGGGAAGGTTGCTGAGGCTCAGAGCTGGCTGGGGGTGTGGCCCTGGTGACCCCGGCTCCTCTCTCCCCCCAGGTGGTACCTGCGGATGCTGCAGTGTTACCGGTGCAGGCAGTGGTTCCACGAGGCCTGCACCCAGTGCCTCAACGAGCCCATGATGTTTGGAGACCGGTAGGTGCTCATCTGACCTGGCTCAGCCTTGGGTGTGAGGTGGGGGGACGGGGAGAGCAGTAGCAATTCCTTCAGACTCCGTGCCAGGCTCTAGTTAAGTGAGGGGGCGGGGGGTTTCTATAGGAGAAATCTTCCGGTAGAGGAATATGCTGGCCCACATCCTAGTTGCCATTGATTTGTGGGGGGATCTTAGACAAAGCCCTATCTTCTCTAAGTCCTGGTCTCTAAGGGTCAGGGGAAGGGGGCGTGACCAGCCCTGCCCCATCCTGCCCAGGGGGTGCTGTAGGAACCTCTAGGTGAAGGGATAACGAGATTCAGCTTCTAACCAGTGGGGCTGAGCTCCTGGGAGGCTTACGTGCATCACGCCAGACGTGTGTGCCGTGGTGATAGTGTGTGTGTGTGTGTGTGTGTGTGTCTGAGGGGAAGAGCGTGACCACTGCAGCCCAGCCTAGCTCCACGCACTCTCTCTGAACTCAGCCACACCCCAGGCCAGTGACACTGGGGGAAGGGGTGGAGGTAGGGGTGAAAGGAGGTAGGGGAGTCTTTCTTGGTCTCCGTCCTGCCCTGTCCTTAGCCCTGCCCCCCTGGGCCTCCAGCCCTAGGAATGAGAACCAGCTGACTGTGGGATGGCAGTGGGCGGGGAGGGGGGGAGGGAGCTAGATGAGGATGGGGGGTGTCAGAGCCTCGCCCACCACAGGCCCTCTCTCCACCCCCCCACAGGTTCTACCTGTTCTTCTGCTCCGTGTGTAACCAGGGCCCAGAATACATTGAGAGGCTCCCCCTGCGATGGTGAGAGGATGGGGCTTGGCCCAGGCACCCCCTGTCTGTCCTGGCTCCTCCCCTTCCCGCTTCCTCCAGGAACAAGTCCATTTCCAACCACCAGGCCCCAGCTTTACCCCCATCCTGCAGCCCTGACCTGGGCCTGCTGCCTCACCCCAGCCCCACCTCCTTGCCCCCCTGCCCAGGGTGGATGTAGTTCACCTGGCCCTCTACAACCTGGGGGTGCAGAGCAAGAAGAAGTACTTTGACTTCGAGGAGATTCTGGCCTTTGTCAACCACCACTGGGAGCTGCTGCAGCTTGGCAAGGTATGCGGGACATGGGCTGGCAGAGTGGCCAGACCCCATGCCACAGTGGGGTTTCCAGGGTTCGAGAGGCTTCCTGGGGTCACACAGGGCAGGTTAGGATCCAGGTGTCTGAGCGCTCGCTCTTAAACTGCTGGCTGGGATGAAGGCCCAGAGCCTTCGGGCTGCTGTATCCCTGAGTCTGTGCCTTGCGAGGGGCTTCTTGACCGAGATGTAGACAGTGGGCAGATTAGGACCTCACAGACTTGGCTGCCGGGAGCCAGGGATCCAGTCTGGCTGAAGCTGGACCGGGCTGTGTGACCCACTCCAGATGACCTGGCTGGGATGGAAAGTGAAGTGGGCCTGACCCCTGCTGGTCTTACTTTGAATAGCAGAAGTGGGCACCACGGGAGTTTCAGAGGTGGCTGTCAGGGGTGGAGAGGGACTTGTCACTTGGAGCTGAGCCAAAGCTGGAGCCAGGGCCTCCCAGCCACTTCCACGAGGGCTGTGTCACCCTTAGAACCCTCTCCACCACATGAGAGTGAGCGTCTTCTCTGCTGGCTGCCCCAACCCTTCTTTGATGAGTCAGGGTTTTTCTTTTTTTTTTTAATCTCATTAAAAATTTTCACATAACATCTTCATTTATAATGTTTGATAATTTATAAAAGACGTAAGTGTTATAAAGCCCTAAAAGATAGGTAGAGTTGATAGATTTTTAAAACTTTTTTTTTTTTGCTGATTTACAAAAATATCATACATGCTCCTAGTAGAACAATTTTAAAGTATCAATAGTATAAGGAATTGCTGAAACCGGTATGGCTCAGTGGATAGAGCATCAGCCTGCGGACTGAAGGGTCCCAGGTTCGATTCCGGTCAAGGGTTTGGTTGCAGGCACATCCCCGGTGGGGGGCATGCAGGAGGCAGCTGATCGATGTCTCTCTCTCATCGATGTTTCTAACTCTATATTCCTCTCTTTCCTCTCTGTAAAAAGTCAATGAAATATATTTTTAAAATTAAAAAAAAGTATAAGCAAGTATGCTTGTCAAAAAAGCCATCCATCTTCCCACATCACACAACCCAGAAACACAATTCCTTCCATCCTCTCTTCTCTGTGTACTTTGTCTTTTTACGTGGTGTAGAGTACAGTGTTGTAAATACCCTTTCTCAGTTTTCATTCCATCATAAATCCCTTTGCATATCATGAAGAGAGTTTTCAGACACATGTTAAAGGCGGCCTTGCTTTCCATCGCGGTTTACCTGTTTCCTGCCCATTGACCCAGCATTGGGAACAATGCTGTGTGGATATTTTGCGCAGAAAGCTTTGTCTGTGTTCCCTATTATGTCCACATGGTAGAGTCATGGAGTGGCATCACTGGGTCAAGGGCATGGACATCTTGAAAGCTCTTGATACATTTAGGATAGGAGCGACTCCCCAGACACCGATGGGAACTGAGCTCAGGTGGAAACACTTGTCTGGGTGGTGCAATAAGTCACTGCTTCTCACCTGGAGGACTCAGGAGCCTGGGGGAGGGAGGTGCTGGGTGGAGGCCTCCCCAGATGTCATGTGCCAGGGTCTGACTGTCCTGCTGGCCTGCTCCCCCGTAGCTCACCAGCACCCCCGTGACGGACCGAGGACCGCATCTCCTCAATGCGCTCAACAGTTACAAAAGCCGGTGCGTGCGGGGAAGGGAGTGCCGTGGGGCCCCTACGGGTGGGATTTCCATCTCAAGGTTCTTCCTACCTCGTAGCCTTGGCTCACGCTCGCTCCCTGCCTGGGCCTCCTGCCCCTTCTCTTTGACTGGATAAATCCTACCTGACCCCCAAGATCCGGGGAGACACCCGCCTCCTCTGTGACGCTTCCCCCGACCCCTCCAGCAGCGAGACACATTCTTGTCGGGGGCTGCAGCCCTGACCCGAGGGCCCCGCCTGCCCTAGCCCTCTAGATCGGGGCCAGGCTCTGAAGGATTGACTCACCCTCGCTCAGGTGAGTCAGTGGCTTCCCAGCCTGACTTTGGGGTTCTTCTCAGAACCCACGCCCCTCGCTACCACCGCAGGGAGTGGCCAGGCTCCTGAGCACAGCATTCGTGGCCCCTAAGACACCCTGCCATGCCTCTGCCTCTGGCCCTTTGCCTTGTTTATTCTGGCTGTCAGCCATCCTGAAACCTTCGCTTTCCCACTCTTGCTTTTGCTCACATTCTTTTTCATACGTTTGTCCCATCAATAACTATTTTATCAAACTGCTGCTCTGTGTAGGTGTGAGGACACAGTGAGAAAAAGCCCTGGTCCCTGCTGCCACCCGCCGCTGTCTCCAGACATCGCTAGGCAGACTTACCCACTCTCTCTCCCCCCTTCTCGTGGTTTGGGGCCCAGGCACAGCTCTATTCTGAGTCCATGAGGCTCCTGTCCTTCCGGGGACAGTCTCCTGAGGCTAGGGCTGCAGCCTCAGAGCAGCCCAGAGGGTGCTGGAGAGATGAGGGCAGCGCCTGGAGGTGCTTTCCGTCTCCTTGTGGAGTGGAGAGCAGAGAGCAGAATGGGCTCCACTGGGGGCTGGAGGAGGCCTTCCTAAGGGGGGTGGCTTTGGGGCTGGTTGAGGCAGAGGAGAAAGGGAGAGGGAGAGCCAGAGCCACCACAGGCAGTGGAAGAACAGGAACCACCAGCCACATCCCCAGCCTCTGCCTGGGTCTCCGGATTCCATGGGCCACTCTGTACAGAGAGGAGTTTTAACGCTTGGCTCTGCTCCCCAGGAGGATGGACCGACAGACTCCAGAGCTCTCTCCTCCCCTCCCCACCTCAGGTTCCTCTGTGGCAAGGAGATCAAGAAGAAGAAGTGCATCTTCCGCCTGCGCATCCGCGTGCCGCCCAACCCGCCCGGGAAGCTGCTGCCGGACAAGGGCCTGGCGCCCTCCGAGTGCGGCCCCTCCTCTGAGCTGCGTAAGAGAGGAAAGAGCAAGCCTGGGTCAGTGCCTGGACACCCAGGGACCAGGGCTGAGCCGAACTCTGGCTCCCAGCTCCCAGCCCCGGCGACCCGCCCTGCGATGGGCCCAGAGTGTGGAGAGTCCAGGCAGGCAGGGAGGACCCACGCCTGCGGGACCCGCTGAGGCACCCTGAGGGGCCACGCCTGTGGGTCCCGCTGAGGCACCCTGAGGGGCCAGTCTGGCCGAGCCAGGGCTGATCCCACACCGGGACGCCTTCTGCCTCAGTCCCTTACGGCCTGGCTTGGAGGAAAAGCCAGATCCTGGGACCGGTCTTGCTGGATGGGGGCGTAGGCAGAAAAATCAGTGTGAGGGGTCCCTGGCTTTCCTGATGGAGCTGAGCCCCTCCTCCTGAGCGTGGGGGGCAGAGTATCCGGGTGCATGTGCCTGAAAAGGCATCTCCTCTCTTCTGCCCATCATGCCCATCATGCCTCCTCCATCCCCTGCTGCCATTCTTCCCCTTCCCAAGTCGTGAAGGTGGCCATCCCCGCCCCTGCCCCTCCCCCCTCTGGCAACCTCAGGGGCCTGCAGGCTCTGAAGTGGCCACCCTCTCCCTTTTCTGTCTCCACAGTTTGTTGTCTCACGAATTCCAGCAGCAGAAGAGGCGAGTTTATAGAAGAAAAAGATCAAAGTTTCTGCTGGAAGACGCTATTCCCAGTGTTAGTCTCTCCTTTTCTTACTCTCTCCTTCCACCCGCAGGGTCAGCACACACTAGGGGTTTCTGTGCAGGAAGTGAGTCCCAGGGGACTGCACCAGGTCCCGTAAAGGAGCAGCCAGCCCTTCCTACAGCTAAACAAGGAAGAGCCAGGCTCTGCAAGGCCGGTCCTTGGTCTCCCCAAGTTCTTTCCAGAACCTGAGGCAGGGGGCCAGGGTGGGGAATATCCTTGTTCCCTCTGTCCAGGTGGGGAAACTGAGGGCCAGGGAAGGGCGGTGACTTGCCTGAGGTCACAGCCCAGGTAGCAGCAGAGCCCAGCCTGCACCCCGGCTCCCGGGCTTGCTTTCCCCTTCAGCTGCCCACCCGCCGTCTCCCGCTCTTCACTCACACCGCCATCCCCCTCTGCTACCTTCCCCCACCTCAGAGGGAACAGATCAGGGCTCGCTGTCCACTTCCGCAGCTGAGGCACTGAGACCCAGACATGGGAAGGTCATGCAGTCAGCTAGAGACGGAGCCAGGCCTGGGTGGCCTGCTCCCTCGTCAGGCAGGTCTGGGAATGAGAGGAAGCCAGTCTCACCCTGGGAGGGTCCTGCCCTCAGAGGCCTGGCTGTGCCAGCAGCCAGCTGTGCGGCCACAGCTGGAGAAGGGCTGAGGCTCACCGCTCCCTCGCCCCTGCTCCTTCCTCTGTGTCCGCAGAGCGACTTTACCTCGGCCTGGAGCACCAACCACCACCTGGCCAGCATCTTTGACTTCACGCTGGATGAAATCCAGAGTTTAAAGAGGTAACAGGGAGGGAGCCTCCTCCACAGCCCAACAGCGAAGGCATCCCCTGGGAAGTGCAGAGCAGAAAGCCTTTTGCGGGAGGGGGTGCTCTCCTAAAAGGGGAGGTGGCAGGGAAGGCTTTTTGGACTCCTTGGACTTGGCCGTCTGGGAGGGTCGGACGTGGACAGGTAGAGAGGAGGCAGGCGTGGTGGCAGCAATGGGAATGTGGGCCCTGCTGGGAGGTCAGAGGGGCCCAGAGACGACTGGAGAGGTTGGGGGCAGGGGGCTGTGCTGAGAGCCTATAGCAGGCTCACCCTCACCTCCCTCTCAGTGCCAGCTCAGGCCAGACCTTCTTCTCAGACTTGGACTCCACGGATGCTGCCAGCACCTCTGGCTCCGCCTCCACCAGCCTCTCCTATGACTCCAGGTAAGCTTCCTGGCAGCCTGGACTCCCATTCCGCCATTGTCCCACCTTCACCCCCACCCTCACCCCCCTCCTCCTCCCTCTTTGTGCCACGTGGCTCATTCTGTGCCTCTGCGTCTTGGGCTGAGGGACCTGGCCCAGCAGCTGTGACCCAGGGTCAGACTCCGCTTCGATTGCTGGGTGGCTTTCTCTCTGGGTGCCCAGCTCAGGTCATTTGACCAGAGGTTCTTTCTCTGGGGCTCTTGGCCTCTGCGCGCCAGGAGGTTGCATGTGTGTGCCTCTGACCGCACGGACCTGACCCTAGTTCTGTGTCCAGTCTCTGAGGAAAGGCGCCGTGGGTTTGGAAGCCTGGTGGAGAGAAGAGTGACACCCTGTAGGGTGTGGGGGCTGGGAGGGGGACAGAACCCCAGAGGCCACGCTAAGGGGCCAACCCAGTTGGCAGTAGCGTCCTCATTGGCGTAGGGAGGGTGAGCTTCTGAACTCTGGGCTCCTTTAGCTCTATTCTGGGGTCCTAGAGACCCCGGCAAAGTAGAATTACGTATCTTGGGTTTTTTTTTTTTTTTCTTGTCTGGGTGTCTTTTTCTGTTGTTGCCTCTGTATTTTCACTTATTTCTCTTTTTTTTTTAATTATTTTTTTAATCAGGGAGGGAAACATCAATGATGAGAGAATCATGGATCAGCTGCCTCATGCACACCTCTTACTGGAGATCGAGCCCACACCTAGGCTTGTGCCCTTGACCAGAATCGAACCCAGGACCTTTCAGTCCGCAGGCCGACGCTCTGTCCACTGAGCCAAAATGGCTAGGGCTTCTTCACATTTCTTCCTGTTGGTTCTCACTAGCTCTTCGGCTCTTTCTGTTCCAAGTGTCTAAATGTGTGCCTCTTCTTGTGTGGCCTCTTCTCTACCAAGTCTGCGTCTTTCGGCCCGTGTGTGTGCACATGTCTGTCTCCAATCCAGACTCTTGGATACGGGGCGCTCTAATCCCTAACTGCCGTCCGACCCCATTGGGCTTGTCTAGCCCAGAGGAGGGGCGGCAGTGTAAGCGGGGCCTCCACACAGCTTGCTGTCAGAAGGCATCGAGGGTGGAGCCCCGGCCCTGTGCAGGGTTCCCTAAATACAGAGCTGGACACCCCGAGGTCTGAATCCCAGCTCTGTCACCGCCAGGCTGGTGGCTTCTCCCCTGGAGCCGGGTTCCCTCCCCTGGGGCTGTTGTGAGGATCCAGGGGGCTGATCCACGTGGGGGGTGGGGGCCCAGGGGGAGAGGCCTATGGGGACTCCCTCTCATTTCCCACTTCCTCCTCCCCTCCCCCCCAACAGACGGACAGTGGGCAGCCGGAAGAGGAAGCTGGCAGCCACAGCGTACACGCCGCTGCGGGCCAAGCGGCGGGCAGCCGAGCTGAGTGGACGCTGTCCCTCGGACAGTGGGGCCGAGGGGGCTTCGGGCCCCGAGCGGGCAGACGAAAGCATCGACAGCCACACGTTTGAGAGCATCAGCGAGGACGACTCCTCCCTGTCCCACCTCAAGTCATCCATCACTAACTACTTTGGTGCGGCTGGGCGGCTGGCCTGCGGGGAGAAGTACCAGGTGCTGGCCCGGAGGGTCACGCCGGAGGGCAAGGTCCAGTACCTGGTGGAGTGGGAGGGGACCACCCCTTACTGACTAGCCCGCAGGGGGAGCCAGCCAGGAGCCCTGGGAGCAAAGGTGGGAGCCGGTGCTCCCAGATCCTCTTCAGGGGGGGAGAGGGAGGGAAGCGAGACAGAGCTGCAGGCGCCTGGCCCGGCCCTTCCTGCGTCTCCGCTCCGCCTTCTGCCTGGAGCCTCCGGCTCATCACCCCTTGCGCGTGTCTCTGAGGTCGCTGCGTCCCCACACACCCGGCACTCCCTCCAGCTGCCCGCCTGTTCCTCTCAGCGCGTGTCGCCCTGGCTCTGGGAGGCCTTTTCCTGGAGCCCGAACCTGTCTTTGTCCCCGATTTTGTGTCACTTACCTCTCTCACCCCTTTTGGGGGGGTGTGTGTAGACACCCTACACGTGCGTGCTGTCCCTTGTGTAACTACACACTCGAGCCCAGATGAGGGCAGAACAAGAACCTCTGAGAAAGTGGGAGAAGGTGGGAGCTTTTCTCTCCCACTTTCCGTCCCC
>JAAGEH010000124.1:1268702-1511657 GCA_011751065.1 Lasiurus cinereus
CACACACACACACACACACACACTATCCCTCCAGTGACAGCCTGGCTGCTGTCCTTGGCTCTCGCCTGGCCCTCTTCCAGGGACCATGTGCTGCAACTAAATGTGAAAGTCCAGCTCCTGCCCCTTCTTTCAGCCCGTGACCCAGCTCTGACCCCATTGGGAAGCACGGGGGACTCACCCCCTCGGCTCTTCTGCTGTATCCCCTCCCCCGCCCTGAACTGACAATCACTTTCTGGGACAGGTCGGGAGTTTCAAAGGGCCCGTGTCACTCAGTCCCCTCAAAGAGAAGCCCTTGTCCGTGGGAGTATAAAAAGAATTCTTCAAGCCAATATTAAAACTCATACCAATCTGGAGGGAAACCGAAAATGGGAGGGACCCCTCATTTTTGCTGCTTCCAGAAGTATTAGAAACTGACTCACTTAGTGGAAAAAGGGAAAAACGTGCCTTGACTCGGGGCGGGGGCCGCGCACCAGATGGGGGACTGGCCCTGCCGCGGGCTGCACGGCCTTCAGCTTGGCTGGGCTTTGCAGGCTGCCAGCTGCTCCGCGCAGGTGGACGAACAGTGAGAGGATGGTTTGTCCATTCCAGCTGACCCCCTCCCCACCTGTGAGCCTTCAGGGGGTCCCTCGGAGAGTGCAGATGCCCCTTGCCTTAAGCCTCAGCTTCTACAGTGCCTTTTGGATGGGACCTCATCTTCCCTCACTTCCCTGGTGCGGACCAGACAGGGATGATCTGAGGTTGGGCCCAGGTCTCCCCCTTCTCAGCCCCATAGCTGCTGCCACCAAAACCCAAACCGGGGGGAGGTGGAAGGGGAGCTGAGAAGGCAGCACCCTGATCCATCCGTGACTTCCTGCCTGGCTTCAGAGAGCATGGAAACCTCCCAGGCCTGGTCTTCGGGCTCCTGGGAAAGCACAGGAGAGAGCCAGGCCTGTCTGTCACAGCTGCACCGTCTCTACTTGAGCCCAGAGAGGCTCTGAGCTGAAAAGGAAAAGGAGGGGAAGGGTGTCTTCCCCACTGGGGAAGTCGGGGTACGCCCTGACTCCAGACCCCCGCCTTTCCTTTGTGCCAGATCATAGCTGCATTACTGCCAACTGACCTTATGATAATCCTGTGCACCTTTTAAAGATTTATGGTTTTGAATTGCTGCTTTTAATAACGTGTTATATTAAAGTTCTAATTAAACGTGTCTGACTTACGATTTAAAAGCTCCCTTTGAAGAGTCGCCTGTCTTCCCCCAGTGAAAGCTCAGCAGTTGGGTAGCAGGAGAAACTGGCTCTGGTTTCTGGTCTCGGTTCCCTGGAGACTGAGGAATGGCGGGACCCACCCTCTCCCTGGCCACCCTGCCACTCCTGCCACTGCCTACAAACACTCAGCACTATCCTCACCCTTCCCACCCAGAGGATATGGAACCTTTTTTCTACTGTGAGTATCTGACCATTGGGTGGGGGAGGAGGGGGAGACGTCAGTGAGAGCCACAGAGAAGGATGGGAAGTGAACTCAGAAATTGCTCCTATTAAAATACGTCAGTACAGGCACTAGAACAGCGGTTCTCAACCTGTGGGTTGCGACCCCTTTGGGGGGGTCGAACAACATTTTCACAGGGGTCGCCTAAGACCATTGGAAAACACAGATACGATTCATAACAGTTGCAAAATTACAGTTGCAAAAACAATTTTATGGTTGGGGGTCACCACAACATGAGGAACTGTATTAAAGGGTCGCGGCATTAGGAAGGTTGAGAACCACTGCTCTAGAAGCTATTCAATGCACACAAGCCTAGTGATGTGAAGTGAGTTCTGGGCGTGGCTCTGCTGGTTTGAACCTGCACCACTTTGGTCCGAGTCCTTTGGTTCCGTGACCTCTCCCTTTCCTGGCAGAGCTAATCCCTGCCAGATTCAGTTCCCTGGTGTTGAGAGGGAAGCCTTTCACATATAAATATGATGAGTTATTACTTTAAACAAACTACATTTGGGGAAGTTTGGAGAGAGAGAAAGTCAGTTATAGGGAGGTGAAGATCAAGGATCTAACCATTCTGTAGTTTCAGGGGTAAAGTGTAGCCTGTTCATTCCCAAGAGTGTTCACATCTGCCCTTAGAAATCTTAACTATGGTTTCCACCTCAATCTACCATCTTTTCGCTTTCAACCTTTTAACTGCCCTTGGGACAAAACCACAGTTGGAGTTGGGGGTGTGGGAGGTGTAAGGGATTGTTCTTTGAGCGGATATCGATGGAATGGACAGGTGAGTGGCATAGGTGTCAAGAGACCTGGCTTCTAGTTTGAGTTCCACAGTGAGCAGCTAGTAGACCCTCCTGAGAACAGTGGTCCTTCCCACGCTGTAGAGGGCCTGACTCTTTGTGGTCTGGGTTAGTGTTTACAAATCTACAACAAATAGTCATCTTTGGACTTAGGGGCAAGAAATTAGAATTCTCAAATTCCCTAAATCAACAAGTTATTCTTAAAACACTTCATTCTTTATACTCTTTTCTTATTGTTATAGATATCTGGGGAAAACTTAAACAAATGGGACTATCAAGCTTAGGTATATTTATAAAGAATTGGAGCTTATAGGGAATATTTAAACCCCTTCATTGGATACTTCTCAAATCACGTAACATTCAAATATCCTGGCAAAGTGAACAGTGTAAGAATCACGTGTCAAAAATGCCAAATGAAGAATTTATTTTGCTTTGAAAGCTTGTAATTTGGTACACTGCTCAGAGAATTTGTATAAAGTTTACTGTGTATAAACTTATTTTATTTGCAAGATAACACTTATGACACAGCAATCACAAGCAAAACTGATTAGACAATAGCCATCCGACCTGTTCCTGCACTACTTCTCCTAACCTTCGGCTCCGCATGCTGGCGTTTCTTGCTCTCATTTTTTTATCTGACGGGTTCCTTCAAACCAGTAATGTCTCTATGCTTTTAAGCCTCCGTAATTGTTCTGGAGATTCCCCGATTCAAAACACATACATGTCCTGAGAAATGCTGGGAAGGCATCCCACGTGGACACACTGGTCTAGGTCCCGGCCCCGGCTCCACAGCACCGTTCGGGGAGAACTGCGGTCGAGGCCAAACCGTGCAAGTTTGAGTCAGGCAGACCCAACGCTAAGTCTATCCTCTCAGGTACAGAATAACACTATCCCCTCCCTCCAGATCCGTGGGTAGAATTAAGCAACGCAGTACGTTTTCAAGTCCCAGACCCACTGACCACATAGCCGAAGAACTGAAAACTCTTCCTTTCGAATAGGCTGCAGCAGGCTCTCTGGGTCTTTGGCCTACACAAAGGATATTTCCCAACCTCTTTGGAAGAGGCGGTAAAAAGCATCAAGTTTAGAATGAGTTGGGGGTTCAGCCTTCCATGCCCTCTTCCCAACCTGGGAAGGAGCACGGATAGGATCACACCAGACACAGGGTAGATAGCCTGGCTGTCCCATTAGTAACATCATGCCACTCCCTTTCTGGACCGCAGAGCGGTTCAATGTCCTCTACTTAACCTATAAAGTGGAGGCGGGCTTAGACCACTGGTTTACAACTTTTGACAAAGAAAACTTTTTTAAAAGCTCCACAAATCTCATGAGAATGCAATACACTAAAAAAAACACACAACAGTTCAGTTGCGCTGGCTGAAGGTGGCAGAGAGGGACAGGCAGTCCCCATACCTCCAGTCAACCGCTGGGCCTTGTGGGCAAGTGTGAGAAACACTGGAAGTTCCCAGGGCTCTTTCTGCTTTAGGATGCTCACTTTCAAGGCTCCACTGGACAAGCCTGTCTCCACTGAGCCAGGCACCAGAACCTCCTGATGCCGGTCATATTCAGGCTCGGAGGGTCAAGACCTATTCCCAACCCATGAGCTGTGTCTAAGTGCTAATATCTCCCCAGTCCTGCACACACTCCTGAAGCCCATTCCCAGACCCGCTACTCAGGCCTCAGCTAAGAGAAATAATCTTGCTTGTCCCAGAAATGGCACCATTTACAATCCATCCTTTTGAATAAAGTGCTTGCTAGTTCCTCCAGAAGGTGCCTTCACCCCACACACTTCTAGGTAAACAGATCACCAGGTCTATCTCTCCTCCTGAAAACCGGAGAATAATTCCACCTGACACTTGAGGTAGCCCAGTGACTGCTGCCGATGACAACTCTCACCCTCCCTGCCACTCCCCTTTTCCCCTCCACACCACCCTCCTGGCCCTCATCCCCTGGCCACCTATTGCCAGGAAGTACTCAGAGGCAAGTTCCACTGGGTTCTTGCTTGGCCTGGACTAGCCCAGCATCCTCTTCTAGCCGCAGGAGCCTGGCCCCTTCATCCTCCACAAGTTACTTAGCTCCTCTGCGCTGACAAAAACGAGGAATCCAGAGATGCTGGCGGTCAGAAGGAGGCCTCCTTCCCTCAGAGTGCAGCTGATGAAGGCTAATGGCAGCCAGCAGGATCCACAGAAGGCCGCCCCCCTCAGTCCTCCTCCATGCCCTCCGCCAGCCACTTCATATAGTGCACATCTCCTTGGTCCATGGGAAGACTGAAGACCTCTGGGATCTCAAAAGGATGCACCAACCTTTGGGGAGAGAGCAGAGTCCTGTGACTATGATTAGGATCAGTCAGGCGCTAAAACCCAGCAGGCCAGCCTTCCTTGAGACCTTTGCAATCTGCTCTATCCCTCCCTGTTCACTTCCATAACCCACCGCTTCTGTCTACAGTGGTGAGTTGGGCCAGATAGCTTTACAGTCTCATAGACAAGGGTTCAAATTCTAAGTGTGTCCCTTACTAGCTATGGTAGCCATGGACAAATCACTTAATTTCTCTAAAGGCCCTACAAAAGAGGGACTGAAAATGGTACCTACATGACTGGATCACTGAGGATTAAATGAGACAAGTACACTTAGCTGGTACTGTATGCATTCACTGAGTGTTAGCTGCTGCCTCTATTACTCCCCCAAAACACCACCCATCCAATACCACTGTGTTCTCTGCTCCACCTAGAATGTTCTGCCTGCTCATCAATCAAAAGCCTCTTTATCCCTCAAGGCCAAACAACCATTAACATTTTCTGAGGGATCTCTCTTGACATCCAAACCCACAGGAACCTCTCTCCCTTCTTCCCCTTCTTTCACCTGGCCCTCAGCACACCCTGCAAATTTCCTTCATTTTCCAGACTAAAGGAACATGAGGCCTTGGGCTTCATTTCCCATCTGTCAGAGGAAGACATACGCCTCTGTTTCCTTCCTGCAGAACGAGATGCTGTAAAGTTCTCCTGAGACATGCATCACAGCATGTGTCCAGGTGCTTACACGTTTAGGGTAAGCTGGGTAATTTTACCCAGTGCCTCAGGACAATGAATTTTCTTATTCATGAACATCTGGACCAGTGTATGTGTTTTTTATAAGCAAGCATACAGTATTCAGAGAGAGTAGGACATTTGTAACACATTAGCAGTAAGAGCTGCCACTGGTACAACACTTCATGAGTCTATCTCACATACATTCATCCTGAGGGACCAGTATGGCCCGCATTTTATAGATGGGCAACTGAGGCACACCTAGCAAGTAGAGCCAAGATTTGATGCTGGAGGTCAAGCTCTGGGGTTCACCATCTTCACCATGATGCCATCCCTCACCAGAGAAGCCGTGATTTCTTGATAGTGCTGGTTCTACCCAAGGTGCTTATTCCCCCACCTCTGCTAAGGTGGTAACACAGGGCCTTCTCTTCCACTAGCTTTGAGGCCCGGCTATAGCCATCTATTCACAGGATCCTGGTTGAAGTGAAGGAGAAGAGTTTCATCACCCAGTAAGTAACTTGCCTCCTAGCCTCACACCAGAGTCAATCTGGGTGCTTCTGAAGAACATATTTGATCCCCATTTTAGTTCAAGTCCAAATCTGAAGTGGGGCTTAAATTGGTAATTTGAAAGACACCTCCAAAGGATATAGTTAATAGCCAGTATTGTTTAGACGAGTGGTCAGCAAACGCATTAGTCAACAGAGCCAAATATCAACAGTACAACGATAGAAATTTCTTCTGAGAGCCAAATTTTTTAAACTCTTTCTAATGCCACTTCTTCAAAATAAACTCGCCCAGGCTGTGGTATTTTGTGGAAGAGCCACACTCAAGGCGCCAAAGAGCCACAGTTTGCTGACCACTGGTTTAGGGTGAACATGAGACTCTGCAGCTCTATTCAGCTTACAGGCGATGACAATTATTCCAGAACCACACTTTGACTGCTAAGGCTAACCACTGGTTCTCCCATTAGGCCCATTGACCCCTGGGCAACTCCAAGGTTCTTTCACGAGTTCCATGAGTCTATTAGTTTATAATAATGCTAATTTGTTATTTATCTTTTCACTGTGTTGACATTTGCACTAATGCAAAATGCAAAAGCCATGATGGGTAAAACTGCTGGCACATTAGCACATGCATCAAAACTATAGCACCAAACTGTATTCTCTGTTGTGTTTTTCACCACACACCTGCACTTGCAAAAAGTCAAATTCACTTAAGAACATCCTTGACAAAGTGGTAAAAATTACACTTTTTATTCAGTTTTGACCCTTGAGTAATGTATTTTTAGCCCTGTGTGACAACATGGGAAGTATACAGAAAGCACAGTGCTCTGTGCCTAAGTTCAATATGTCCTACCCTTGTCTGACTGAGTCACAAGCTAAAACCAGACTTTTTTTTTTTTAATATATTTTATTGATTTTTTTTACAGAGAGGAAGGGAGAGAGATAGAAAGTCAGAAACATGGATGAGAGAAAGACATCGATCAGCTGCCTCCTGCACACCCCACACCGGAGATGTGCCCGCAACCAAGGCACATGCCCCCGACCGGAATCGAACCCAGGACCCCTCAGTCCGCAGACCGATGCTCTATCCACTGAGCCAAACCGGTTCCGGCTAAAACCAGACTTTTTCATGGAGCACCATTTTTAAGTCTGAGTTACCATAAGCTGTCATTTTTACAAATTATGGTAACTCAGATTTGAGGATTAGGTAGACACTGTCTCAGACATGAACAAAGTGAGTCAGTCCATCACTCAAATGAAGACAATTTACATCATGGGTTGCCAATTTAAAAAATGATGTGTCCATGCAAAAATTAGAAGTTTGGAAAACTTGAATTTATCACCAAGTGTTTCCCAATACTTAAAGATGCTTATTAAGCCAGATTTTGCAAAAAAATGTAAAATGATACCATTCTTCCCACTTTTGGGGGGAGGGTGGGTGAGAATATGGTTACTTTCCATAAAAATGCATTATTTACAACATGAATAAGTAATAGTTTTATTATTAATTTTTTTAAAAATTCTTAGTTTTAATTTCTAACATAGCTAACTTTGATATAACCCACATAAACAAAACTCTTTTAGGTCCCTGACAAACTTTTTAAAGTGTAAAGGAACCCTGAGAGCTACTGTTTTTGAGAACTACTGTTTTAAACTAACTCACTCTAGCCTCTCAATTTACATATGGAGAATCTGAGGGACAGGCACCTGTCAGGGTCATATGAAGGTTTGTTACTAGGTTTCCTGCTTTCCAAGTTCATTCACTTAATACCTAAAACATTCTTGGCTGAGAAGAGACACCAGTATTACCTGACATAGCTGGATAGCACGTGGACCTTGGAAGTCTTTGTCTTTATTAACTGTAAAGAAAAAAGAAAAAAAATGACTGATTTACCTCAGCCCAGCTCTGCAGCTGCACATTTTTCTCATCTGGCTATTCAGGAGACAGCATTCCCTTTAGGTCACCAGGCCCTGTCACTAGCTTGCAAACAAATCTAAGGCATCTGTGTGGGGCAAGAACCTCAATCAGTTGATGTTTGCTAACTTGTAATTGGAACCCGGGAAAAAGGCCATGCTCTCACTCTTCCCATATCAAGGCCCATCCCCAAATCCAACTTCACTCACCAACAGGATCTCAGTGGCTTCTTCTATTTCTCCATTCCAAAAGTACCTGGAGACAAGAACAAGACCAATGTATGATGCTCACAAAACAATCCCACCGAAATGTCAAACCTGGCCCAGTGAGGTCGCTTACTGAGGTGGAAACTTTAAAATCTTTCCAAGTCGGGGGGTAGGGAGGCTGGGGGAAGGTTGATGAGGGGAAAAAGGAACATATCTACTACTATTTGTAATACTTTAAACAATAAAATGAAAATAAAATCTTTCCAAGTCCGCATAAAGAAGTCTACAATTGGCCAAGGCAAGATAGGTCATCTAGTCCAATCATTCTAATGCATGCTTCTAGCATCTGCCTGTTGGAAGCCGCCCATTGTCTTCACTAGCAGAGAGGTGTTGACAAGGAACCTGGAAGGCTGGAGACCTTGAGCTCTGAAAGGTCAGAGCTCTGCACCCACTGTTTAGTTGAGACAATGGTAGCTGAAGCAACTTCCACCTTTTAGTTTTATGTAAATCCTTGCTGATGGGCTATTATTGGAATTGCCTGCCTGAGGGCTAAAACCTGAATAAAAGGGATAGCCAGGCCGGAGCAAAGCGGAGTCCTTCCTCTTGAACTGGGCTCCCCCCTGGCCTCCAATTCCCAAATTTATATTTTCTTGTTTAGTCTCTTTCATTGGTGTGCGGGCCTCCTCCAGAACCTGAACCCTGAACCACATGGGACATCGGGGAGGACACTCACATCTGCCTGAACATTCCTGGAGGTGAGAGGCTCACCATTACTTGAAGTCCATGTGCCTTAAAGGTTTTCACATGAGGTGGTTTTCAACATCTGCCACCCAGTTGTTTTCCCCAACTTCCATATGGAGAACCACCTACGTACAGAAACTCTTACGTTTTCTCTCCTCCAAACTGGGCATCTCTGGCTCTTTCAATACTATTCTATACGCCTGGCTTCCAGGCCCCTCCCCATCCTATGGAATGGGGCTACTTTTACCGCTGACTCTCAATGCCGAGTGCCCAGGAAAGGATAAATAAGAAGCAGAGGAGGCTTCAGGGAAGACGTGAGCCTTACAAGACATGGAAACAAGTACAAAGTTAAAAGTCGGTGATGACGTTCAGAAGAGAGTATGAGCACAGCATCATGCGAAGGGAAGGGAAAGAAATTTGCCTGAGAATATCTATACTAATCCAGGGGAAATCTAAGGTGACCTAAGCCATTGGCCCTGCCTCACAGTGGCCTGGTAAACGGATCAATTATAAGCCGTCTGAAGGGAATGCCAGGCTGAAATTCTGTTCTAGGTCCCAAGCACTGGTTCCCAGACTGGCTTTATGGTATCACCTATTCCACTTCTTAAAAATCCAAAGAACCAAGCCCCACCCTCAGAGGGGCTGACTGAGTAGACCTAGAATGGAGCTCGGGAATTGGAAGCACAGCCAAACTTGGGAGCCATAGCAATAAATGATGTGAGCCACTGAGGCAATGACAGTGTTGGCAAGCGGGGGGGGGGACTTTAACTATATAGCATTTTTTTGTTTTGACCTTCAGAGTAGATATTATTTCCTTCCCCACCTAATCTTCCCTCCCCACTCCATGCTCTTATTCTCTCTCTCTTACCAGGAGGGAAGATGATGAGCAACGGACTAATCAGAGCGTTAAGGCACAAGACAAATCCTGCACAACTTGTAGTGGGATGCTAAACAATTTTAATGAAAGAAATGGGACAGATCAGGTTTAGCTAAAATAAAGATGTCAATGAAATGAAAGATAGGCAGGGCACAGAAACAGCCTGTCACACAGGCCAAACTCTCAGTTTCCCAAAGAATCTAAAAGCAATAGAGATGATTTCCTTTGATATCCCTCCTTGCCTTGCTCAGAGGTGGAATGCCCATTCTGGCTTCCTCACTAATAGCAAACTAATTAATTTAAACAAAGAATGTGCAAGCAGGATTCACTGTTCCTAAACTGGAAGGTTTTTCCCTCCTTGCTCTATACGCACACAGTACATTTTTGCTTTTGTTCATGGGATGACATAAACACCCTGGTTCATTTCCTTTGAATACAAATCAACAATGAAGTGTTGATTAATTAAATGCCTCTGAGTTGTTCCTTCACAATTCCCTGGTTCAGTGCCCCTCCCACCAGCTAGGACCTGACCTTCCGCTGGCCACAGCAGAACTCACAATGAGGATGCCTTGGGCAGGATGTTCACAGAGGCAGCCAGCTTCTTATCCAGTATGGCCCTAAAGCAAAGAGAGCCACAGTCACTGGGGCAAGTATCCAGGACCTTAAGAGAAGGAACAAGGTACAGGCATTCCTGGGAGCTACATAATCGTTTAGAATGCACCCTCTCCACCCCCCACCAACTCCTGGCACTTTTAATGACAGGCCTAATCTGCCTGGGGAATAGGGATTAACCCTGGACAGAGAACAAGACCTGCTTTCATTCCTGGCCCTGCAGTAGTATGGCCGTGTGACCTTACCCAGATTCTTTCTCATTCCAGAATAAGTCTCCAAGCACCTCTCCAAGCAGGCATGTCCCCTCGCTCAACCTGACTCTCCTACTGTACAATGAGAAAATGGTTCAACCGGTAGCTTCCAACCCTTTCACCACCAAGAACTCCTTTCATTATGTCACCTCTGCTTCTATCCCACAGGTAGGCATCAGGCTGCGCTCGGTGCTTCTGATCTTTAGATGCCCATGTGACCGCACAGCTCCACATAAAAGCAAAAAGAGCATCATAACTGTGTTTGTCTTTGGCAAATATAGGCTCGTTCCCTCCTTTTTTTTTTTTTTTTTTTGAAAAGGTTTCTATCATAGCCTAGCCCTAAGCACACAATCATCACCTTTGCAGACCTCTAAGACTTTGTATTTTTTTTGACAGACCACAGGTTGAAATTCCTGGTCTGATAATCGCAGATTTCCTATGCAGCACCCTGGTGAACCCAATAAAAAGGGCTTGAGCTAGTACAGGTGTCACAGAAATAGGAGCACCACCAAGTCACTGATGCAAAGAAGTGTCACCAAACATCAAAACCTCGAGCCCTCAGAATCAGGCCTTGCCAAATAAACTTCATCTGAGCTCTGCTCACTGACCTCTCCTTCCTCCAGCCGCTGCCAAGACAACCGACCTACTTTCTCTTCCCTTGGGTTCCAGGTTAAACAGCGCTCTCTATTTAAGGCTCCACATTACTGTGACATCACCAGCACCTCATTCCTCTGCAAAGTTCTAGGAGCTAAATAAATCCCTGACCATAAGGAGAGGCGCATGGTTCAAATGTTTTTAAACAACTACTGCGAGTCTTGCTCCCTCAATCATTTGCTGAGAAATTACATTTTATTAGTTCTGAGGGGGGATGCAAGCACAGGAAGTGAGTTAAATCTTTAGGGGAAAAAAAAGAAATTGACCCTAACCAGTTTGGCTCAGTGGATAGAGCGTCGGCCTGCGGATTCAAGGGTCCCAGGTTCGATTTCAGTCAAGGGCATGTATCTTGGTTGCGGGCACATACCCAGCGGGGAGTGTGCAGGAGGCAGCTGATCGATGTTTCTCTCTCATCGATGTTTCTAATTCTCTATCCCTCTCTCTCCTCTGTAAAAAATCAGTAAAAAAAAATTTTCTTAAATCCATTGCCTCATACCCACATCACCAAAGACTCCCCTTTAGATCTTTAGAACACAGTAAGAACGATTCATATACCAGCAATTATGAGGAATCCCCAAAGAGTAAAAGGCAGCCCAGAGACACGCAAGGGAGCACACTGGGGGACTGCCCCAGAGAAAAGAGCAACAGTCTGTACCGAGGACAATGGGAACCAAAGCAGGCAGGAAGTGGCTGCAACCAGCAAAGCGAACTGCCGGAATGCCACGACAGGAACAGGTGGATGCCCCAAACCTCCCATGGCAATAACGGGGCAATTTGTCTCCAGGAAGGAGAAGGTAAGTGTAGGCACCTTGGGGGGAAAGGCACAACAATGTCTTAGCTGGTGACGGCCAAGGATAAAAGGGAGAATTCACACCCAGAAGACCAATCGCTAGGGCACCCCAGTCTGTGGAAAATCCCCCAAAACACACACTGAAAAGAGTGCTCGCAGCTGTTCCCGTGACTCCCCACCAGCATGGCTGAAAAGATGAGGGGTTACACATAGGAATCACAAAGCAGCTGAGGAAAGCCAATACCAAGAGAAACAAAAATTCAACCAATGAATTTATGTAAGAGGACCAGCTAACAGTACATTCAAAACCAACATTTAAAAATAAGTATAATCTCAAATTCCTATACTTATATACATAATTACATCTACCTGAAAGTTGCTAAGAGTATACATTAAAAGTTCTCACTCCCGAAAAAGGTAACTGTGTGAGGTGATGGATGTGCTCACTAATCTTATCGTGCTGATCATTTTGCTCTATATACATGTATCAAATCATCATGTGTATTCCTTAAACTTACACAATGTTATATGCCAATTCTATCTCTATAAAGCTGGAAAAATTAAAAATCAGTATAATTAATATCTACAGAAAGATAAGGCAAGATTATTGCACCCATAAAATAAAATCAGATTATAGGATCAGCTTTTTATGAAATATGACTAGTTGGTTATGAAAAAATAATTAGAAATCCTGAAAAGGAAAACTAATCGTTTAAACAAAAAAAACTTAATAGAGGAGCTGACTAGCAAAACAGATATACAAAGAGAGAAGAATGGGCTCAGAAATTCTCCCAGTATACAGAATAAAGGAACAGACAAATTAATAGCTAAACATTAAGATAGTTAACAAATTAATAGCTGAACATTAAGATAAACAGAGAATCCTAAAAATTATCAGAGAGAAAAAGTATTTCCTACAAAAGAATGAGCCCCTGATAAACACCTGACTTCTCATCAACAACCTTGGATGCAAGCAGATAATAGAGATCTTTTTCCAAGCTGATACTGATCCATTTACCTAAACTGGCCTTTCACCCAGTTAGAGTCCAGGCCTTAGAATGATTTTCCTCCCAACACCAAACTTCACAGATGTCAGCTGAAGTTGTTCCTTAACAGGACCCAGAGTGGCTGGTCCAGGAGGCCAGAGAAAAGAATTCAGTACAGACCCTGGTATAGCAGGAGTAACAGGAAGGATTTCAATTCCTAGCTACTAAATACCATGGCCATTTCTGGAGTAATTACAGGTTCTTTTATTTTATTTTTTTAAAATATATTTTATTGATTTTTTACAGAGGAAGGGAGAGGGAAAGTTAGAAACATCGATGAGACATAGATCAGCTGCCTCCTGCACACCCCCTACTGGAGATGTGCCCGCAAACAATATACTACATGCCCTTGACCGGAATCGAACCTGGGACCTTTCAGTCCACAGGCCAACGCTCTATCCACTGAGCCAAACCGGTTTCGGCTAATTATAGGTTCTTTTAGATAAGAGCTGTTCTTCAAAGGTAAAGTTAACAAGGAAAAAATACACATTCTGGTTGAAGGAAAGAGAGATGGAATGAAATGCAAGGCTAACCTGTGGCCAACAATGTGGAGGCTGTTTGCTCCCAAAGACCAGATTCAACATTTGAGAACACTATAGCCTGGTCTATCATCACCTTCAAGAATGCTGAGTTGTGGATCAAGAAGAAAGGGATATCAAGGAGCCAAATCCGTTACCCTCCAGTCCCACTAACCCTCTTCAAAGCTGCATCTACAAAGAGAAATGAAGGGGGTGGGGGTGGGGAAAATCCAGATACCACAAACATTTATTGAGCACCTACTACATTCAAATTACTAATGCTTAAAGAAGGGAAATGACTGGCCCAAGTTAACATGGTAAGTGGTAAGCCAAGACTGAAACTCTGATCTGCTTACAAGTCCAGTGTTCTTCCTCCATACCATAGCTGCTTCTAGAAATTTTCTAAATATCTGGAATGACTGCCTCCTCCTCCTCCTCACTGTCATAGTGAGCACCTCTGGGACTGAGCAAAGAGAGCATCTCCAAGAAGGAAGACAGATGGGCCAGGAATGAGACTTAAATTCTCAACAGGTAGGATTCCACTGTTCCCTTAACGCCTTAGATAAGCCATACATCCCTCTGGGTCTCGTCTCCTTATATGTGCCTCCCTATCCCCTCCCCCCACGCCACTCAACATTTTAGGCCCAGCAGCAGGGTCCATCAAATCATGCAGCTGTGTAGTTCATCACGGGATGGATAGGATTATCAGAAGCAGAAGAAGGGTCTAACTGGGGCAGCCTCCCGGGGCAGCACCTAAGCCCCTTCACCATACCTGGCAATATCTCTGGCAATTTGCTCGTTGGGACAGTTGACAAAGACGATGGAGTAAGTGCCGGAGACATAACTGCCAGTGACAGCTGAGTGGAGCTGCAGGCTAAGGGTCCTGAGCATGGGGTAAGTCAGGAAAGAGGCTGTCAGGATCTAAACGGTGGGAAAAAGCACAAGTCAGCAGGGACATGACAATTCGCTATCTCCTGCTCAAGCAGATCGGAACCAGGGCTGGGCATCTTCTTCTCATACCCATTCCCCATCCAAAATATAGCTGAGCTTTAGTACTTCAACAGAGTTCTATCTAGATATTTACCTCTGCATGTTGCAGATGATTAAAAAGCAAAACAAAACAGAGGCTCAGAAATCAAGAAGCTTGTTCAAAGTCACATAGCTCTTATTTGGTGAAGCCAGAATTAGGGCTCACATCTGGATGACGTGAAATCCATTCTGATGGAGGTCATGCCAACTGGCATCCACTGAACTATCACCCTGTGGAGATTATAATGAATGATGAGCTCTTACATCTAATGATGTTTGAGGCGTTACCTTCACCTCCATTCATTTGTATATGTGCCAGGTAGGCTAGTGGTAAGGGTAGCCTAATTCTAAAGCAATGCAACCTGTGCTACTAAACTGAGCGCTCAGGGACCGTAAGAAAGGCTCCACCTGAGGGAGCAGAAAAAGGCTTGGAAGAGAAGGTATCATCTAAATTGGATCTGGAATGATAAGTAGGATTATTAGAGGAGATTTTAAGTAGGATTATAATCAAATAGTAATATGTACAAACTCCAGAGTTATTAGTCTGCATAGGTCTTAGACTGTGGGTATGGGATCAGGAGGTAATGAAACTGGCTAGCACTATAGAGAAAAGGATCAGGCTAAGGAGTCTAAAGTTTGTACTCAGTGGTAGGGTATTTTTGGAGGTTTTAAGTAGCAGAGTAATAGTATAGTGAAGCTGAGTAGGGTACCAGGAGGGAGGAGGGAGAATGACCAGAGACAGCCTACTTACACGGTCATTACAATGATCCAGGAAAAAGACTTGAAGCTAAGATGATAGCAGTGACAGTACGAAAGGAAAAGGCACTCAAGATATTTTTCTTACTATTTTAATGAGAAACATTCTATATAATAAAAGGCTAATATGCAAATCAACTGAAAGGCAGAACGAGTCGCAATGATGCGCACTGATCACCAGGGGGCAGACACTCAATGCAGGAGCTGCCCTCTGGTAGTCAGTGCTCTCCCACGGGAAATACCGCCCACCCAGAAGCCGGGCTCATGGCTGGCAAGTTCAGCAGCAGTTGCGGGAGCCTCTCCTGCCTCTGCAGCAGCACTAAGGATGTCCGACTGCTGCCCCCTCCCCCTGCCCCTGCCTAAGCTGGCAGTCGGACATCCCCTGAGGGCTTCCAGACTGCAAGAGGGTGCAAGCTGGGCTGAGGGACACCACCCCCCCCCTACTCCTCACTCACCCCTGCACAAATTTTGTGAATCAGGCCTCTAGTTTAAAATAAGAAGAAATGAAAAGAACTGGAAACACCTTCCTTTCCAGGTTCTCCGCTTAGGGAATATAATGGAGTCATTAACAGAGAGAGGCAGCTTGCAAGGAGTCCCACCGTGACTTAAGCCAGGCTGAACAAGAGGGTGTTTCTCCTGCCTCCAGCCCAGGGCTTCTTTCTTGCTCAAATAAACCTCTGTCCTCCCACTCCTTTTATGCTATTGCCTAAGTCCTGCCTCCTACTTCTTGGCAGGGCCTGAGCAGCGTTTTTATGTCTTCAGCTTCAGTTTGACTACAGGCCTGTCAGGGTTGGGTTTTCTCATTCCCTCCCACTACCTCCACCAAACCACCAATTCAACATACTAGTTCACTGAACTAAACCAGGGACCATGCAAGACAAAAAACTTAGACTTAAAAAGCTTTTAGTATGTGTGTGTGTGTGCGCACAGAAGAATTCAAATCCTAGTGTGAGCACTCCGAACTGCCTGTGGCCTTCAAAAAGTTGCCACCTCTCCTTCTATAAACCTTATCTAGAAACTGGAGATTATGACACTGTGCTGCCTATCTCAGTTGCTATGGGTTCACATGAGATAGGAAAAATAATTTGTAATCACAAATTCAATAAAATTGAATTTCATGCTTCGCTCGCCACTGTATCCCCAGCACAGTTCATAGCACAACGGGTTCTCAATAAATACTTGCACTCTAGTGAATTAACACACCAGCAAGATGTTGTTATTCAAACTAAATAGTCTTGTGAAAAAGATAAGTCCTGTTAGCAGTGCTTTTAACAGAGAACTGGGCAGACTGGAACACTGTAAGGCAGTGGTTCTCAACCTTCCTAAGGCTGCGACCCTTGCATACAGTTCCTCATGTGGTGGTGACCCCAACCATGAAATTTTGCTACTGTTATGCATCATGATGTAAATATCTGCATTTTCTGATGGTCTTAGGCGACCCCTGTGAAAGGATCGTTCGACCCCCAAAGGGGTCGCGACCCACAGGTTGAGAACCGCTGCTGTAAGGAGTCCACTATGTGACTCTCTGATAGCTTCCAGCACAGATTCCAAACAAAAGGAGCAATGGCCTGTCCCCTGACCAAAAAAGCCATTCTGAGGGAAGACCTGGGCATTCCAGCCAGCAGGTAGCAGTACAACACAGCTAATAAGATGCAATATAAGTTCCCCCCAAACGTATTGAAACTCTTAGGTGAATTCAAAGTCAAAATACTAAGTTCTTCCATCTCTTGATGTTTGAGGAGTTAATTCCCCTCCATTCATGTGTATATGATATGTGCGAGGCACCGTGGAGAGGCTAGTGGAAAAAGTAGCCTAATTCTAAAGCAATGTGACCTGTGCTGCTGAAACAGAGAGCTGTGCTCTCAAGTATTATCTAAGATAACCCTAAATTTAACAAATAAGATAACCGAGGCAGAACATTTAGACACTTAGATCCAAGACTCCTGCCTCCTCCATTCAGGCCTCTTAGTACCACAATGAGCACAACTAGGAATTGATATAGGGGGGTCGATTCAGCTTCACTTAACCCAATGGTTCTCAAGGCAATTTTGTACCCCCAGGGGACATCTGGCAATGTCTGGGGACAATTTCTATTGTCATGCCCGGGGAAGAGATGCTGTTGGCATCTACTGGGCAGAGGCCAGAATTGCTGCTAAACATCCTCCTGCTGTACCACTGGTCACAGTGAAATACTGATAGTTGTTTTCACGTCTCCTTCATTGGACATATGCCCTTCAGTCTCATTCATTACTGTATTCCTGGCACTTTACAATTCTGACAGGGAGTAAGGGCTTGAGAAAGGTTTGTGGACCATATCAACAAAGTGTCAGAAGCATGAACAGTCAACCTGGAACCAAGGATGGGTTACAATATGTTAGAAAGTGAAATAATATGAATGCAAAAGTGATGGAAGATAAATCACAATATTCCCTAATAGGGACATTTTAAGATACAATTTTTAAGTCTGTTCAACGTTTTCCTCTTTGTCTTTAACTACATACCTTTTCTATTTTTACATTCTTTTAAAATATTTTATGTATTCTTTCAGTTATTTTTGCATTTTATTCCGTATTTTTCCTTTTTTTTTTTTTTTTTTGTCCTGGAATATTTGCATGGCCTCTAAGAGGTTATGGTTCACTTTATGGTCTGCGTTAAGGCAAAGGGGGCCTCAGAAGCCACCTAGTGGTTCTAAATGTATCATCCACCTCGTTTATAATCCACCTGAATGTATAACCCACCTAGTGTGAAGGAATCCATGAATATTTTGAAAGACTACAACACTGTGTTTATCTATACAGTTTCCTTGTGTACAAATCCTGAACTTTCTAGAAAGAAAATCAAGAAAACCTACAGGTCCCCAAAGGGTAAGGGCCCACCGATAGGTGCCAATTGTTACAGATGAGGAAATAAAGAGTCGGAAGGAAGTAGAAGGAAGTAGAAATCACCCTAGGGGTCTGACTCTCTCCACCTCCTCCACCACTGGAGAGAGATTGTAAATGGTCACTTCCCAGCCTTGACATTTTAAGGTATTTCTAGGATAGAAACAAAGCCCCCATAAAGGCAACATGGTAACTGCAACAGAAAGAAAAGAATCAAGTGACCCTTAGACAAGAACTCACCCCCAGATACCCCTTCACCTCCCTGGCCATGAAACAGCCCAGTCACCCCTACTCACAGAGTGAAGAAGGGGGGGCTACTAAGCTTCAGAACCGCACCTCGGTCTCCAGGGTACCGAGTCGTGCCTCCAGGGATTTTCCTGTCCATCCCCTACCTGCCTGCCCCCAGCTCAAAATGCCAAGAGCAGTAAAGAGAAGAGTGTCTTTTCCCTCGGTTCCCAGGTTGGAGGTTTAGGGCTAAGGCGGGTGGGCGGTGGGGTTGGTAACGTCGTAGCGTGGGCACTCACCAGGAGGCATAAAAGGACAGAGGGCCGAAGGTAGCCTGGCAGGGGACACCGTGAGCCCAGCCTATCCATGGCGGCGCTGGTGATTTAGCGGCTCAGCGGCGGCGGCGAAGGTGGCCTCTGGCTCAGTTGCCGGCAGGGGGCGGGAACTTATGGCCTAAGCCGCCCTCCCTGCCCCCACCCTCCCACCTGCTGCCTGCCCGACCGCCCCGCCCCGGGCAGGCGGGTTGGCAGGAGAGAGTGGAGGGGGCGGGGTGAGAGTGAGAAATTCTCTCTGGACAGCCCTCTCCCTAGAGACATGCAACCCAAGCACCATACGCCGACCTATAACCCTTACAAAAATAAAATACCAATTCCCCCTTCTCATGCCAACAACAACAAAAATACTTTAAAACCCCAGAGATGTACAGATAGAAAGACGTAAGTGTCTTGGGTATACAGAACCTTCAGAAAGCAAAACACGCAAACACCAAACTCTTCCACGTTATACAGCCCATCAGGCCAACAAGAAGCGAGACACACTCTGCTGCTTTCTTGTCCCCCATACCAGCTCCCCCTCCCAGGGTCTCCCTTCTAATCCTCCTGGGTTTATAACACTCTTGCTCCCAACTGCTCTCCCTATGAATCCACTCATCTTTCCAGGCCAGCTGCTCTCTGCAGCCTTTCCCAGAGTTAATCCCACGGTCCTCTGTTCCCCTGAGGCGCTCGGTACACACTTCTGTTGCAATATTTAACAGCAACTATGGGGAGATGCCAACAAATAGTCAAAGCATTGCCCTTCGGGAATGCAGAGTCCACTGCTGTCAGGGTTTCTGATTTTTTAATCCAGCTTTTTTTTTTAATATATTTTATTGATTTTTCACAGAGAGGAAGGGAGAGGGATAGAAAGTCAGAAACATCGATGAGAGAGAGACATCGATCAGCCGCCTCCTGCACACCCCACACTGGAGATGTGCCTGCAAGCAAGGTACATGCCCCCGACCAAAATCGAACCTGGGACCTTTCAGTCCGCAGGCCGATGCTCTGTCCACTGAGCCAAACCGGTCTCGGCTAATCTAGCTTTTTAATGTGAAATAGCCTATGGCAGGAGAAGGGGTGGAGTGCACAAGGGCACAAGTAAACTTTAAATTAAGGGAACCGATTTATATCTTGGTTGTGGTGATAGTTACACGTGTTAAAAAATTCTACGAAATACACACTTTCATTGGTGAATTGTATTTTCTGTAAATAGTACCTGAAACAGAAAGGCATGGGTCGGGGGGAGGGCACTGGAAATTCAGAACTGTTTTAAACAAAACTCATCTGTTAGGTAAATCTGGCCTGTGGCCTGCCAGTTCACAGCCTCCGTTTAAAATACATGTTCACCTGTTTTGTCCCATTCCTTGGGACTGTGAATTCTCAAAGGAATGATGCACTTCCTAGCAGTGTCTGACAAAGTAAATAAATCAGTCGCAGCCCTACTCTTTTTTTTTTAAATATATTTTTATTGTTTTTTTACAGAGAGGAAGGGAGAGGGATAGAGTTAGAAACATCAATGAGAGAGACATCGATCAACTGCCTCCTGCAAGTCCCCTACTGGGGATGTGCCTGCAACCAAGATACATGCCCTTGACCGGAATTGAACCTGGGACCTTTCAGTCCACAGGCCGATGCTCTATCCACTGAGCCAAACCGGTCCCGGCTACAGCCCTACTCTTATCATTTACATCATTAGCTGTGCAGACTCAGGCAGCTTACTTAACCTCTCTGAGCTTTGTGGAGGGGGGAGGGGAATGGCTTGGTAATGGACAGGCAAATACTTTCATAGGTCTAAAGTGAGGGGTAACAGAGTAGATTAATGTAAAAGTGCTTTGTAAAATGTAAGACCATGTCAGCATTTCAAGAGCAAGTATTCTCATGACAACTATTGTTAACTTAGAAAATCTCCATTTGCAATGTAAAAAATTAGTATCTGACGGGAGGGGGATGGGGGTGGGGGAGAGGAAACCACAGTTACAGTAAATGAGGCCAAGTGTCCTAAGAAAATCTTTATATTCAAGACTGTGATCTTGAATACCTATTAACTTATTAAGAAAGGCCATTGGTTAATGACCATTTACCTTAAATTCTGATATGATGTCCCCAAGTTTAGCACAAAACCCCACACAGTTTAAGCTTATAAGTGCTTGTTTAACAACTAAATGATATGGATGCATGGCTGGTTATAATAATGGTCATAATGAAGGTGATGTTAGGACAACAGCGCAAGGATGGCAAGAATTTAACTATTTGGAAGAAACTGCCTCTGGAATCTCTTCTTCCTTCATCTCAGGCACCTTTACTCTTTCCATTCCAGGGTTAAATTCCTTTCCAAGGTTAGATTTCAGAAGTCCAATCCTGCATTTCTGGTTTTGGCAGATTTTTCAGATATATGATTCTTACTGCCACTGCTTGAAGGCCCAGAGTGTTCCTCTGGAGGCTTCTTATCCTTTCTAACTTTTCCTCCTCCTTATAGGATTTAGACCCTGGCTCAGACTAAAATTCAGACTCCTCTAGCAAACACATTCTGTATCCACCTTCTTCTATATTATGTCTTCCTTTTCTTCAATTTCTTTATTTTGAAGGTGCTCTTACACCTTTCAGTACGTTTACAACAATTTATCAAAACCTTTTTTAAAAGCCAATTTCAGTCCAGGAAAGGATCCATGTTCATTGCAGTATCAACGAAGAATTAGGCAGAGTGTTAAGACAGCTTTCAATTTCCTTAGGTTCATCTTTACCTCTAATTCTGGAGACTTGACTTCTTATCTATACTCTTATCACCAAAACTTGAAACTAGGGTAGCTTATTAATTTCATTTTCATCCGTTTTTGGGGACTTTGATTTTTTTTTCTTCCAATTCTTCTAGGGAAACATAATCATTCACATCATCCCAAAGCTTCCACCAGGCTTCCTATCATCCATTGCCTCTTTTATCACCACCAAAGCATCAGCAATGTTGTACTTGTTGCCATGTTTCTTTCAAATTAAGGAAAGGTGTTTTTTTTTTTTTCAATACAGTCAGCAAAGTGGTCAAACATATGCTTGGTGTAATACCTCCTGAATGCTTCAATTATTCCCTGATGCAAGAGCTGATGATAGCCAGTGCCACCCAGAGGGAGAAACACAGTATCATACTAGGATAAGCAAAAAATAGTTAAGTCTGGGTGATTGGGACCTCTGCCCAAAATTAGCAACACTCTGAACTCAAGATTTTTTTTTTCTGTTAAATAGTAATAATTCTGGGCTTGATGGGTAAAACAATTATGAAATCAATCCAGAAAGAAGGCAGCAGTTACTGATAGTCCGGTAAGCATCAGGAAACAGGAAGAGTTTTTGCTTGTTTTTTCCAAAAGACAAGTGTAATTAGTCTTTATAAAGCAGCAGTTATTTGACCTTTTTGTCACTTTTTGCAGCATTGGCACAACAAAACGAGGAAAATCCTGTTCTTCGCTTCCTTTAAGACTTCTGGATTGTATTTTCCCCTAAAAGTACACTAAGAGTTGCCCTTCCAAAACAAGCTTCGGCCCTTGGCACGGAGGAAGGACCCGGTGAGGCGCACATAGCTTCTGGCTCCAATCAACTTCTGGAGTTGCCTGGAGCGCTTGGGTGGCCCCTGGACACTTAATTTCGCAAACTGTACAGATTTCCCAAGCCATGAAATGTATCTGGGTGGCCCTTCCTAGTGGCTCCCACCAGACACTTGTGATGCACTTGGGATGGTTAGATGGCCCTCGGCTTCCGAGCAGTCTCTCCCTCCCTCTCCCGCTCCGCCTCCCTCCCGCCCCCACCCCTACCAGCCGGTCCCGTCCTTGACCCGAAAGGCTAACAACGCGGTCTCCATCTCCGTGGGGTTCACACCCTGGGGAGTGCAGTGGAGGAGCAGGGAGACACACTCCGGGATGGCCTTCTTCTTGTTTTTCTCCATCGCGAGCACCGCTGACTCATCGACGTTCCGCCTTCTTTCAACGCCCAGAGATTTCCCATCCTTTCTCCCAGAGGCGCGGCTCTCCGCCTCCTCCGGATACGGGTCTCACCGGGATGAGGGTGCCCATCGCCTGCGCTCCGCCTGGGGCAGCTCAGCGGCTGCCCAGGTCGCAGGGGCCGCTACCCGGCCCGCCCTGGCCGTCGCCGAGAGCGGGACTTGGCAGGCGGCTCGCGAGGTGGCTTGGCCTCCCGCTGGTCCGCACGCTCACCGCCCCGCCGGCCGGACGTTCGCGGGGCCTTCGCGCTCCGCGGGGAACACGCAAGCGGCGGGGAAACGTGTGCGACCACGCGGCCAATTGCGCCGCGCCTGGGGGGACGCCGCTCTGAGCCGCCGCCACCACGAGCGGTCATTGGCTGGGCTCTAACGGACCCAGATCTCGCGAGGCTTGGCAACACCGGGCCCGTGCGCGGTCCGCCAGCCCCGCCTCGCTACTGCCGAGGCCGGAGGGTACGTCCGTTAGATCTCGCGAGACTCGGAGGAGCCCGCCGGGAGCCCAGAGCCGGGAGCCGGGAAGGCGGCGGCGGCGGCGGCGGCGGAGCCAGCGCCTTCCCGCGGGACGAGGCGCGATGGCGGCGCAGGTGCTGGCGCTGCTGAGGGAGGTGTCGCGCCTGGAAGCGCCGCTGGAGGAGCTGCGCGCGCTTCAGTCGGTGCTGCCGGCGGTGCCGCTCGGCGAGCTCCGCGAGCACGCGGCGGAGCTGCGCCTCAGTCCGCTCTTCACGCTGCTCAATGAGAACCATGGGTGAGAGGGCCCCGCCGCTGCAGCGGCGCGGGGGGCGGGGGGCGGAGCGGGGGACTCCGCCACGTGCGGAGACGGGAGCGGGTGGGACGGAGGGAGGGAGGGAGGCTTTATCCGGTCGCAAATCGAGGTTTAAAAAAAAAAAAAGCTGACATTTCAGAGCGGGAAGGACCCCAGGCTGAGAGGCAAGAAGTGGGGGGCGAGTCCAGCCTCTGAGGGTGCCCCTGCCCGTGTCCGGGCCTCGCGCGCTGCCCTCCTCCTGGCAGGGGGACCCCGCGATCCTGCGCCCCCGGGCTTGACTTTTCTTTCCTCCTCAGAGGGAGCCCTATCCTGGCCATTTTGCCAAATCCGTCAGCATTTTAGGTTCATATACCATTTGGTCCAGTAAATTTAACATGCAGGTATACCTTTCTATGTCATCATTTAGAAGAGTTAAAAAACATATGTGTGATCCAACAGTTTTCTCCTGGGAAAGACTGTGTGATCCCATTTACGTGAGATTCCTCGAGTAGTCCGGTTCATAGAGAAAGCAGAAAGTAGGGGCCGAGGGGAAGGGGAAAAGGGGGTGTTCGTGTTTAGTGGACGCAGAGTCTCCGTTTCAGTGGGAGAGGAAAAAGTTCTGGCGTTTGATCCTGGCGGTGACTGCACAGCCCTGTGAATAATGTACTGACGGCCACAGCCCTGTCCCTCTAAAATGCTTAAAACATGGCAGCAGGAGACGGGAATTTCAGAGGACAGGTGGGGGGGGGGGGGAGATTAATCGGGGAATTAAATGATAGGCATTTATGCATGGACACAGACCACAGTGTGGTGAAGGCCTAGGAGTGGGGTGGAGAGGGTCAATGGGGAAACAGTGGGGACATCTGTCATACTTTCAACAAGAAAGATAAGTTTTTAAAAAGAAAAAAAAATGATTAGAATGGTCCTGGTCACACCACTGACTCATGAACCAGGTCACAGTGTGGCTCTCAGTCAGGGTGCACGCCCAGTAGGAGACGTGCAAGAGGCAGGCCATCAGCGATTCTCATCATCGATATTTCTCTCTCTCTCTCTCTCTCTCCCACTCTCTGAAATAAGTTTAAAAGATGGTGAATTTTATGGTATGTACAATTGCAGTTTTTTTTTATTGATTGGTGTTTGGAGAGAGAAGCATTGATTTTGTTGTTCCACTTATTTATGCATTCATTAGTTGATTCTTGTATGTGACCTCACCGGAGGTCAAACCTGCAACCTGGGTATATGGGGACTGCCTTCTAATCAACCTTAGTGAGGACTGCAATTTCCTTTTTGTTTTTTTTTAAAGGAAAAGAAACCCATTAGCGGTCTCTGCTCCCTTTCATCCACTCCCCAGGTTCTGGCAGCCAGTGACCTGCTTTCTGTCTAATGAATTTGTCTATTCTGGATATTTCATGTAAATGGAATCATTGTCAAAAGCCTTTGTGTCTGGCTTCTTTCACTTAACGTATTTTCAAGGTCCATGTGGTAGCATGCATCATTACTTCATTCCTTTTTGGGAAGAATGTTCCTTTCCGTGGACATAATACATTTATGCGTCTAATTGATGGGCATTTGGGCTGTTTCCACTGCTATGAATGTTCATATACAAATTTTTGTGTGAGCATAGTTTCAGTGATCTTGGGGATATGTTCATTTTTAAGGCTTTTGCTATTTATTGCTTAATCACCTTGTAGCAAGATCACACCAGTTTAGTGTGTTTCTTACTAGCGATGTATGAGTGCTCAGTTGCTTTTACTGCCTAGTAAGAGACAAAGAAGTTGTTCTTGAAGTACCTTCGGAATGTACATCTGGTAGTCATCAGTTCTGATTAATTTACTTCTTTAATAGCTCTTGAACCTCTTTCACTCTTTTCATCACTTCACCATAAACTTCTAACTGAAAATTCTTTCTCTAACACTGACAGTGATTTCTAGAAGACCGATCTCATCATGTTAGTTCTGCTTTAAAACGACATCTTGACTTGCTATTGCCGTCTGGGAAAAGGTGAAATTCCATAGCAGGACAGAAAAGACCAATCAAAATCTGATTGCTGTGCATTTTTTAAAATTTCATTTCTTGACATTCATCTTCTTTTACCTTCTACCCACTTCTCTCCCTTTCTGATCCCAGACATACCAAGTTATTTGCGGTTCCTTGAATGCATAATACACTGTGCCTTTTCGTGTGCTACTATGCCCTTTACCTTTCTTCTCTTGGGAAACTTAAAAACTTGCTCAGGTATACCCTGTACCCTTTGTCTTGACTGAGTTCCCACAGCTTCCAGCTTTTAAGCTAGCGTTTATCGACTGGGATTATAGTTGCCTATTTTTCTATATCCCATTGGACCAGTGGTTCTCAACCTGTGGGTCGCAACCCCTTTGGGGGTCGAACGACCCTTTCACAGGGGTTGCCTAAGACTATTGGAAAACACCTATTTCCCATGGTCTTAGGAACCAACAGACTGCTCCTAGGTGTAGCAAAGTGTAGCAATGTAGTTTACTGTTGTCATATTAAGACTGTTACCCATGCTACACCACGATTCAAGACAAAATTTCATTTATTTGTAATTAGAAATAAATATTTCACAATATATAATTACATATTGTTTTTGTGATTAATCACTATGCTTTAATTATGTTCAATTTGTAACAATGAAAATACATTCTGCATATCAGATATTTATATTACAGTTCATAACAGTAGCAAAATTACAGTTATGAAGTAGCAACGGAAATTATTTTATGGTTGGGGGTCACCACCACATGAGCTGTATTAAAGGGTCGCGGCATTAGGAAGGTTGAGAACCACTGCATTAGACTGAGCTCCTTGTGGTTATAGAATATATCTTACCATTCTTTGTAGCCCCAGCACAGGCCTGGCCTATAATACGTACTTGATAAATGTTTAATAAACATTTAATGTTAAAGTAGAAGCTGATGTTTGAAGAGAAGTGTACGTAGAGATCCTCATTGAGCCAGGTGTCAGATATTATTAGATTCCTTTCTACCTGAAATGACATGAACTAATGAGGTCTATGGTATCTCCTTTAGGGAACAGACCACTTTGTGTGTATCCATTCTGGAGAGGTTGCTCCAGGCTCTGGAGCCAGTTCACGTGGCTCGGAACTTCAGGGTTGACCTTCAGAGGGGACTGACTCACCCCGATGATTCTGTAAAAATCCTCACTCTCTCCCAGGTATGAAATCTTGCTAGCATATAATAAGGGGACCAACCCTTAGTGACCACTTTCTCTGGGCGAGGTTCTATGTAGGGAAATGAGGAAAACATGAACTCTCGCTGTCCCTAGGGAGTGTCTGTCTGAGTGTACCTAACTATGACCAGGGGGCTACAAGTTAAAGTAACCTCTAAAAATACCATCGGCAGTATTCATTCATCAGATACTGAGTGACTTTTACATGCCAGGCACTGTACCATACATAGGCTGTTAGAGATCCCAAGGTAAATAAAATTTTATTTCTTTCCTTAGAGGACCCCCAAGTCTAGAGAAAAAGATTGCCATGTAAAGTCATATTATTTTACTGGCATGAACAAAATTCTGTAGTAAAGGTTACTAAACCAACAAATTGAAACAATTCTTTTCATTCTGGTAATCAAAACATGCGACTATTTGGGTGAAGAACTGCTACTGAGAATGTTAAGAATGTTAAGTTTATCCAGTTAGTATTCAATTACTGTTTTTCCTTTTCTCCTCTAAAGTGTTTATTCAACAAATTGGGGAAAGTATCAATTTATCACTTATGTACCAGACACTGTAATATTGTGCTTTTACCTATTTAGTCTCATTTAAAATCTTCATTACTACCCTGTACTTAAGTATTGTATTCCCACTTTACAGATAAGAAATTAGACTCAGAGAAGTTATTCAATTTGCCTAGGGTTTCAGTTTAGCTAAAAATGAATAGAACTAGGATTTTTATTGTTTTCACTCACTGAGGTGTCTCAACTCTTTACCCATTTTATTTTTCATAGATAGGAATATGCTATTCTGTGCTTGGCTTTAGTGAATTTGGATTATTTGGGATTTTTAATGACTTGTAGTTGTAATCAGTAACTCTTAAAATAATTGCACACTACGTTAATTTGACCCTCATATGTTCACTTGTTGCCCTACCTTGGAAGAGTATTTCTGACTGTTTTTTTCTTTCAGGTTGGAAGAATTGTTGAAAATTCTGATGCTGTTACTGAGGTTCTAAATAATCCTGAATTACTAAAACAAATCATTTATTGTATTGGTGGAGAGAATCTATCTGTAGCTAAAGCGGTGAGTCAGCTGCAACAATCCACTTAAACATGCAGAGGTATTTGTGTCTTAAAGGACAAAGTAAGGCTTTCTGGATTGAGAGGTGGAACTTTAGAAGGAATGATTGTGTAATTGCAGTTTCATACAGATGGTGGCAAATAAGTACTAGTAAACGCCTTCTGTTTTCTATAGTACACATATCCAAGTTTTCTGTCATAGAGTTTATATTGGGTTACTTCCTAAGAAGCAAAATTTACGTAATTTCTGTTGAGAATGCTATGTATCTTTTCTAATTATAAATAATAATAGCTAAAAGAGTGAATATTCATGGGACAGGGTGCATTCCATACACTAATTTTCACATCAGTCTTATGCAGTAGATATTACTATTTTGTGTTTTTATGAATTAAGAGATTTTTTTTTTTCCTTATAAGGCCATTAAATCCCTGTCAAGAATATCACTGACCCAAGCTGGACTGGAGGCTTTATTTGAAAGCAATCTGCTGGATGATTTGAAAACTGTAATGAAAACAAATGACGTTGTTCGATATAGGGTCTACGAGGTAAGTTGAAAAGCTCACTTTCTGATGCTTACCATTCAGAATGCAGGAAGGGTTACCTTGGAAGGCAAGATGGGTCATTTAACATGCATTTATTGACATTTATTGAGTATATAGTCTGTGTTAGGCCCTGTACTAGGTACTGGAGATATAGGATGAACTCTTCACCTAGTATGTGAGACAATCATAAAAATATGTATACTGCTTTATTAAGTACTATAGTAGAGGAGATACCATTGACCTCTGTCTCATAGTCCATGTGGTTGGCTATTAGACCTCTAGACTTTGAAAAACTTGGTTGTAATGATAGTAGTAAGAAGAAATGGTTCCCATTTGCACCAGCTTTGTACTGAGCACTGTGCTGAATCCTCACATGTATTGTCTTGGTTCTCACAATAATCCCTATATACCATTATTATTAACCTTAAGTAATTGACCCAAGACCACACAGTTAATAGGCCGTATATTTAAAATAAATCCTCTACAGTCTAATTCCCTCTTCAGAGCTTCTTGCATGCCTTGACACTTATTTTCTTTCTGCCTCTCTAGCTGTTTCTTCTAAGTTTCCTAGCTTGTTATTCTTTATTGAGCTATTAATTGTTGGAGTTTGTGAAGGCAGAATCCCAAGTTCTTGATTCCTTGTAATCTATTCATTTTTAAGCAATCTTATTCATCCTGTGATTTCAGTCCCACTAATAATGGTGATGACTTTCAAATGTAAACCTCCAACCCAGACCTACCTCTCTCTCTTTTTTTTAATATATGTTATTGATTTTTTACAGAGAGGAAGGGAGAGAGATAGAAAGTCAGAAACATCGATGAGAGAGAGACATCGATCAGCCGCCTCCTGCACGCCCCACAGTGGAGATGTGCCCCCAACCGGAATCGAACCTGGGACCTTTCAGTCCACAAGCCGACGCTCTATCCACTGAGCCAAACCGGTCTCGGCTGGACCTACCTCTTTTGAGCTCAGATCTTCACGTCCAACTGTTTACTCTCTCCTCCTTGGACATATTCTAGGCCCCTCACACTCATGTTGAAACCAAACTTCTGATCTTTTCTAATCACTTCATGCTCCCTAATAAAAAAACAGCAACAACAAACTGGCTCTGCCTCATAGTCCATGTGGTTGGCTATTAGACCTCTAGCTTACTCCCTTATGAGGCTTTGTTCTCCTGGCCACAGCCATTCAATCATCACATTGTGTCAGTTTTTCTTAAACCCAAGCATTTGTCTTCCTTGATAAAGCCACTAGCACCCAAGTTTAAGCTATTGATATCTCACTGAACTACTTTAACTGCGTCCAATCTGGTCTCTTATCCATTTTTGTCACTACTAGTCTATCCTAACATGTATTCGGCATGATCTTTTAACCAAGAGGTTGTAGATTCAATTCTTGGTCAGGGCACATATCTAGGTTGCTGGTTTGATGCCCCGTCAGGGCATATATGGGAGCCAACCGATCTATGTTTCTTGTTATTAAATCAATAAACATTTCTAGGTGAGGATTTAAAAACAAAATCTGGTTCTGTCATTTCTCTGCTTGAGATCCTCTAGTAAACCCTTAGAACATACTTGATAAATGAGTAAGTGAGTGACTGACAAAATGCATGCATGCATGAATGAATGATTTTTGCAATCTTTTTATTGTTGCTGATTCAGGCTTTTGTACTTTGATGATAATTTCTTTTGTAAAAAGTGCATGTATAATGGAGTGTTATCAGTTGCCTCCATACGTGCCCTGACTAGAAATCAAATCTGCAACTTTTTGGTGTATGAAATGACACTCCAAACAACTGGGCCCCCTGACCAGGGCCCAGAGTAACTTCTTATTTGTTCAGTGAAATTTTTCTACTTGTAGAGATAAATACATGTAATAGATTTTTTTAAATTTTCTTATGAAGTGCCTAGTCCTGCATTTATCATAAAATGAGATTTAACAAATTAGGGTTGTTTTGATCTTTC
Organism: Lasiurus cinereus; assembly: GCA_011751065.1. NCBI lineage: Eukaryota > Metazoa > Chordata > Mammalia > Chiroptera > Vespertilionidae > Lasiurus > Lasiurus cinereus. The sequence goes on from JAAGEH010000124.1 coordinate 1,298,800, forward strand.
TGTTTTCTCTTCTTTCAGCTAATTGTGGAGATCTCTTCTGTGTCACCAGAATCTCTAAACTACTGTTCCACCAGTGGGTTGATAACCCAGCTCCTCAGAGAGCTGACTGGGGAGGATGTGCTGGTCAGGTATGTTGGCTAAGAGAATTCTTAGAGCATAATGTCCTCTGGAGGGCCAGAAAACAAACTTGGGACTTATCTTCCCTAGTGGAGCTTGTGCCTAGGCTGCAGTCTCAGGACAAACTATGTTCTGAAGAAAGGGCCTTTAGAAAATTGCTCAAGTGATATTGTGACAACATACTGGAACTTAATAGAGCCCCATATGAGAACACAGCTACTTTTTTTTTTAAATATATTTTTATTAATTTCAAAGAGGGAGAGATGGGAACATCAATGATGAGAGAGAAATATGGATCATTTGCTTCCTGCACTCACCCTACTAGGGATTGAGCCTGCAACTCTGGCATGTGCCTTTGACCAGAATCGAACCTGGAACTCTGCAGGCTGATGCTCTACTACTGAGCCAAACCAGCTAGAGTAATACAGCTACTTTTGAATGACTGTTTTCCTTGTCCTTAGGCATACATGCCTGCTTAAAAATATATATATACATATTTTTGTAAATTGATTTCAGAGCGGGAGAGAGAGAGAAACATCAATGATGAGAAAGAATTGGCTGCCTTCTGCATGCCGCACATGGGGAAATTGAGCCCATAACCCAGGATTGTGCGCTGACCAGGAATTGAACTGTGAGCTGGTTCATAGGTCAACGCTCCACCACTAAGTCACACCAGGTGGGCTTCCTGCCTGCTTTTAAAAATTTGTAATCATGATAACTGCCATTTTGCATTACTTAATGTGCGGCCATACACATTTTTAGGAGTTCTTAAATAAATAGCACTATGGCATGATAGGAAAACATGGACTTTTAAACAGAGTAAGACTTGGGCTTACATGCATCTCTGCTTACTAGCTGATTAACCTTGGACAAATTATTGTAACATTTTGTACCTCAAGTTTTCTCATCTAAATGGAACAATGACAAATCTATAGAGAAGGTAATACGGGGATTAAGTGCATTTATCATGGAGACTAAGACAGTGGCTGACAAATCATCAAGGAAATGTTAATTCCACTCTTTTCACTCCTAGTACTCTACTCTCCAAACTACTTTGTCAGATGTTTCCTTGTTGATATTCTGCAATTTACCAATACATCCTCACTGTTGAACACTTGGTGTGCTTCAAATATTTTGCTGTTTTAATAGCACTATAGTTATCTTTGTGTATACAGAAGTTTGTTTGTTTTTTAAGTGATTTTCTGGTTGTCCTGTGTTCTTTAAATATGACTAAAAGTGTTAAACTCATATGCAAAAATCAGTCACCAATTACACTTTTTCAAAGCATTTTTAATAAGGAAATTAATTTTGTTAATTTTTTAGTTCTGCATCAGATTTTGTGACATAGAAAAATAAACCCTACAAATAGTTTTTTAGTTAACTAGGAAAATTTGATAATATTTGGATAATTAAGTGATACCAAAGAATTACTGTTAATATGTTTAAATATGTGGTAAAGACATTGTAATTGTGTGAGAAAACGTGTTTTAGAGATGTATACTAAAGTATTCAGGGTAAATGGCAAAATGACTAGAACTTGTTTTAAAATAATTCACCAAAACAATAGGTGAAATAAGTAAAACAAAATCTTGATAACTATATAATCAGGATTATGGTTAGTTACCTTGGGGCTTACTGTTCTGTTCTCTGTACTTTTGTATATAATGGACATATCAAGATAAAACAAAAGTTTTTTTGTGTTTTTTTTTTTAATCTCTTAGAAAGTAGCTTTATTAGAGTAGAAATAATAAGTGCACCAGAAAGTCAAGATTTAAGTCTAAATTGTACGTTGGACAAGTCACTGCAATTTTCTCATCCTATACCCTTATGTGAAAAGTAGAGCCAGTATTATTGACCTTTCAGAATTCGTAGGAAGAATTAAATAAGATAACCTACATGAAAACAGTTCCTAAACCATGCTAATCATATGCAAAATTTTGGCACTTCAGAGCCACCTGTATAGAAATGGTGACTTCAATGGCATATACTCATCATGGACGACAGTACCTTGCTCAAGAAGGAGTGATTGATCAGATATCTAATATAATCATTGGGGCAGATTCAGACCCTTTCTCTAGCTTCTATTTACCAGGTAAGAAATATTGATGCCTGTGGAAATGATGGTGCATGCTTTATTTTGTTTCTGAGTTATCGCTGTCAGGGAAGACCAAGGATCATCATCTTTAGAGCTTATTCCCTTGAGATGATACCCAACTCAAATTCTACCCTTAATGAGGTAGAATTTATTGCTCTTGGAGCCATGTACTATTGATTCTGATTTTCTGGAAATACTACTGTTTAGATCATTAGGATTGTTTCCTGTGCAGCTCAGCCAAAAGAAACATAAATTAAAATACTAGTAGTGATGTTTACAATATATTCACAGATTCATCAAGTCTTTGAGTTGTAATCTTTAGCTAATATAGGAACTATTCCAGCTATTCTGTTCAAAGACATGATTGATTAGTTCTTCTTAAGCATTTCCAAAAATTGGAGATTTACTCCTTTATTAGGTAGCCCAGATTACTTCATTGAAGAAAATCTGCTTTAAAATTTCTTCCTAATAATAACTCCAAACTTACCTTCCTATGATTTGTATCCACTGATCCTTGTTCTTTGTTCTCCCTCTTGCTTGTGACAGTGCTTTTTGAACCCAGCTCCATTAACACCCTGAGGACCGCTTTTTAGGTCCTTCAGTATTTCCTTATGGTCTGTCTCATTTCAAGACAACACAGTACTATAGCCTTTCTTTTTCTGGCCTGTAGTTTATTACTGTCCCTCTGAAAACATAGGACCTGCAATTTATGCTGTCTTCTTCCCCTATTAAAATACATTTTTGTAAATATCTCTAGGATTTGTGAAGTTTTTTGGGAACTTGGCCATCATGGATAGTCCTCAACAGATCTGTGAGCGTTTTCCAGTTTTTGTGGAAAAAGTCTTTGAAATGATAGAAAGTCAGGACCCCACCATGATTGGTGTAGCAGTGGACACAGTTGGAATCCTGGGATCCAATATTGAAGGAAAACAGGTTTTACAGAAGACAGGTTGGTATGACTTGTTTTGGCTTTCTTTAAAGATATCTTAATTTTTAAAGTTTTTATTTAGTATATCTTTATTTTAGAGAAAGAAGAAAGAAGGGAAAGAGAAACATCAATTGGCTGCCTCTTGCATGTCTGGGCATGTGCCCTGACCAGGAATCAAACTGGTGACTTCTCAGTATAGGGGATGATGCGCAGCTAACTGATCTACACTGGCCAGGCCAGGGATATCTTAATTTTTTTTTTTAATATATTTTATTGATTCTTTACAGAGAGGAAGGGAGAGGGACAGAGAGCCAGAAACATCGATGAAAGAGAAACATCGATCAGCCGCCTCCTGCACGCCCCCCACTGGGGATGTGCCCACAACCAGGATACATGCCCTTGACTGGAATCGAACCCGGGACCCTTCAGTCCGCAGGCCGACACTCTACCACTGAGCCAAACCGGTCTCGGCGATATCTTAATTTTTGACAAGGCTTCAATATGTAAGTTTGTTGGCTGGTACATTAATTGCATTGTTAAAACTATTTTTATGTAAGGTAATCTTTTACCACAACCTTGGACTCATTCCTAAAAAGTCTCATAATTATTAGTGAATATTTTTTTAGAACTCAGCTGGAATAAGCACTCATTCCCCCTACATCTTCCTAAATAGTATTTATGATAAAAAGATGATGGGCTCGAGTCAGATAGAACTGGGTTCTTTCACTGACTTAGCTTTTTAAATTGTATTTACTTCACTACTTTAGGCCTCATTTTCCTTGTGGGTGTTTTTTCTCCCTAATTTTTATTGTTGAAAGTATTTCATTTTCCTAATTTTTAAAAAAGTTACTCAGGGTTGTTATGAATATTTAATGAAAAGATACATTTTTATATGTGTAATGTCAAGGACTGGGGAAAAAATTATTACAAGATGTTAAAGAGTAATACTTTTGCCATGGCCAGTGTAGCTTAGTTGGAAGAGTGTTATCCCGTACACCAAAAGGTCACTGGCTTAATTCCTGGTCAGAAAAATGCCTGGGTTTCTGGCTTGATCCCCAGGAGGCAGCCAATGGATGTTTCTCAGATCAATGTTCCTCCCTCCCTTGCTCCCTCCTTCTCTCTTTCTTTTTCTCCTTCACTCCCTCCCTCCCTCCCTCTCTCAAATCAATAAACCCATTTTTATTTTTTTAAACCAATAAAGCCACTGCTTTTCTTTCTTTTTTAAAAAAATATATTTTATTGTGTTTTTTTTTTGTTTGTTTGTTTGTTTTTACAGAGGAAAAGAGAAGGCTAGAGAGTTAGAAACATCGATGAGAGAGAAATATCAAACAGCTGCCTCCTGCACACCCCCCACCGGGGATGTGCCCACAACCAAGGTACATGTCCTTGACCGGAATCCAACCTGGGACCTTTCAGTCTATAGGCTGACCATCTATCCACTGAGCCAAACCGGTTTCAACTAAACCCATTTTTAAAAATGTGGTACTTAATCAAACATCCATGAGTATCTTGAAAGCACTGAATTTGGCACAAAAAATTAATTTGGTGGCATTGTTAAAACCCTTGTATGAAGTGTATGTTTAAAACAATATACCGAAACCGGTTTGGCTCAGTGGATAGAGCGTCGGTTTGCGGAGTGAAAGGTCCCAGGTTCGATTTCGGTCAAAGGCATGTACCTTGGTTGCAGGCACATCCCCAGTAGGGGGTGTGCAAGAGGCAGCTGATTGATGTCTCTCTCTCATCGATGTTTCTAACTCTCTGTCCCTCTTCCTTCTTCTCTGTAAAAAATCAATAAAATATATTTTAAAAAAATAATATACCATTGTGTATCACAATTAGTATCCTTGTTATATGTACTTTTCTAAGTGTATTTTCCTATGACATAGAACCCTTTTACAATTCTTTAAAGAACATACTGTTGTCATTCTCATTTTATAGATGAGGTAGTTGAAACTCAGACAAGTTAAGAAAATTTTCTAAGATCATACAGACTGTGTGGCAGCTGCTACTGAAATCCAGATCCTTTAATTCCTAATCCTCCACACTTTGACTTATATATGCTGTATTGCATATAAATGTGTGTTGTAGGCTTCTCACTTGGTCTCTGACTACATGTTTATTTTTATGTTGGTTTAGGTTGGTGGAGGTCATAGTTCATGAAAACAAAGCACACTTTAAAAAATCTTCCTTCATGTAAGATAGCTATTATTTAAAAAAAGTGTTGACAAGGATGTGAAAATTTTATTTTTGTATTTTACCCTTGTGTATATGTGGTGGGAATGGTGTGGCTATTGGGGAGAACTGTAGTGGTTCCTCAAAAAATTAAACATAGAATTACCATATGATCCAGCAATTCCACTTCTGTCTATATACCCAAAATAATTGAAAACAGGCTCAAATAGATAGTTGTACACCTGTGTTCATTAATAGCTATTTTTCACAATAGCCAAAAAGGGTAGAAATTACTCATGCTCTTTAATGGATGAAAGGATCAAGTGTGGTGTGTACATACAATGGAATGTTAATCAGCCTTACGAATGAATGAAATTCTCATACATGCTACAAAGAAAAACCTTGAAGACATACTGAGTGAAATAAGCCAAACACAAAAGGATAAATACTGTATAATTGCACTTAAACAGTACCTAAAATTGTCAAATACACAGAGACAGAAAGTAGAATTGTGGTCACCAGGGAGTGGACATTAGGGAATGGGGAGTTGCTATTTAATGAGTACTTTTAGTTTGAAATAATGTAAAAGTTCTGGAGATGGATGGTAGTGACAGATGCACAACAATGTGAATGTACTTAATGCCACTGAGCTATATGCCTAAAAATAGTTAAAATGATAAATTTCATGTTACTTGTATATTTTGACAATAAAAACGACCTCATTTTCCTTCAAAGGAACTCGATTTGAACGCTTACTGAGGAGAGTAGGATATCAAGCAAAGAATGCCTCAACAGAGCTCAGAATTAGGTGTTTGGATGCAGTTTCATCTCTTCTTTATTTACCAGTAAGTAGAGTGGGAAATTAATGAAACATAGTGGGATGTGTTTGGGAGAATAAATCTGTGTGAGTTAACATGATACTGGTTAATTTAAATGTTGATCAGATAAATGCCATCTTTCTTACTCTTAGTAAAAGAGTGTAACCTCATTATATGACTAATGACATTTTTAAAGTTAAAGTGGAATCATAGAGTATTGGAACTGGACCAGACGCCAACCTCATTAAAAAACTAATTAAAAACCTGATAAAATCTGGGTTGAGTTTGGGGAAAACTGCTCTAGACTTGGCAGAGATCACCCAGCAAGTTAATGACAGAGTGCTGTGTTTCCTGACTTCCAGATGTCTTGCTATTTTTCTTTTCTGTCCTGTAGCCTGAGCAGCAGACTGATGACCTCCTGAGAATGACAGAATCCTGGTTCTCTTCTTTATATCAGGACCCGCTGGAGCTCTTCCGTGGCATCAGTAATCAGCCCTTTCCTGAACTGCACTGTGGTGCCTTAAAAGTGTTCACGGTAGGCAACCCCTTTTCCACAGGTCCTTCTGGGACTCTGTCTGTTCAACACGTGAATACTTTCAGTGAGCCAGGCATTCTGCCATGTCTTAGGGAAACACAAGTGCCTAGTAGTTTCTGGCCTCTGCTATTACTCTAGACTAATGAGGGAGACAGATGTGTATACATACAGTTTCAGTAAATGGTATTAGATGCTGTGGCAGAGCACAGAGAACTATGAGTTCACAGAATTAATTCCAGATTCCTTATCTACCATCATGTAAGCCCCTATTGTCCTAATCAGTCTTCTTTATGAGCCTTATTTCTGGCCATTCCCATTCTGGCACTTAATGCTCTAGTGATACCAAACTGCTTAATTCATATCTCTGGGCTTCCATGTGCCCTCTGCTTTAAAAATTCTTCCCTGACTTTGCTTGTTAACATCTTATTCACACTTCAACGACTGATCAGGTATCTCTTCAGTGAGCTTTGCCCAAACTCAGAAGGTTGAGTTAATAAATGTTGGCTCTCATATTTTGCATGTATCAGTCAGCAAAAACTTTTAAAATACATTTTTGTTGATTTCAGAGAGGAAAGGAGAGGGAGAGAGAGCTGGAAACACCAATGATGAGAGACTCATTGGTCGGCTGCCTCTGGCACAGTGCCTACTAGGATTTGAGCCTGCAACCCAGACATATGCCCTGACCAGGAATTGAACCAATCATTGAACCATGCCAACTGGGCACATTCAGCAAATATTGATTGAGTTTTTGGAGGTTTTTTTTTTGCTAGGTACTAGGAATACAATAGTGAACAAAAATATACAAAGACCTTCCTTTGATGTACCTCACTGTCTGTTGAGGGACCCAGACGATAAGTGTAATTGTATAGTTCATTATATAATTAGAATTATGGTAAGGATTATACCTCTGTGTTCTATTTATTACACTATTGGCCCGGTCCACAAAATTCGTGCACTCGGAGGGGAGAGAGTCCCTCAGCCCAGTCTGTGCCCTCTCACAGTCTGGGAGCCCTCAGGGGATGTCCAACTACTAAGGAGGTGGGAGAGGCTCCAGCCACTGCTGCTGAGCTCACCAGCCTTGAGCCTGGCTTCTGGCTGAGCAGCACTCCCCCTGTGGGAACACACTGACCACCAGCAGGCAGCTCCTGCATTGAGCATCTGCCCCTGGTGGTCAGTGCACATTATAGCAACCAGTCGTTTTGCTGTTCGGTCAATTTGCATATTAGCCCTTTATTATATAGTATGTTGAAAATGTTTGTTTATTGACATGTTAAACTGTTTGTTGAGAATAGGAACCATACCTGATTTATCTTTGTAGTCCTAGCATTTACTATATAACCAATTTACCTATTTTTGAATAAATATTATTGTTTATTTTATTTTTGTATTGCTATATATTATAATTTACTTATCAACTTACTTATCAATCACTGTTAAATGTTTATATTGTAATTGTCATACTGTAATGAATATCTTTTTTAAAAATATATTTTTATTGATATCAGAGAGGAGGGGAGAGAGAGATAGAAATATAAATGATATAAATATAAATGATGAAAGAGAATCATTGATCAGCTGCCTCCTGCATACCCCCTTGACCTGAATCAAACCTGGGACTCTTCAGTCTGCAGGTCAGTGCTCTATTCACTGAGCAAAACTGGCTAGGGCTATAATGAATACCTTTGTACACAAAGACTTTTTTTAATGTTTAGATTTTTTTAAATTAGATTCCCAGGAGGGAATTTACTTGGGCAAAACATTAACATTTGTAAGGTTCATGTTGCTAATTTTTTTTTCTAAGGATTGTGCCATCGACTAACAAACTTAATTTCTTAAGACTCAAAGGAATTGTGTTCTCTCTGCCTTCCATTCCAGGCCATTGCAAACCAACCCTGGGCTCAGAAACTTATGTTTAACAGTCCAGGTTTTGTAGAGTATGTGATGGATCGGTCCATGGAGCATGACAAAGCTTCAAAGGATGCCAAATATGAACTGGTAAAAGCACTCGCCAATTCCAAGACAGCTGCAGAAATCTTTGGGAACCCAAATTATTTGAGACTCAGAACTTATGTGAGTGAAGGTCCATACTACGTGAAACCTATTTCCACAACAGCAGTGGAAGGAGCTGAGTGATTTCTTCTAGAATCCAAATGATTTTTGGACCAAAACTTCTAATGCATTTGACTCTGTATTTTATAAAACAGACTGCCCCTCCCCCCCCCCCCCCCCCCCCCCCCCCCCGGAATTATCATAGAGCGTTGAACCTAATTTTATTACCAGCATTTGTTGTGTTTCTACATAAAGTACAATGTGAAACCAAGAAAGCACAAACTTGGTTATAATTGAAACATTTTTCACATTCACTTGACTGTCTTACTGTTTGCAAGAAGATGGAAGTTTTGTTCTCCCAGAAAACTTTTATGGACTTACTGTCTTTTTTTAAAGTTTGCTTCAGCCCTGGCCAGATGGTTCAGTTGGTTGGCACATCGTCCTATACACCAAAAGGTTTTGGGTTCGAGTCCAGTCAGAGCACATACCTGGGTTGCAAGTTCGATCACTGGTGGGTTGCATACAGGAGGCAACTGATCAGTGTTTCTCCTTTCCTCTCTCTAAAATCAATGAACATATCTGCTGGTGAGAATAAATAAATAAATAAATAAAATCTGCTTGAAATAAAATAGAACCAAATTGTTTCACTCTTTTTTTAATTTTTTAATCCTTTGTTTGCTCTCTTTTGGTTCTATTTACAAAGTCTTGGATAAAAGTATTCTTTGAAAAACAAGCCAAATGGGATCTCAAAATTACGTTCTCTATAATAAGTACTTTGAAAAGGTCTCTCTTTTTTGTTGTTGCTATATTTCCTTTGAAAAATAAACTTTTTAAAAAATATCTATTTTATTGATTTTTTTACAGAGAGGAAGGGAGAGATATAGAAAGTCAGAAACATTGATGAGAGAGAGACATTGATCAGCCGCCTCCGCACACCCCACACTGGAGATGTGCCCGCAACCAAGGTACATGCCCCGACCGGAATTGAACCTGCGACCCGCAGGTCGACGCTCTATCCACTGAGCCAAACCGGTCTCGGTGAAAAATAAACTTTTAAAAAATGTTTCTAGTATTCTTTATTGCTTTATTTTTATATATTTATCAATAGATTTTACTGGTGTGTTTTTTTTTTTGGCAGGGGGTGAGGAGAGAGGAATGATAACATGCTAACTCAGGTCTCCAGACTTTATTGGTGGATCTCATTGTTGAGGGTTTTGCTTCTAGTTTTTCAAGTTCATCAAGTCAATATTGAGTTGATCAGAGAAAGGAAAACTCCTAATAATCAAGTTAAGACGTGGTCATTAGGAGGGGCCTAATGCAATGACTGATTTCCTTAGAATAAAAGGTAAGTTTGGACACAGAGGAAATATATGAGGTCACAGTCACATGGGAGACAGCCATGTGAAGATGGAGGCAGAGATTGAAATGACGCATCTGTAAGCCAGGGATTGCTGGCATCCACCAAAAGCTAGAAGAGACAAGGATTCTCCACTACAAGCTTCAGAGAGCATGTCCTTACTGACAACTTGATTTCAGACTTCTAACCTCTAGAACTTCAAGTGAGTACGTTTCTGTTTCATGTCATCCCGTTAGTGGTACTTTGTTATGGCATCCCTAGGAAACTAACAGAATATATACATAACATGAAATATGGATTTATTCCATCCCATCTATAAATCATCTAATTAGTACTTAAAATTGTTTCACAAAAAGAGGCTCAAGTCTTTATATACTAGTGAGGTTTAAGTTAATACATAGTAGGTAGCTAAAACTTTAAGTTGAATATAACCCACCACCCAGATTACTAAAATGCTTCCTGTTTGTAGACAAAATGAACAGTTGTTAAATTCCTTATTTTGGGTTTTCTTTAACTCAGTATTCTCAAAAATTAGTCACCTCTGCTCTCACTTGAGTAATGATAGTTTTATAAGAATATGATTTTTTTAATGTTTTTTTAAAACATTATTTTATTGATTTTTTACAGAGAGGAAAGGAGAAAGTCAGAAACATCGATGAGAGAGACATCGATCAGCCACCTCCTGCACACCCCACAGTGGCGATGTGCCCGCAAGCAAGGCACATAACCCCCAACCGGAATCGAACCCGGGACCCTTCAGTCACTGAGCCAAACTGGTCTCGGCATGATTTTTTTTTAAATTCACTAGTTGTAAAGAGAAACAAGACTTGGTTGTAATTAAATTTAATGTTCTAACTTTTCTGGATGAGAGGTTTTATTTGGAAAAGTCATGCTATACCAACTTAAATTTTTTGAAGTGAGATTTCCTTATGATGTGTATCAGGGCACTAAAAACACTGCAATTTTCTGAGTACAGTTAAAATTACATAAAACACAAATTACATAAAATTACATAAATTACATGTAACAAGGTTGGAGATTAATTTAAAAAGCACACACGAATAAGAAAAAAGAAATCCTAATCACCAGAATACATGGCATTGTTTTTTATGGTACCAATATGAAAACGTTTAAAGCTGTCGAGGTATGTCAAAAGCTTGCAGGAAATGAGTCCAGAGTAAGTTTCAAACAGTGTACATTCTTTCCCATCATTAATTTCTTTCCATGCCAAGAGCATTTCGGCATCAGTAGTTTCTGAAGATGTGAAGATGAACTTATAACAACATCTGTTGTATCTGATGTGTCTTTTCCCAGAAAACCTTGAACTGTGGATGGGTATAAGGCCAACAAACTTGGCACAAATTCCTATAAACACATCGGCAGGCACCATAATGGGTACTTCTTTGAAAACTATATACATCATCCGAGCCACATCTAGGGACATGATAAAGGCCTCACCACTACAGTAATCTGGGTAGTACTTTTCTGGGTATTCAATAAGAGGGACAAATTCTTGACTAGTAGGGTCTCTGTTGGGCATATCCTGATGCATAACTCTTCCTACATAGATATCTTCAAGGTGTTCTTTCAGATTGAGAAGGTAATTTACTAAGCTTAGTAGATTGACAAACATATCTTCATCAACTTTGAGAATGAATAAGGCGTTAGGGCAGAAAGTCACAGCCCACTGCGTCATTGTGATGATCTTTAGAGTTTGGTTCTCAGCACTGTCCAAAAAGATTCCTTCGATTATATCATTATTCGTATAGGACTCTTTGTCTATCTCTTGCTGGGTAGCTGCCAAAATAGGCATTCCCAAAGCAAACAGTGTGAGAATGGGATGCCCTTGGACACTGCTCATGTTACCCCAGGTTTTTCTGATGTGGTCCCGTCTTGTTCGATTTCCGGGGCTACTGAAGATAAGAGAGAGCAAAAATATGTTCTTCCCCTTACACACCTCCGACTGGCTCAAGATATAGTATTTGGAAAGATTACTTCTTAGGGGCTCCATGTTCAATTTTCTTGCCTTATCCTTAATTTCAAGAACTTTCATATCTACGTAAGGCAAAGCATGCAGAAAGTATTCTTCCACAAAATCAGCCCCAAAAAACAAGGCATGAAATAGGATAACATTAAACAGAATGAAACACCACTGGTGTGTCCGAAGTCTGCAGAATGTCACCTAAATAAGAAAAGGACACATATTCATTCAATCTTTATCTCCATTTCTGTTTTTGCCCCCATCGAATACTATATCTCTTATAACACTTAGTGGTATACTATTTTTTTTAAATATATTTTATTGATTTTCTACAGAGAGGAAGGGAGAGGGATAGAGAGCTAGGAACATCGATGAGAGAGAGACATCGATCAGCTGCCTCCTGTGCGCCCCCAATTGGGGATGTGCCTGCAACCACGGTACATGCCCTTGACCGGTATCGAACCTGGGACCCTTCAGTCCACAGGCTGACGCTCTATCCACTGAGCCAAACCGGTTTCGGCGGTATACTATTTTTTAAGTGTTTGTTTTTGTTAATCTGTCCTCAGCTAGATCATGGCCTTCTGGATAGCAGGCATCATGCCTCTCTCTTCTCCAGGAGTGCTGAGTTCAGTGTTTGGCACAAAGTGGAAACTGAATAAAATGTTGGTTTTCTTGCCTGTTTGGATGAGAGCCTGCTTACTATATACAAGGCTGTGTGTCAAAGCAAAGAAGAATCCCACGCAGGCACATGGATATAAAGTAACAAGTGGCATCATTGTGCTAAAAGCCTATAGGAAAATACATGATGTTCTTTCTGGAACCGAAGATCTTGGATCAGTTTCTTCTCTAATTACAAAGGTCAAGGGCTATTTTTTAATGACATGGTTGCTTTTGTTGGCCACTGCATGATGGCTACTATCAAACATTTACATTATTCCAGTACGATTTTTCAACTTACTCTAATACTTAATTCTAACGTTGTCTGCTTTGACCATGTTCCTTAATCCATCTGAGATGTCTGTCAATATGGGCATATTCCTGCTATCTGCTTAGCATCCCATTCATAGATCTAGGATGGAGTGGTGCCAAGCTTCCATCACTATCAAAGGAGATGGCAACTTTCCATCTAAAGGAGTATATGCAATATTGTAATATAATAGATCCAGGAAACATTAAAGGAATTAAATCTCTGTTCATTGGCGCTTCCATCAACAAAACCTCCATAATAATAGGTACCTCTTACTGAACACTTCTCGTGGGCCAGTTGCATGCATTAATCATTTAGCCGTGGCAATATCCCTTTCAGGTAGGTTTTTCAAAATTAAGCTTTGCATCGAGCTGTTGAGTAATTTGCCCAAGATCATTCAATGTGTAAGGGGGTGGAATATAGCCATGATTTGAACTCAAGTATGTCAAATTCCAAAGCTCATTCTTAACCACTAGAGAATCCTAACTCCTCTCTTTTACTTTTCCATGTCTGTTGAATAGGAAAAAACAACCGAACCAAAGTCCTTATATTAGAATCTGAATTCCTTTCCATTTTCTCAATGCTGATTATTTGTACATAGAAGAAACTTCAGCCACCTCAAAGGCTATTGTAATAGATAGCAAATGCTTCAGAGATTATAAGAAACTTACCTGCATGTTGTCTGTGAGCAATTTCAGGGCTTTGAAAATTACTGAGTCCAGATGCCAAATTATGCCTAAATGTGTCTCAGGATCAAGCCAGTCTAACAGCAATTGAAGTAAAGTACTTTGTGCTTCAGACTTTAAGGATAAGGTTTCTAGCCAATCAACCTGAGCTTTGTCCCAGAATACCTGCTGGCTGTATAGGAGAGCAATTGCTGATCATGTTACAGCTAGAGTGAATCCAGAACAAAGCGTTTAAAAAAAGCAAACCTCCTCAAATGCTTCCACTCTCTGTACCTCTTGAAACTGACCTTTTTGTCTTTATGCCAGTTTCTGAGGAAGTATGCCTGGGAGTTGAAAGAATAGTTCACCCATACCACCTCTCCACAGCATCATCACACAAGGAGAAATGTCATATAGTGTTTTTGGAGTGCATCTCACACAACTGAACAATTGAAGTAATTCATGCCCCGCCCCCATGCACGTGCAAGAAAGGTAGTAAACATCAAGAAATATGTGTGTGTGTGTGTGTGTGTGTGTGTGTGGAGGGGGGCAATGGGAAGATATGTATACATGTAACACATTCATAAAAAAATTATTAATAGCCGAGACCGGTTTGGCTCAGTGGATAGAGCATCGGCCTGCGGACTGAAGGGTCCCAGGTTCGATTCCGGTCGGGGGCATATACCTTGCTTGCGGGCACATCTCCAGTGTGGGGCGTGCAGGAGGCGGCTGATGGATGTTTCTCTCTCATCGATGTTTCTGACTTTCTGTCCCTCTCCCTTCCTCTCTCTGTAGAAAATCAACAAAATATATATTAAAAAATTAATAATAAAATAAAAATAAAAACGACACACCAAAAGGAAGGAAGAAAAGGAAGGAAGGAAGGAAAATATGTGTCATACCAGTGGGTGAAATTTTTCTCCCCGTATAAACAAATGGTGAGGTTTGGGGTATGTTTCATTGGGAAGAATTTTGAATTCCTAGTGTAGGCTATGGGAGAGCTTTACTAAGTCAATTATATGTCATCCAGCTACCTCTCCCAGGTAACTAGCCCAGAATGGAAAATAGCATGTAGTCAGTTTTAGTCTGAATTGAAAAGACTGAGCATTTGACATTTAGCATTAGCTATTTTCCTAGAGCATATATATGTAGGAATTATCTCAAGCATTGTTTTCACCAGTGAGTTTATTTTCAGGAAAGAACAACACCCAGCATATTTTCATATTTCTAAGACAGAAGCAGTTGTACTGAGCACTCTCTTATCAGACCAAGCTATTTTTTCCCTCTTTCTTCTTTTCATATGTTGATCTTCCTACTGGCTATTCATGTCTGTTTTTGCAATTACTTGACTAGGAATAACTCATTACATTTAAAGTTGTCTGTGTTTTCTCAACAATCATTGCTTACTTAATATTGGAGCTTTTTATAAAGTCAGAAAACCATTTAAATTAAAGGGATTTTTTACATATACTAAATCTAATAATTAAATTGGTCTTAGAGGAATTTAATTAAAACCATCCTATTTTGCAATTTTCATTTTTTAGAGCCATATATTTTGCTCCTGGGATTCCCCTGAGCTTAAACTTAGAGAATTTGCTTTCTTTGTCCATAACAGGTTCAAATAATATATTGCCTCTGAAGCAGCTCCATCTGGAATTTCCAGTTTTTGAGTCATCAAATTCCTACCATATTTGGATTGAGACTATTTGCTGGAAACATATAGAGGTGTTTGGTTTTTTTCTTGATTACCTTAATACTGCCTTCCCTTTCATGGAGGTTATCTGATCTGTGTACTCATGTCTTCCTAGATTTTCTTATAATGTTGTCAACAATGACTCTGTGTCTTAGAAGCCTGCAGAGTCATCCTGTTGCTTACTAAATCAAATTTGCTCTCTTGAGACCTGACTTTCAGGACACCATACCTGGCTCCACCCCACACAGTCATTTTTTATTTCCCATGTTTCAAATACTGTAGATGGACTCAGACTATTTAGAGCTCTGCTTTACCACTAACTGTACATGTGACTGTCTTACATCTATATTATGTGTTATGCTATGCCTATATCACTCAACTGAGCTGTCCAGTATAGTAGCCATAAGCCACATACCAGTGGCCCAGGACCCGGGATCTCACACAGGGCCCACACTGACCATTTAATTATTTTTGTTGTTTTTGAAAGAGCGAGAAAGCAGAGAGAAAGAGAGACTTGTTGTTCCACTTATTTATACATTCATTGGTTGATTCTTATATGTGTCCTGATCAGAAACCATGCAATTGAGCTACCGGCTAGGGTCAAAACTTCAATTAATTAAAATTAAATACAATTAAGATTTTATTTCCTTGGTCACATTAGGTAATATTCAAGTGTCTGAGAGCCACCAGAGGTTACTAACTGCTCTATTGGACAGCACAGAGAGAGAATACCATTGCTGAAAGTCCCATTGAACATTGCTGGTATAAGATGCATGTAATGTATGTGTTTGTGTGTGTGTATGCGTGCACACAGGTACATGAGATTTATGAGCCCTTATGGAGAGATAGGGATACTTATGCTCTGAAGGAGGCCTCTGTTGAAATATTCTTTTGACCTGGGTTTCTCTGTCTCTAAAAATGGAGCTGATAATATAGTAACTAGCATGTAGGGTTGTGGTAGGAATTGAGTGCTATAACATAAAAAGAAGCTTGACACTAAAGATTGTTTTATCTCCTTAGTTCTCAGAATGATCAGAGGAGGAAAATAAAACCAGAGGTTAAGTAACCAGGCTGTGGGTACAGCCAGAGAGTGTAAGAGTTGAGGTTCAAGTAATAATCTTGAGTAATAATCTCTTTCCCTCACCAACCTTAATTTTCCTCCTTAGCACTTGCTAAAGTTTGCATCATGTCTTATTTAGCTGTCTGTCTCTCCCACTAGGAGATAAGCCCCAGAAGGTCAGGATTTTTGTGCTTTTTGTTCACTAAGCCTATCATCCCCTTGAACAGTTTTAGGGACATGGCAGGTGCTTAGTAGGTTGTTTGACTTTGGACATGTCTCTTAGCTTCTCCTCCCTCTCCATGAGATGAGGATAACAGAAAAAGTGCCTCAGAGTTGGAGCAAGATCAGATCGGAACAAAAATGCGCTGGCTACATTCCGATATTCCGGAAAGGAGCTTAGGTCCAGGCTCCCCAACTGTGGAGAGAACCGTACTGCGCATGCTCCGCCTCCCCCGCCCCGCCGCTCTGCTCAGCCTGCTGCTTCCCCCTGGAGGCGGGGGCCGGAAGTGCAGCCGCGTCCGCGGGGCGCCGCGGGCGGAGGGACGCGCGGAGATGACGCAAGCAGCACCGGAAGCCGCTCCCGGGTGAGGTTGCGGACGGAGAGCGGCGGCCGCGGTCCAGGTCTGTCCTCTCTACGAGGCGGGGCTGGGCGGGGAGGGGGTTCGCCGCCGCCCGCGCTTCTGCTGACCCGCCGCACGTCCGGCCGTTGTGTTTTTTTTTCTCTCTCCGTGCAGGCGCCATGGCTGTGGAGCGGACCCGGCCGCTGCGAGGCTCTGGCGGCCGGAGCGCGCCTGGTCGGGGTGGGCCCCGCGCGAGGTCCCGGGCCCTGGGGCGCTCGCTCAGGTCAGTGCCGCGCGGATCACGCTCCCGGAGCCGGGGACCTGGGATCGACGGACGGGTGGCCGGGCTCTGGAGTTGATGTTAGACTCGGGAACCTTGAGCCTCGGAGTTAAACGGCCTCGGTTTCCTTAGCTGCCAAGTGCGTTAGCGGGGGCGTCCCGGGGCCGCCCCGAGGTTGGAAGATGAAGTGTGGCGGTGTGGTGGCGGGAGAAGTGCCAGCGCTGGGCTGACGGGAGGGGCCGCGCCGTGGTTGTGGGTGTGCCATGGAGACAGGTGTGTACGTGCGGTGCCGCTTGAAATAAAGGGAGCAGCCTTCATGCCGATCCTCCGGGCATTTCTCCTAGGCTGACCGGGGTGTCGGGCACGGGGCTCAACGTTTCACGTACACAGCATCCTATGTACAGACACCCTGTGGGCAGTGTTGCTCATGGTTACAAGTGGCTACAACTTAATTTTACCGGTGAGGCAACAGGTGACGTGGTTTGCCCAGGGTCACCCGACAGCAAGTATGGAGTTGCAGAGCTCGTATTTTTTTATTCTATTTGTATTCTTTCAAAGCTTCTAAATAGATACTCAATTTTTTTTTAAAAAAAAGGGGGTCCCTTACTCCAGTCCCTCAGCTCTTTCGTTTCCTCTGGAGACAACCAGTGTTACCAGCTTCTTGAATATGGAAAAGATATTCGGTGTTATGTGAAAGCCTCTGCACTGCACTGCTGACTGTGCTTGATTAAGAGGAAGATGAAGCCTCCTTCCCCCCCTCCCCCCAAACAAAAGGTCTTGCTTTTTGCTCATGGCTGGTGGAGGAGAGGAAAATGCTTCACCATGTTTTACCCAGAATGTCATATAAGACCTAGAGGTAGAGATTTTTTTGTTCTGGGAGGGTGGGGGCAGGGCAAGAGGCTGAGCCTGCTGCTTTCTGTGGGACCCCAGGAAAGTCGCTCCACTTCTTGGGCCATCAATTTCCCCATGTATTTATTAGTTAAGGGCAGTAGTACTGATACCTTACACAGGGATGTGAAAAGCAGGTGAGGTAATGTCTGAGTAGACATTAAACCAAAACAAAATAATGAGAGTTGCCGAAGGGAACATAGGAGGTGAAGATCAGAACCAGAGACCAAAGCCAGGTCTCCCGTCTCCCAGTTTAGGAGTCTTTTCATCACACCACCCATTTCAGAGCTTTGTTAATAATGAGGGCAGGAGGGCAAGTTTAATGAGTAGGCTTACATGGAGGGGAAAAGGGCAAGATAGCATGAGTGAGTAGAGTGGAGAGAAAAATACACCTGGTGGGAAACTAGCCCCAAGTTGATAGCCGCCCTTAATTATTAATATTAAATTCCCAGAGCCGAAAACGGTTTGGCTTAGTGGATAGAGCGTCAGTCTGTGGACTGAAAGGTCCCAGGTTCGGTCCCAGGTTCGATTCTGGTCAAAGGCACATCCTTGTTTGTGCCTTGGTTGTAGGCACATCCCCAGTAGGGAGCGTGCAGGAGGCAGCTGTTCGATGTTCCTCTCTCATGGATGTTTCCAACTCTCCCTTCCTCTCTGTAAAAAAAATCAATAAGATAAAATTAAATTCCCAGTAAGTTTGAGCCCTTGGATTTTTTCCCCCTATATCTTAAGCCATTTTAAGAGGAACTTTGTGATAAGATCATAGAGTTCAAAGGGATGTTAGTGCTCATCTCCCTTTCAGCCTCAGGGCCACTAAAAACTTTCCTGCTAGGGCCTTATAATAATAAAACTAACAAAAGTGCCATTTGAGTTACTCTAGACTGAGCTCTGTGCTAAGCATGTCCCGCCCTATTTCTGATTTTCACAACTCTCAGCGTGAATGATAGCTGAACCAGTAAACATTTTGACTGACTTTAAAGCATTTTCATTCTGCCTTTGTATCCAGTTGTCTTTTGACTGTTCCCAGTAATGGGAAGCTCACTACTCTGGAGGCAGCTATTCCATAATTAAAAAGCTCTGATGATTTAAAAGCTCTGCCTCATGTTGAATGGAAACCCCACTTCCTGAAGTTTTTCCTCTTGGGGCCTTAATGCTGCCAGTACATAATACATACTTCTAGAAGCTTTCTTCTAAAAGTGTTCAGTTTAGCCTGTGGCCTTAAGAAAATTCCCTCCAAAGTTAGTTAATTTTTTTTTTTTTAGAAAAGTAAAAACTGGTATTTTGTTTTTTTTTTCATGATGCAGACAATGTTTACTAAATAGAATTCGAGTTCAGTATATAGCTATAGGAATACCAAACTAAACTGTTCTTGTCTCTGGAAAAGCTGTAGAAGAAATCAGAATGGTGTTTTTTAATCATGCATTCTGCTGAGTTAATGGGCTTGCTTTATTAAAATAAAGATTCTTTTATTTTTCATGACAATCAGAGATGAAGAACTGAAAAACAGGCACCCATAGGGGTTCAGTAGCTTAAAGGGCACTCTAATTGTAAGGGTTGGGGAAAAAAAATGTCTTAGTAGTTAGGAGAATACATAATTCTTAAAAATGGCCGGTGTTTTTTTTAATAATGGTGCTTACTGAAAATCTTGTTCCTCAGTTTAATGTGGTATCATGGGCACACGGCATGTTGTAGGATGTCTCTTAAATAAGAATAATGGGAACCTGACCATGTTTTCCTGGGTATTATACATTTGTTTTGTGGCCATTTAAATACCAGTTCAGTTTCATAAATGTAAGCAGTTTAAAAATATATATTTTATTGATTTTTTTTACAGAGAGGAAGAGAGAGGGATAAAGAGTTAGAAACATCGATGACAGAGAAACATCGATCAGCTACCTCCTGCACACTCCCCACTGGGGATGTGCCTGCAACCAAGGTACATGCCCTTGACTGGAATCAAACCTGGGACACTTCAGTCTGCAGGCTGATGCTCTACCCATTAAGCCAAACCGGTTAGGGCAATGTAAGCAATTTTTATAATGGAGTTTTGGAAAATTTTGTGTGTGTAGGTGTTAGAGGAAACTATTCCCTTTTTCACTAAAAAATTATTCTGGCAGATGTTTTGATGTATGTTTTTAATTGGCCAATATTAACTTATTAGCTGTTGTGACGTTATATAAATGAGTTGTTTTTGTCTTGCTGTGAGTGCTATTTTTAAATTAAAATGTTTTTGAAGTTATAGATTGATTGTTAGGATTGAGAGGCTTGTTATCTTGTTTTAAGTCGATAAAACTTTTGGTGAACTGATTATTTTTTTGGCAGTCAAACAAATCCTTAAATTAATAAATCCTACCTAGCCCAAACCCTGAGACTTAAAGAGCATTATTTTAAAGTCTATTCACTGTTCTAAAAAACAAAGCTAGATTATATAATTGGTTGCTTCTACTTTTTTTGCCCAATAACATTCTTGCCAAACTTGATATTGGGGAAATTAATAAAAATGATTTTTACTCACCTTGATTTAACAAAGTTAGAAGATGAGATCTAGCTTTTTGTATACCCTTGATCTAGTTGACACATATAGGAAGGAATTAATTTTTCTCTTCCATATTAATTTGGATATACATTTTAAAAATTAGTCTGATAATCTGGTGAAAAATTGATCAGATTAGAAGGAATGCTTTTTTCTCTTTTTTTAATCATGGAAATATTAAACATGTAAAAATAAAGAGAATAATAAATCTTCATCATCCAATGCTAACATCTATCAACATATGGCCAATCTTGGGAAAAATGGTTTTTACTGATTTACTTTATTTTTGTTCTTTTTCCATTAGTTTAGTCCCCATTGTTAGGAGTGATTTGACACTTTGACACATGTAATGCTGGATACTGCAAATTTTTTAATTCCAGTTAGCCCTGGAGCAATTTGTCATTGTCTTAAGGGGGTAAATGGTATGATCACAAAGGCACAGTGCCCCCAGATCATGTTACAAGGTTGTAATGCTCCTGGTTGTAGCTGACTTCAGAGAGAGACAGTTTGATCTGGTTGGAAAATTACTGATCTTTAGAGCACTGGCTTCCAGTCTGTTCTGCTGCTGTTTTAGCTCTGTTGACTATAGGCAAATCTTTTATCTCCTCTGATCTGTAACTTCCTTATCTGCAAAGTGAAGATGATGATACCTGGGTTTTGGTATTTTGTAAGCATCAGGAATACTAATTTGTTCAGATTTTAACTAAGACCCACACAACTCTGGGGCACATGATTAAGAGTTGTCACCAACTCACATGAGGCTTATAAAAAATAGACTACGTAAGGTCAGATAAGGCTTTTGGTAATTCATGTTCTAACAGGCAGTGCCGTAAAGGAAGTGGAAGAACCAGAATACCTGAGCTGCCTAACTTATTAAATCTGCTTATTTTTCTTCCCCAAACATTTATGCCTGTACATCTATTACAAAAGCCAGTAATGAGTTCTATGGTTTTGGTAACAGGTCAGGTTGTATCTAACATGATAACTAATGTGTCAGGTTACTGCTCTAGACTTACTTTCTGGTTGTCACATCATGGTGCTTATTTTTGTGATTTTAATGTCTAAATAGAATATATTAAAGAAATAATGTTATGATGATTTTGATGGAGGGGTATATTATATGAAATACATTGTTTTCATAATGAATGCTTTGTAAATCTTTGTGAAAATGCATGTAGCATGTGCTAGACTTCAGAAGGAACAAGTCACACACATCAACATAAGTTTCATTGACTTATGTTTTGGAGATCATGATTTGTTAAAGAATGTTTTCTCAAATGTATTTTCTTTTGTGTGCATGGGAAAATGTTGATATAGTATATTAACTGTTAAGTTGTAATGTTGTAACTAAGCATAAAGTTGTAATGCCAAAACTTTTATACTAATTTTTAATACTTCATTTGTTAGTAGTCTTGCTTGAATGGTCTTTTGAGCAGAACTAATACAATATTTTGATGTGCCACAGGTAAATTTTTCCATAACCTTATGGAGAGAAAGGACTTTGAGACATGGCTTGATAACATTTCTGTTACATTTCTTTCTCTGACGGACTTGCAGAAAAATGAAACTCTGGATCACCTGATTAGTCTGAGTGGGGCAGTCCAGCTCAGGCATCTCTCTAATAACCTGGAGACTCTCCTCAAGCGGGACTTCCTCAAACTCCTGCCCTTGGAGCTCAGTTTTTATTTGTTAAAATGGCTCGATCCTCAGACTTTACTCACATGCTGCCTCGTCTCTAAACAGTGGAATAAGGTGATAAGTGCCTGTACAGAGGTGTGGCAGATTGCGTGTAAAAATTTGGGCTGGCAGATAGATGATTCTGTTCAGGACGCTTTGCACTGGAAGAAGGTTTATTTGAAGGCTATTTTGAGAATGAAACAACTGGAGGACCATGAAGCCTTTGAAACCTCATCATTAATTGGACACAGTGCCAGAGTGTATGCACTTTATTACAAAGATGGACTTCTATGTACAGGTAAGGGGCCCTGGAACTGTTTTTTTTTTTTCCTCCCCAGTAGTGATTTTGGGGGAAAAAAACAATGAAGTTGAGTTTAGTCCAAGCTAGTAGTTAGATCTTCTTGGAAGAATTACATAACCTCTCTGTGTTTTGTTTCCTTCTTTGTCTGTCCTGGTTAGGAAGGGAGGTCTTTCTTGTTTTAAATTCCTGTGGTGCTAAGAAGAATTAGAAGTTAAGAGTTTGGGCATGGGAACAAATACAGTGGATATTTTAACTAGGCAAGTAAGTAACTTTATATAACAAATATCATTAAAATTTAAGATTATGTATATCTTCCAATTATAATGAGTATGTGTTTTTACATATGATTTTAAGCAGTACATTTTGACAGGCGTCTACACTAATAAAAGAGAAACATGTAAATTAACCATCACTCTGCTATGCTAAGCCATGCCCACCACCAATCAGGAGTGAGTATGCAAATTATCCCAGCTAAGATGGCAGTTGGCCACAGAGCTGGAGCAAGCAGGAAGCTTGGGTTGTCCTGGCAATGAAGGAAGCCAAGCTTCCAGCCTTCTCTGGCCAGCACTGGCCTCCGCTGAAGGCTACAAAGTTTCAATTATAGAAGATAAATAAATCCTTGCTTCCAGCCGGCCCTGGCCTCCACTCAAGGAAGTGCTAAAAAAAATAAAAGGAGAGGATGGGACCTTGGGTTATGGGGGGGCAGGGGGGGCTGGTGATCAGGTCAGGATGGGATGGCAAGGGCTGTTGGGGGTAAGCAGACCAGCAGGGGGGGGCAGTTTGGAGTGAGCAGGCCAGCAGGAGGGCAGTTGGGGGTGAGCAGGTCAGTGGGGAGAGGAGGTGGGGGTGAGCAGGCCAGCACAGGGGGCAATTAGGGGTGAGCAGACCAGCAGTTGGGATGATCAGGCTGGTGGGGGGGAGCAGTTGGGGGCGAGCAGGCTGGCAGGCAGAGTGGTTAGGGGCAGGCAGGCAGGTAGGCAGGTGAGTGGCTAGAGCCAGCAGTCCTGGATTGTGAGAGGGATGTCCGACTGCCTGTTTAGGTCCGATCCCTATAAACTGGCAGTAGGACATCCTTTGAGGGGTCCCAGATTACAGAGGGTGCAGGCCAGGCTGAGGAACATTCTTCCCTCTTCCTCTCCACCCCCCGCACAGATTTTGTGCAACGGGCCACTAGTTGTAAATAATTCTTAATGTTTCAAATGACTCTCAGCAATTCTTATCAATGATCCCAATATCTATTCGCTTTCATTGTATATAATATATAAAGATATTCTGTGTTCTTTCTTCATCCAGGATAATTTCTAATATTTGAGTATTACCTAATTAAACAATTTTTCATAATATATACTGTTCTTTTGTGTAAATATATCATCCTTATGTAGCCATTTCCATTTAGTGCATATTCAATGTCTTGTTTGCATATTTTCCCCTTGACTTATTTATTTGGGGCAGAAGTCAAGGTAGAATCATCAGATCCAGAAATATGTATAATTTTATAGCTCCTCTTAGTATCCTTTCCAGATAGTTTGAATTGATGCCATGCCTACAGCCAGTCTTAAATAACCTGCTTCTCCCTCAGAGTTCTACCAGATTGAATTTTAATATTTGTTTAAAAATATTTACATATATATACATATTAAAGAAGTGGAGAGGGCGAGAGAAATATCAGTGTGAGAGAGAGACATCCATTGGTTTTGCCTCTCACATGCACCCCCACTAGAGCTGTGGATGGAATCCAGGTACATGCCCTTGACTGGGAATCAAGAGGCTCTAACTACTCAACCGTACTGGCCAATTTTAATATTTTTAATAGTTAAAAGATATGTTATTTCTCAAGATTGTTTTAAAATTTTATTTCTGACTCACTGAGGATATATTACCCAAAGTAGTTTGTTTTATAAAGTAAACATTAAATGTAAGGTACTTCCTGGTTTTGTTTGTAATATTGTAGTTACTCGATGCTTACACTATTTTCCTATAAGCCTGATTATTGGAACATCATCTGTTCTTTTATACTTTAATGTATTTTCCCAGTTGTGGTGATGGCTTTTCCATGTCCTTTTTGCCTCATAATCAATGACAGGTATTTAAAGAATTTTTTTAAAGCTTGAAATGCAGTGTTAACTCACTCGTACTTAGGTAAATACTGGCAGTTGACTCATTTTCAGAATCACTTCTAGCTTTAAAAAATCTCATCAAACTTTACATTTTTGTGTGTGTGTTAATCCTCACTGAGGATATTTTTTCCATTGATATTTAGAGAGAATGAAAGGGAGAGGGAGAGTCAGAGAGAAACATTGATTGATTGCCTCCTGCACATGCCCCACCAGCACTGGGGATTGAGCCTGCAACCAAAATAAATAATTCAATTGTACGTACCCTTGATTTCGACAGAACCTGCGACCCTTCAGTACATGGGCCAACACTCTCACTACTGAGCAACCAGCCAGGGCTCAAACTTTACTTTTGAAATACAATAAAAACTTCATTTATTTGAAGCAGAAGTAAATGGGACACACTCACTGAATTATTTAACTACCCAGAAAGTTAATATTTATAAAAACTGGGCCCAATCTTGCATTTTGCGGTTATTCTGTAGGTGGGTCTCTATGTTCTGTTATTTTTATTCTGATTAAATTAAATCAGGTTTGCATACTGAAAGTAATGCTGTGTCTATTGAAAATAATCCAAAGCATTCATTTAATTTTTTCTAATGTATTATCATTGAAGGTAAAACCCTATACATACCAGTAAAAAGATTATGACTCACTAAAGGCTCAGTGTATTTTAGCAATGAAGTATTTTTTAATTAAGGCATGTACATTGTTGTTTTTTTTGACACATGCTATTGCACACTCAATAGACTACAGTATAGTGTAAGAACTATATGCATTGGGAAATCAAAAAATTTGTGTGATTCACTTTATTGCAGTGGCCTGGAGCCAAATTTGAAATATCTCTGAGTTGTACCTGTAAAGTGTTATGTCATCTTGTCACATAAGAGCTTGTATTTTTCACTGTGGTTGAATTGGGAGATTCTAAATTTGGAAATAAGTTTATAGTATCTCTCAGATTAGCCCTTTGAACAGCAATAAAATGGTATTGCCATAAAGATTGATGGTTAATGCCAAAGTTAACATTGAATAGATTGAATGAGGTAATTATTGTGCTCATTTCTGAAATGGTAAGAAAGGGACCTGTTGAACTTTATGCTGTTTAGTAAGCATTTATTTATAAAATGCTTTCTATGTAAAAGACAATATAAAGGTATACATAAATAAGTTAGAGCAGAGAATACACATACTGGGATCAAGAAGGTAACCTGGTTAAATAGAATTCTCCACATGAACTATAGCTAATCAGAGAACACCTGCCCTTCTAGAGAAGGTAGCTGCTGCACCACTGTAGTGAATTATTGCCATGTGAGATTCAGGCTCAGAGTTGTCAGATCTGACTTAAGAGAAGACTGCAAGCTGCCATATTGTGACATCTGGCTTATAGTCAAATAAGAAAAACGAGCTATAAAAGAACTAAGTATGATCAGATGCTTTAGTTGCAATGTGTAAAAAGGAATTCATGCAGTTGTTCAGAAGGAATGATTTCCATTTGAGAAAATTGAGCAGTGGTTTCTGTTGAGTCTTGAAGAATGGGTAGACTTTAGAGAGATGAGATTCAAAGTAGAGGCTTTCTGAGAAGATCAGCATTAGGAAACATGACAGGGCTGAGCATAAAGAATGTAGGAGGAAAATTCATGTTAGCTGGACTTCTGGGATATAAGTAGGGACTCTATAAGTGACTCAGAATGTAAAGAAATAGGCTTAGGTGTGTTGTGAAAGCCTTGCATGCTGGGAACATGACTTTGGACAGTTTTCTATAAGCAGTAGGAAAAAAAATCTATGAAAGATTTTTGAGCAGAAAAAGGCCAGGATCAGAGTTTTCTGCTTCAAGTAGACCAATGTTTATTATTTGTCAGACGTAGGGCCTCTTTTTATAACATACTTTTACAATAGTTTCATCTTAAAATAAAATTCATAGAAATTATCTACATGTACACATATTTTAAAAATCAATATAATGTCCAAACTCTTGTCTCAGAGGAGAAGTAAAGTTGTAATTTAAAATAATACACATTAAACATAAAGTGCTCAAGCATAGCTATGCTAGAAAACAGTAATGTAATCAGATGTTTGTGCCTGTATGTACTGACCATGAACATGATAGCTATAAATGCTAAATGTGGTATAATTTCTCAAATGGTGAAAGATGCTTAGCAAATTCCCAACAAAGCAAAGTATATTTTTTTCTCAATTTACCTGGTAGTTATACTTTTAGGAAATTCAGAATAAACTGCAAATATGCTTTGTAAAACAGGTTCTAGGCTCAAATATCTAATAATAAGCTTTCCATTTATGGATATCTGGCCAAACCTTTAAGAATGTCATGCATACTACAAGATAATTGTTTTTGTGCACTACCCCCATCATTTCAGTATGTCTAATATTCCTGGCCTCTGCCCAGGAGATGCCAGTAATTACCCTTCACCCCTAAATCATTGTGACAATTGAAACACCCTAAAGAGTTTCTAACATGTTCTCTTAGGATATGATCCTACTTTTGCTGAGACTCTCTAACATAGAGGTTCCAAATAAAAGGATTAACCTGTTGCAGTTTAGATGAGGGTAAATAGGCCTAGATTTAGGACAGTAAGGGTAGAGAGATTTTAAAAAGAAGTTGAATGAAAGAGCAGCCCCTGAAATAGAATTGACATGATTTGGCAACAAATTGGGTGTTTTGTCAGATAGATCCTAAAATGATTTCTTTACCTTAGCTTTCTAGGAATACAGTCACAAAATGTTTAATTCAAAGATTATCTAGGCCTGCACTGTCCAATAACACCTACGGCTAGCCACTAGCACTTATGGCTTTTGAGGACTAAGATGTGGCTAGTTCAAACTGAGATGTGAACTACTCATTTTTGGATTTCAAAGACTTAGGATATAAAACATTTTATTTATTTTTTAATGTATTTTTTATTGATTTCAGAGAGGGAGAGAGAGAAACATCAATGATGAGAGAGAATCATTGATTCGCTGCCTCCTGCACGCCCCCTACTGGGGATTAAGCCCTCAACTCGAGCATGTACCCTTGACCAGAATCCGAGCCTCTGGACTTTTCAGTCTGCAGGCTGATGCTCTATCCACTTAGCCAAACCAGCTAGGGCTAACATATTTTATTAATAATTTTTATATTGATTATATGTTGAAATGATAATTTAACATTGTTAAATTATATTAAATTTTTTTGTTTTTACTTTTTCAATAATAGAAAATTTTAAAATACTAACATGGCTTGCATTATATTTCTGTTGAACAACACTATTCTAGAATATTGGTTTTCAACATACTGCTCATATATTAGAATCACTTGGCAAACTTTTAAGATTATTGGACTCTTCAGATAATCTAATTTTAGAATTTCTGAAGGTACGGCCCTGCATATATGCTTTGATATAGCTTCCCAGATAATTCTGATGTCTTATATCCCCGCTGAGAACCATCAACCAAATATAGAGAGGAAACAGTCCCTAAACAGTAAAGTTTCCATTTCAGTGTGTTCTCATAGGGTTTGCCTAGGTTAAAATTCATGCTCTACTTCTTTCATAGTGATAGTTATTTTTCCATTGTCTGAAACAATGACTCTTAAGGTAGAATTGTGGCTGGCATTAATTTAGTCATTTTAGGTTTTTGGCAGTGGGGTCATTTGATGCTTTTCTAGAGTACTGTGTCCTGGTCATAATGATGATATTTGTGTCCTCAAAATTTCCTTCGATTTTTTTTTTTTAATTTATTTCAGAGAGAAAGGGCGAGGGAGAGAGAGTTAGAAACATCAATGATGAGAGATAATCATTGACTGGCTATCTCCTGCACGCCCTCTACTGGGGCTCAAGCCTGCAACCTGGATATGTGCCCTTAACTGAAATCGAACCCAGGACCTTCAGTCCACAGGCTGCTGCTCTATCCACTGAGCCAAACCAGCTAGGGCCCTTAGATTCTTATTACTACTTTTCTATTCTAAAGGTAAATTGTGAGATATTAATTAGTAATTAGGATTTTAAATATAATTAAAGCAAAATTCTGAATTGTCACTGTGGTCAGTATAATATTATCATCAGAGGCAGAAATGAAACTTTTTTCTACAGAATATTAAGAGGCTTTATAAGCTCATTGTGGAATTGTTGTGAATGCCTGGTAATAATTTATCCTTGGTTATCTTAGAGGTTCCTTTACACATTTCAAGATGGCCCAAGAAATTAGTAGTTAAACTTCTCAGAAGTTAACCTGTGATCTGAGGCTCCTCTTTGTCTTGCCTTAGAGTAGAAGATGTTTTAGCAACAGCTCTCTGTTAACGGCATTCTTTATTTGTTCAGGGTTGTTGGGTAATGGACAAACATGCAAATGTACACACACAATCATAGGTAATGCCTATGATTTCAAACTCAAATCAGAGCTCAGGATGGTGAGGTTATTTTATGATATTTTATAAGTGGAAGCACCAAAGGATGCTTTAGTCTAACACTTCACTATAATCTGGACAGTTATGGGGAAAGGACTAAACCAAAAGCTTGTGTTCAGCCCCCATGTCGTTAACACCATTTTGGTGACTCTCAATAAGTCCTGTTACTCTCCATGCTTTGGTTTTCTCTGCTATAAAGTGGGAATACTAAAGGAAGTCACCCCAGAGATCTTGTTTAAGAATATCATGGTTTGGAAATTGATTTTCCTTCTTCATTGTTTGTTTTCTTACTAATCACTCTGTGTTTTTTTTTGAAGGGTCAGATGACTTGTCTGCAAAACTGTGGGATGTGAGCACAGGGCAGTGCGTTTATGGCATACAGACCCATACTTGTGCAGCAGTGAAGTTTGATGAGCAGAAACTTGTGACAGGCTCCTTTGACAACACTGTGGCCTGCTGGGAATGGAGTTCCGGAGCCCGGACCCAGCACTTTCGGGGGCATACAGGGGCTGGTGGGTTGCCCTTTTTCAAGGGTTTACATAGTTATTTTAATCTCATTCTGTAAAGCCAGAAGCAAGAATGTGATAACTTTTTTGTTTCGTTTTTTTTTTTAATTTAACTTGCACTCTCCCCTCTCTTTTCTCAGTCATGTCAATTAATCTCTTTATTCAAGTTATTATTTTTTGGTATCTTTCCATGTTCCATTTTAAAACTCTATTTGTATACCCTTATGCTGTGAGGGGACAGTTTTTCTCCCCTATTTCATTTATATCCTGTTGAAGAGTCAGTCCCCTTTGCTTTTATCAGGTTCCTTACCTCCAAATTGAATAAGTCCTATACTTGCTGGTATATATCCATTCTACTTTATTTGTAGAAATAGAGCTGAAAACTTTTGGAGTGATAGTCATTCCAAATTTCTGTGATCTACATAAACTTTTTTGGACTGTGGTTGACAATTAATAACAAGTCACGGCCTAGAGATAAAGTGAAAGAATATTTCCTAATAATTTTACAGCAGCCTTAATTTGTAGAAGCTGGTCATTTGATTATAGCCTAGAGACTTGAGCTTCTTCCTCTGTGCATTATATTTTGGAATTTTATGCAAGAATCATATTGAGCTGTTTTCCAACTCTTGTATAGCAACTCCCTTCCTCCATGTGCACACTGCATTCATCCCTGGAAGGTACAGATAATGCTCTTAAGCATCACATTTTATGAGTGGCCTTCCTGGACTCCCTAACAAGTTGAGTCTACTGTAGGTTTCCCAGTAATCTATATTTTTGTCATAACACTCACCATACAAGTAAGTATGATAATCTTGATTTCCTCACCAGTCGTAAGCTCCAAAAAGACAAGGATACTGCCTGTCTCCTTCACCCTAAGGTCCCCAAGTTCATTGCACCATACCTGGTATTCAGTAATTCTTTAAAGTTAACCTAGCTGTTTTATTGCTGAAAGCATAAGTTTTTTTGCTTTTTGTCATCCCTTACATTTTTCCTCTACTCTCTGCTACCACTGTTTATTGTAGAAATTAGTATTTGCAGATAAATGATTTACCCTGGAAGTTATATGTTAAACTGAGGGTACTATTCCACAGTGTCAAGGTATACATTGACTACCAGGTAATTTTATATCGGATGAAGTTTGAGAGCCCTGCTGTTCCCTGGACATGCTGTGGCTTTTCCTAACTCCATGCCTTTGCTGTTCCCTCTACCTGCAATGTTCTCTTTCTTTTCTTAATAAACTACTTGTCCTTCAGGGCCCATCTTCAATATTGTCTCTTCCCTGAAGTCCTCCCTGATACCCCTGGGCAGAGTTAGTCCTTGGTATTTCCTTAGCAAGAGGTAACTTTTTCCCCACCACTTCCTTCATTGCTTACTTAGATTTAAGTCCTTAAGGAAAAGACCAATGTCTTTATCTTTGGGTCTCTAATATACCTTTAGAGTTTAGTAGACACTGAAAAACAAATATTTGAGCATTTGCTATATATTCAGACACTGCTTTAGGTGCTAGAGGTGTAGTTGTGAAGAAAGAATTAGAGAATGGCTTAGTCTGACCTTTGAGAACCTTGTTTGTGTTTTGTTTTCTCATACAATGGCTTTTCTTGAGTATAGATATTGGTTTGCAGCTTATATTCTTGACGCTTTGTCTAACTGCAATAAATAATGCAAATATGACAAGGGCCACCTGAGTTCTATTTTCTCTGCATAAGCTAGGTAAGTTTTGTGTAGTGTCAGGCAGACATTTTTGAGAAGAAATGCATTATCTCCAACACTGGTTTTGCTTCTCACTTTGAAGCTAACATGGGCATAAAAAATAATTAATTCAGAGACTTTTCCATTATTAGAATAATAAACAATAACGAATTTTGAAATGCAATTTTTTTTTCATAAAGTTTCTGGTTGAGTGGTACTATTCTTATTGTACTCTGGTTGAGAAATTATAAAATTGGGCAGTTAGGGAGAATAAACGCTATTAAACTCTATTATAAAAGACTCAGACAAGCATGTTTTAACTTTGTATCTGTTATATATTAGTATTTAGTATTGACTACAATGATGAACTTGATATCTTGGTGAGTGGCTCTGCAGACTTCACTGTGAAAGTATGGGCTTTATCTGCTGGAACATGCCTGAACACACTCACCGGGCACACGGAATGGGTTACCAAGGTAGGAAGACTTGCAAAAGAAATCTCCTTAACATCAGGTTTTGTGGGGGTGGGGGACAGGGGATGGTGCATGCTGTCTTAGAAGTAGTGGGTAAGCCATAAGATGGAGTAAATGCAACCGCAAAGCATGATCGTGTACAACAGTAAAAGACACTGTAAATATGAATGACTTAATGAACATGGAAAGATGCCCATAATATAATAGGTGTGTACAGGGAGCAAATAAAACAGGTCACATACAAAAAAACTATGTAGAATATGATACCATTTTCTGAATGTGTTTATGCACCAAAATGTTGAACACTATTATTTCTTGTGGAATTGTGGGTGCTTTTTTTCCTTTTAGGATAAGGTTATTTCTTTTTTTTTAATCAGAAAAGCCACTTTCATTTTGAAAAAGAAAATTGCAAGAAGTAGAAAAAAATAAACCTATAAAGGATTTTTAGAAGAATATTGTGATGTTTTTTAGTTATCAATAAAAGTTGAATGCAGTATTTTTTTTATAAAGATGTAGTATTTTTTTCAACTTTTTTGTGTTTTTGTTTGTTTAAGGTATTACAAATAGTAGTACATATGTCTCTCTTTTTTCCCCCATTGACTTCCCCCTAAGCTCCCCCACCCCCCACCCCCCAGTGTCTTGTATCTGCTGATTATGCTTATATGCATGCAAACAAGTCCTTCTGTTGATCTCTTATAGCCCCTCCCCCCCAAAACCCTCCCCTTCCTTCTCACTGCAGTTTGACAGTCTGTTCGATGCTTCTTTGGAATGCAGTATTAATAATGGAAATGCCATGCAGAAACATTTGAACCTGCCATGCTATTCTGTGAGGGGCTGAATTTTCAGGAGTGAGCCACACAGACTGAGGCTTGATATAAATGTTAGTCTAGTTAGTAGGAGAAATACTTATTAAATAGTATCTTCACATGTAAATACATAATTACATATTGTGTTAAGTGTATGAAGGAAAGCGTAGTGTCTGAGAAAAAAAATCTAGGAAGGTATCAAATTTGCTCAGGGAAAGCTTTTTGAGAAGGGACAAAGTATGAAGAATAAATTGGAGGTAGCTGTATAATGAAGTGTTTCAGAGGGTGCAGTATGGCACAGGCCCTGGTGTGGGAAAGAACAGAGAACACTTGACCTATAAGGCCAGTGGAACTGTGGCTGTTCTTGAAGGAGGTGTAGGACAGTGGCCATCATGTATGCCTTACTTGGCCATATTAAGGATTTTGGCTATCACAAGTATAGTAGAAAGCATTGGTGAATTCTGTGAAAGGTTTTGGTATGATTTGTATTTTAAGAAAATAACTGCTCCCTGGCTGGATAGGTCAGTAGGTTAGAGCATTGTCCTCATTTGCTAAGGTTGCAGGTTAAATCCCTAGTTAGGGCGCATATAGGAAGACAATAACTGCTAAGAAAAAAGTGGGTTTGAGTGGGGCACAGAGAGATACAGGTGGTCACTTAGGCTTTTGCAGTATCCTGAGCAAAAAATACCTATAGCTTGGAGTTTTGTGGCAATAAAGAAAGAGAAGGGCACAGATGAAGGGCATGTCTTTAAGAAAAGCCAGTTAAACTTACTGACTCAGGGGGAACAAAGAGGAAAAGAGTCAGAGGTGACTAGTAGATTGGATGATGATTGTGTCTTTCTGAAATAGATGGAGCTAAAGGAAAGTCCTAAGTCCAGTGCTTTTACCTTTATAATGCACATGCTTATGAAAACAGATGATTTGTATTTATTTCTATGTCTGTGGACTTTTTTCTGTCCCTCACATTTTCTATAAAGTAACATTTTACAGTTTTCATTATTTTTTAATTTTTATTTTTAAATATATTTTATTGATTTTTTACAGAGAGGAAGGGAGAGAGAGAGAGAGTTAGAAACATTGATGAGAGAGAAACATCGATCAGCTGCCTCCTGCACCCCCCAACCCCGACTGGGGACATGCCTGCAACCAAGGCACATTCCCTTGATCTGAATCAAACCCTGGACCATTTTACAGTTTTTAAAACCAGTTCTAATGTTTGCTTCCAGACTAAAGCCAAGATTAAATGCTGCCAACATTAGACATTTTAGATTCTACTGATAATTTAGAGACTCTGGTTGTAGTAAAACCCTTGGTGGAGGTTACCTTGGTCATAGAGTTTTAGCTCAGCTATGTCAGCATACAATATCATTTCAAGCTCTTTTTCATATTTTAATTTTTTAAAAAAGCAATGTAGCAATAGCGTTAAAAAGATCTTTCTGGAAAAAATAAAGAACTTTCTGTAATGTGGATATTTATATTTCTAGGTGGTTTTGCAGAAGTGCAAAGTTAAGTCTCTCTTGCACAGCCCTGGAGACTACATCCTCTTAAGTGCAGACAAATATGAGATCAAGGTAAGGTTTTTTTTTTTTCTCTATTGTTATCCAAGAAGGACTAGCCAGTATAAGAATATTAAAATTAAATTAAAATGAAATTTGGAAGTAGACAGTGGTGTCTTAGTCCAATACATTTGAAACTTATTGCAAGGGGAATTATTCATTATCTCTATGTTACGGGCAGTTTCAGACCCTGATTTTTATTTGTTTGTGTGTGTGTGTGTGTGTGTGTGTGTTTTGTTTTTTATTTAGAGAGAGAAGGAGAGAGAGAATACAGTGTGAGAGAGAAACATCCACCCACTGCCTCCTGGAGATTGAGCCCAACCTGGGCATATGCCCTGACTGGGAATCGAACTGGCGACCTTTTGGTACATGGAACAATGCTCAACCAACTGACCCACACAGGCCAGGGCTAACTAATTTTTAAGTGAAGAAAAGAAAATCCACAGAAAATAATCTTTAACATATTCTTTGTTTTTTTTTAATGACATATAGCTTCTACCCTCCTTAATTCTTAGGTCTGAACTATGAAAACATAAACATTTATTTGTATACTAAAACAATTGCAAAAAAGTTAACAAAAAAGTCTTAGTGCACCTTTAAAATTGTTCCATGTTGTGGGCATTATTATCCTCATTGTGGGAACTGAGGTTCAGAGAGATTAAGTATTTTATCCAAGACAGCAGAGCATATACATACAGAATCGGAGTTTGAACTCAACTGTAAAACCTGTTTTTCCAGGTTATTTCACTTTGTATCTGACTTTAGCAGGAAAAAGCCACATTAAGGGACATGCTTTTCTATGGTGATACATCTGTCATCTCTCCTGATTTTCTTTTATCTGTAGATTTGGCCAATTGGGAGAGAAATCAACTGTAAGTGCTTAAAGACACTGTCTGTCTCTGAGGATAGAAGTATCTGCCTGCAGCCAAGACTTCATTTTGATGGCAAATACATCGTCTGTAGTTCAGCACTGGGCCTCTACCAATGGGACTTTGCCAGTTATGATATTCTCAGGTAATGTGTCCTTGGACCTTTACCTTTGACAGTTCTTTGCAGTTTCTTTATTTTTGTGTTGCAATTTAATAGTAAAGACAAGACTAAATATTGGGTAAACCAGTCACTTGCTTTGGGAAAATCTTTACATAATTATAAACAGGATTATATGTTGAAACCTCAGGCATAAAAATGTTTTAAAGGCATAATTAGAAAGGTTTATATGCTAGAACCTAGAAGATGTAGGATCTAATTCTTTCCCTTACTCTAAGTTTCTGCCTCTTTTAGAAGTTAAGCTTTTCTGGAAAATGAGGGTCTTGGATGGAAAGATCTTTTACATCTCCTCTAGTTCTAATATTTTAATATCTGCTTCCTAGTTAGTTGAAATTTTTATTGAAGGATTGAGTGGCCTTCTGTTGACTAGTAGAAACACAGGTTTTTAGAGAAAAATAGACTTGCAGAGAAATAAATAAGAAAAGGTCCATGCACATATAATTTTGTGAGACCCCTCTTAGAGATTGATGGTATCTGTTAGCATTTGGAGGCTAATGGAAGCTAGTACCATATGGTGATTAAGAGAACTTATTTTGGTGATAAACAAACCTTGATTTAAGTTCTAGTGCCATCGCTTATGATCTGTGTGATATTATGTAAGTTTCTTAATCTCTCTGCCTTAGTTTCTCACCTGTAAAATAAAGAGTAAATGAAATGCCTATAATGAGGTCCTAGCACAGGACCTGGTAGGTAGATGTTATTAATAGCTCTGAGAAGCCCTACATAAACCTGTTTGAAATTTTTTAACCTACTGTACCAAACATAATACTAAAGCTCCTTTTTTTTTTTTTTTTTTTTTTTTGAGGAACACTTATTAACAGCACACAAGAGTTAGTGTTCCACAGCATGGTTCAGGAAATGCTGGCTTGGGGAAGTAGAGAAAGTTGAACATTCTTTTCATTGTTTTTATGCATGACTGAGGTCAGCTCATATAGGATCTGAGCCCATTAGCCAGTAGGACTTTGATGGGCCCTGTCTCTCTGCTCATAAAGGTTGTAACAACCCCCTTTATGTCTCCCTGAAGGCAGGCCTACATTTCTAATCAATTAGGTTTTCAAGCTGTCTATGCTTTGAGGAAAAAAAGAACAGATCCTGGAAAACTAGTCCAAGCTCTTCATCTTATAGATATGGAAACTGAAGATGAGAGAGCATAGGGGCCTTGCCCAATATCCCACAGCACACCCTAGTTCAGCATCCATCATTTATCCATTCATTCATCCATCCATCCATCCATCCATCCATCCATTTATCCATAGCTAGGTCATATAGCAAGCATGTGCTTAAAATACCAGCAAGCCATAGATATATTTACAATTATCAGAATTGCCACAATTCTGAGCTAAGACATCCTCTTTCAACTGCATTACTGCCAAGTGTTTTCAATTAGTCTCCCTACATCTTTAAAAGTTTTAATTTTAATCTTTTCTCATGCATTCTTATTACTTAGAATATACAGTAAAGAATCCAGAGTCCCGGTGAAAGTTCTTTTAGGTTTTGGTATTTGGAGCCACTAGCTTTAAATAGTAAATCTACAAGATTGTTTACTGCTAGGAAGTGATCGGTTCAGATTTTTTTTTTTTTTTTTGAAGGGGGGCTATTTTTTCTCTTGCTTCCCCTTCACCTCAAACACAAATAAATTAACCTCTTTTGAAATGTTAATACAAATCCTGTGGCCTCAGTTGCCAAGACCGGGTAGAGCTACTTTTAGAAGCAAACTGAAAACAGGAAACACAAAGGACAGCAAATTGTTCAGTTCTTCTAAGATTCAGTCACTTGAACTAGGACTGCACCACAGGGATGTCCTTTTATAATTCTCAAGTTATCAAAAGGTGCTACTGTGAGCCTGTCAAAACCTCTATTCTATTCTGTAGCATATTTGTGCTTCAGTCTTTGGAGTCACCTCACCTCACCTTTACCAGGCTAAAGTCCTATCCCCCAGTTTTCTAAGTTTCTGATTATTTCCTGCTTTGCATTGATGTGGGACTTAATAGGTTTTCTTGCTGTTTTTCCCAGTTTCTTTCGGATCTCTTTTGTAGGAATTTTTATTTGTGTATGTTCGTTGCACCATTGGTCTGTTCATTAGCAGATATTTATTGAATACCTCCCTGTGTTAGGCATTGTGATGTACCCTGGGAACTAGCAGAAATACTTACCAAACTGGAAATTACTAGCCAGCAGATTCGAAAACTGACATTAAATAGCTAATAACATGTAGATGTTTTGATGGTTATGATAAGAGCATCACAGTATTAGGTACTTGGAGATCTCACCTAGTTTGAGAAATAAGGGAAAGCTTCCTTGAGGAAGAAGTTTGGGCTGAGCTCTGAGGATGAGTATTTGCATTGACTCAGTGCCAGGGACACATGAGGAGCATTGTAGACTGAGAGACCAGTCTGGTTAGAGGTCTTGAGACTGAAGGAGCCTGCCCGGTGTGTTTAAAGAACTGAAAGAAGGCCAATGTGGCTGAAGATAGGAGTTCAGTAGAGAACCATAGAAGGGTTTAAACATTTAAATGAGATGGTAATAGGATTAGATTTTAGTGTGAGCCTAACTGATTGAAAGGGGCCAAGAATAGATATAGGGAGACTAATTGAAAACACTTGGCAGTAATGCAGTTGAAAGATGATGTCTTAGCTCAGAATTGTGGCAATTCTGAAAATTGTAAATATATCAGGAAAATTTAGGATGTAAAATCAGTAGATCTTGGTGTTTGAATTTAAGGAGAAGAGGTGGATGCTTGCCATGTTTCCTACCTTGAGCAACTGGGTGAATGAGCAATCACGGATATAAAGAAGAGAAACAGGTTTGGTTAATAGTAAGTTTAGTCCTGGACAGGTTGAGTTGAGAAACAGGCCTTCTTCACTACTAAGTCCCCTCCCTAATACCAAACTGAAGTCTGTTTCTGTGTAACTCTTCCCTTGGGCCCTAGTTCTCTCTCCTTAGAGCTTGCAGTGTCTTGCCTCTCACATATCCTTTACTCCTTAAAGGTGATATACTTTCTCTGTCCCTGCCAATTCTCTTTTTCCCCCTCCCAGCCGATCTCCTTCAGCTGTTTCTTACTTTTCCTGGTTACCAGGTCCTGCCATCTGGTTGACCTCTTGGACTAGATGGTAGCATCCTTGTTAAAACATAGACTAACCCGGTCTCTCATGGGGCCCAAACTTAATGCCCAGGGCAGAATTTGTAGATTCTTCTCTTGTAGCTCTTTTCCTTGAGCCTCTAAAGATAACATCAACTTTTCTTGTCCATCTTTTACCTCACTAAGTGTATACCTTTGTCATTGATGTTTTGGGAATTGTGAACCTGAGAAGGTTAAGATTGTCCTTCCAACTCCCCAATATTCTCTAGCAAATTCTTATGAATGTATTATTAATGTTTCTGAATTATTTGGGATACTTAATATATTTAGTCTCTACTGTTTTAAAGAAAAACCTATGTGTTTGCTACTTGCTGAGAGTTAGGTAGTGTTCTAGGATTTGATGAATAATTCTTTTCACCTGGTGGTAAGAGTTGAATCTTACATTCGAGTTCTGTCTGGTACTTGATTAGTTGTGAATTGTTAGACAAGGTATAATTGTCCTGGCTGGACTTTAGTCTTTATGTCTTGGAAATGAAAGTGTCACATGAGAATATGAGAGATCCTTTCCATCTAGGATGGACATTGTGCTTTTACAGCTGTTCATCAAATACCACCTTTCTCCTTACATGCCTGTGTTATCATATTGTTATGAACTCTTACCCACTTTTCCCCCCTCTTTTTTTTTTTTAATATATTTTATTGATTTTTTTTGCAGAGAGGAAGGGAAAGTGATAGAGAGCTAGAAACATGGATGAGAGAGACATCGATCAGCTGCCTCCTGCACGCCCCCTACTGGGGATGCGCCTGCAACCAAGATACATGCCCTTGACCAAAATCGAACCTAGGACCCTTCAGTCCGCAGGCCGACGCTCTATCACTGAGCCAAACTGGTTTTGGCTCCCCCCCTCGTTTTAAAGTAGGCTGAACTTTTTGTCCTTGTATTTTCCTTTTTATCAAAAACTTTCCTTTAACTCTCTAAATTTGCTTGAATTATATATTGCTTTGAAATGTCTCCAGAAAAGATTACAGTAGCATAAACAAAAGCAAAGTTAGTTACCTTCTGGTTTATGTTACTTATTCTCATCCTTGTAGAGTTATCAAGACTCCCGAGATAGCAAACTTGGCCTTGCTTGGTTTTGGAGATGTCTTTGCCCTGCTGTTTGACAACCGCTACCTATATATCATGGACTTGCGGACAGAAAGCCTGATTAGCCGCTGGCCCCTGCCAGAGTACAGGAAGTCAAAGAGAGGCTCAAGCTTCCTGGCAGGCGAAGCTTCCTGGCTGAATGGACTGGATGGGCACAATGACACGGGCTTGGTCTTTGCCACCAGCATGCCTGATCACAGTATTCACCTGGTGTTGTGGAAGGAGCACGGCTGATGCCATGAGCCACCACCGCTGACTGACTTTGGGTGCCGGGGCTGCAGGGTTTGAGTGCAACCTCTATGGCAGCCGACTGCATGAACCAAAGTTCTCACCTAATGGTATCATCACGCAGTGCACAATCATTTATCTATGTTTGCCAGGGGGCCAGGGCTCTGGGTGGGGGAGGGCTCGTTTTACTGACATACATCACAGCATGCTAATGGGATACACCATTGACTTCATTTGTATTTAGTTATGTTGATCAGAATAAGAGTATGCATTTTGGGTTCATCTTTCTTGAATATTGGTTTTAAGTAAAAAAATTCAAATGGTTCATTAATATGCTAATTGGTTGCCTATAAAAACACATTCAAGTCTATTATTAAAGCTTTTTACCATTGCCTTTTTTTCTTTTGAAGTTGAAGCAACGGTGCTATGATGTTTTACAGCAACTTTTTCACATGGAGCTTAGCTTTTATAACAACCAGTGTTCTAAAGACCACCAAGTCCTGTGACATTAAAAACTTTCCACCAAATACCAGTTCTAAAGAAAATCTGTCTTCCAGTACAAATCCAGGTCTATAAATTGATTGATTGTAATGTAGTCTAATCTCTGATTCTTGGCAGAGTCAAGGTTAGCCACAGCTGAGCTGTGAGGGAGTTCGTTCTTTCATTTCTGTTTATATGTGGAGTAAGCTGATTCTTGGTCTCCCAGGTACTGCATAGAGTGACATGGTGGAGTGGAAGATTGAAGACTGGCTCTCTTACCTATGCATATCACTCCCTTGGCCCCATTTCTCTCTGTCTGTATAGCTATTTTTTTTTAATATATTTTATTGATTTTTTACAGAGAGGAAGGGAGGATAGAGAGAGTTAGAAACATCAGTGAGAGAGAGACATCAATCAGCTGCCTCTTGCACACCCCCTCTACTGGGGATGTGCCTGCAACCAAGGTACATGCCTGTGACCAGGATCGAATCTGCGACCTTTCAGTTCACAGACCGATGCTCTATCCACTGAGCCAAAC
This sequence comes from Lasiurus cinereus, assembly GCA_011751065.1. Lineage (NCBI taxonomy): Eukaryota > Metazoa > Chordata > Mammalia > Chiroptera > Vespertilionidae > Lasiurus > Lasiurus cinereus. Next base: position 1,339,535 of record JAAGEH010000124.1, read on the forward strand.
CGGTTTTGGCTATATAGGTAGTTAAGCTCAGTGATTTGTAAAATTATTTCTGGTTTCTCATCAGCTGAGTTGTGCAGAAGTTGACATTTTGCTTTGTCTGATTCCTGATTCATTTGTTTCTTTGGGGTTGGAGATAATATATAAGTGAAATCACTGATACAAAGTTGTCATCTATAAGGAAATCAAATATATGAAAAGGATGGCTAAAAGGAGAATGTAGAAAATGACGTTTTCCACTTAGAGGATGTAAATAATTGATGCAAGAAATGCTTATAGGAGTTGTGGTTCTGTAGAAAAGCAGTGTGCTACATTAGAAAGGTACCTGGCCCTGATATCTTCCCCTGTTTCCTCTAACTTGTTGTGTGGCTTCAAGCAGATTAACTTTCTGTCCCTGGGCCCTCTTTTTTTTTTTTTTTTTTAATTGAATGTACAATGAAGGAATTGCCCTAGATTAGGGTTCACAAACTCACATGCAGATAACATGAGTGATGCATGCTGGGTAGGATTGTGCTGAACCATGGAAAGCTTATTGGATAGGGCAGTCACTCAGCTCAAGTGTTAGGCATAAATGAACTCAATGGTGGCAGGTTTGATTTTACAGGAGGAAGTAGAAATCCAGAATTTTATTGGAAATGCCCTGATTTTAAAAAATGTTTCCAACTAATTGAAGATAATTTAAAATACAGTGTACTAAACAAATCGTATCTATGGGCTGTCAGTTGGTGTCCTCTAACTCTCATTGCTGTAAAATTAAAGAATACTGTGCTTCAGCAGTGGAAATGTTTTACCATAATTATCTGACCACTCAGCTGTCCCACTGTGTTACAGAGGAGTGAGGGCTCATGTTTCATTCACAGACAGAAAAGTTTAGAGACAACACAAGGACTAGCACTGTGTGAGTGCTTCTGCCTGGGAACATGAATTATTCATTCTTCTTGCTGACTATAATATAAAGCATATCCATTTTAGGTGGGGAAAAGGGGTTCCCAGCAGAGCTGAGAATGAGGCAGACTTTATAGGGGGTTTGGGGGGAAGAGAGACAGCTCTCCCAGAATGTGCATTAGCAAGAGCCTGACATTGGACCTCTGACTGCTGTGAAGTTTAGAGATTTGATGGTCACTTTTAAGGACAAGTTTAGTTATCCATGTTGACACTAAAGGAATTAGGTAAAAGAACAATATCTTTATGCACCTCATACTGAGTGTGTGAGCTCTGCTTGGTCCTCTAAAGAAATGGAATTGCAGCTGGAGTGTGTTTTGCAGGAGTCTCAGGAGACTGGGCAGTAAGGGTAAATGACTTTTTCCCTCTAATACGGCTAAACAGATTGCTGACTTCATGACCATTCCTACTCCCACCTCATTTTGAGATATATTCAATAGCGTTAAAGAGCAAGAAATAATAATAGTCATTTGTGGGGAATTTTTTTTTTGGAAATGACAAACCTGAAAATTGTACTGTGTGTTCTCCTTCCGAGTTCAGTGTGAATACCGAAGCTCTCAAAGTGGTGCTTAGTAGGGCCGATTTTGACAGCAGTCCTTGGAGTGGGGGTTGGAGTCCTAATCGAGTCCTCACAGCTGCCTTCATTGCTTTATCGATGCTAGATTTAATCATACTATTGCCAGCTTTTATAAAAACGGAATACTAGCTCCTCCTTTATAAAGATTGAACAAAGTGGCCCAGGGATAAGAAGCTTTCTTTCACTGAGTTAGGGGCCTGCCTTCCACAGACGGTGACGTTTGCTTCCTTAGCTCGGAGGCAAGGGATTGCCTTTGCCTGTGTCTTTTGTGAAATTCTCATTTCTGAAAATTCCAAAGTCATGAGCTGATGGACTCCATCTTTCTTTATGCTCATTGGATATCTTGAGTGACCCCGAGTTTGGTGGAAGAAAAGGGCTTCTCTCAGGTTCATACAGGCACATAACAACCCAGGCTCTAAGGTGCAAGAGTCCAGGACAGCTGAGTGAGCATGAAGTTTGTAGCCAACTTTGTTTCCATTGCAAAGGAAGCTAGTTTCCTCTGGCCTGGCCCTATTATTTGAAGCCATTGTTGTTCCAAAACTGCTTCTAACTTCCTTCAGAGAGGGGGCTCCACTTTGAAGAAGTTCAAAGGAAGGTTCATATGTTTGGATAGCTTCTGAGTGGAAGGTGGGGACTGTTACTGTTCAGTTTTAAGGTTTGCACTTAATTTTTCATAGTTTAAAAATTATTCTGGCCATTGAAAACGCTTAGTGTAAAGTGTAATTGAGGATTGTATGATTATACTAGTATTGCTGTCAGGAGAATGACCACTGCATTTATAAAATATCTGTATTTATAAAATATATTAGGGAGAAAAGAAATACATTTGGAAACAGTATTATTTTAGACATGAAGAAACTGTTTCTGTGAGATTAGACATTTTGCCCAGGCAAAAGAAGCTAAGAATAGTGGCGTTTGGCTTTACTTGCTTTGGCCAAATCCAGCCAGCTAGCTCCTTGAAGCTGTGATTGTGTGCCCTGGCTTCTTAGGACCCTCAGGGTATGTCTTCCCACCATCACTTCTAGCTTTCTGTGCCTCCTTCCCTGGGCCTATTACAGGCCTAGGTGACTGAATCACCTGCCTTTCTCTGCAGGGAAATGTGCAGAATCAGACCACTGCTCCAGGATGCAGCCTGGAATAGGGCACGCCGTCACCCTTGTCTTTAGGGACATGGAGTTGTCAGGTTAGGGGAGAAGCCCTTTTAGGTCTGTCCTACTAGCCTTTGTATCTGGTTATGCTGGTGGTTGACAGAATATTGAAGACAGCCGAGACACTGTTGAGAATTACTCAGATGAAGTGTCTGATACAAGGAACAGGAATGCTCACTAGTGGTCTTTGGCAGGGTCTCTGACCAGAGGTTCCCTGTGAATTTTTTCAAGATCAGTCCTTATGTGGGTGGGTGACTGAATAGTCTTGGGCCACTCCCATCAGCCTAATCAGGCTGAATGATCATGCTCCTGCAAAAAGGTGTTTGCTGTCAAATGGTTTCATTGTGTTGCCAGACTTCTCTAGATGGTTTTCTTGCTTGAAGTTAGTGCTACAGGCCTGACTAGTGTAAACCCACTTAATTATTATAGCTGAAAGAATCGGCTACTTTTCTTCAAGAATGTGCTCAAATAAAAATGTGTGTGCATTTTTATTGATTTCAGAGAGGAAGGGAGAGGGAGGGAGAGAGAGAGGAACATCAATGATGAGAAAGAATCAGCTGCCTTCTGTACACGCCCTACTAAGGATTGAGCCCGCAACCCCAGGCATGTGCCCTTGATCAGAATAGAACTTGGGATCCTTCAGTCTGCAGGCCAATGCTCTACCCACTGAGTCAAACTGGCTAGGGCTGTGTTTGCATTTTTAAACCAGGCCAATTATTCAGATGATACAAACTCAACAGTTTTTTGGAGTCCCTGTACTCACATTGAGAACAGACATATTTCACTAATTTAGATGTAGTACTCTCGATGAGAAGGTTGAAGAAGACTGGTCTCACCAATCCAACATCTAGGCAATGTGGCCAGTTTCAACTCATGTTTCCCTAATTTGATGTATGTTGTGATCCAGGGGAAAAATGGGGAAGTTTTATATTTGAACTGTCTGTGGGGCAGAGGGGAGTAGGAATTGCTTAAGTAGTGGAGTGATTGGGGTACAAGGTGTCTCCATAAGACAAGACATTTTCATGCATCGGAGAACTTTCTTTTACCCATGACTGATCGTGCTAACTATAAGTCATTTATATCTATACATTAAAACAGATTCCTCAATTAGGCAACATTTGGTTAGCCACGCTCAAGTTATTGTTTGTACTTGAAAATAATAAAACTGCATTTCCTTAAAAATACATTCTTGTCTCTCCTTCCCTCCTAACCAATTCAGAGGGGACTTTTCAGAAGTGAATGTGTTTTAAAATGTGTTTTTAGAGTTGAAACTGCTTCTTGTAATCGGAAGTGGCTCTGTTCCTGTACTTTTTCTGCATCTTGACAATATGCTGATTTTGGATGAGATCCAAGAGGGAAAACAATATGTTTAAAAGTAAAATGCAAGGAAGGAGTTTTGGTGACTCACGTGTAGATGCAAATGGAAAGGGGAAAAAAAAGTACCATTACGTAGTTCGAGACCTTGGAATCATCTTCCTCTCTTTTGTCCTCCTCTACTCAGCACATGGCCGAGTTGGTTCATTCTTTCTTAATTTAAATTTGTAGGACTCCTTGTCACCAGACATGGTAGTGTACCTTTGCTCCTCAAAAGTACCATTATAGGACAGATTATCAGTCCTCCTTTACCAATAAGAAAGCTGAGGCTTGGAAAAGTGGCTCATTGCTTGTCTTAGAGGAGTAGTAAGTATGAGGTTGAAGCTAGGGCTGTGATTTTTCAGCCTTCTCAGACTTGGATTTTTTTCAATCTTATTTCCCTTTCCATCTCTCCCTTTCAAGTTTTCCATCCAAATCTGGACAGCTGCCTTCCTCCTTCAGCACTTGTGAGCACCTGTTGAAGCATCTTACACTCTGCCTTCAGGGATCTCTCCCCAAGCACTCTTAAGTGCATGGTTCCTCAGTTCTAACAACCTTACTGACACCCCCGTGATCAACAGGAGCATCCAGATTTATTAACCTAACACAGTGGTCGGCAAACTCATTAGTCAACAGTAGCAAACCGCAGCTCACGGGCTGCCAGCAGCAGTTTGCCGACCACTGACCTAACATAATTGAGCCCCAGCTCATCTCTTCAGATAGTTCTTGCTTTTTCTTTTCTTGCCTTTGCACTTGGGCTCTTCCCCCATCCTCCTGGGAATGGCCCTCTATGCCTCTCCACCTGACCTGGGGCCAGCCTTTAGGCTCAGCCTTTAAGACCTAGTTGACCTCCCACTATCTTTGAAGCTCTGCTGACTACCATCCCCCACTGACAACCTCTGTGTCTACAATAGTAGGGCAGTGTATTTGGCAATTCATCCAAAGAACCTTCTGCAGTTGGCAAAGCATTAACTTTCACCTTTGATCCATACATTTTTCACAATTTGAGTGAATACCTTGTCTCCCCAGCACCACTGTAAGATTGAGTTCTTACCCGATGCTCAATAAGTTCTTGATGATGTATTTTAATAAATTTAATGGGTTATCCTAGGGGTTATGTGTTATGGAGAAAAAAATGACTGAGAATATCAGCACTGAAGCAAAATGAAAGACCTATTACACACAGCTCTTCCTCTCTTAGGTCTCCTGTTCTGCCATATCTTTAAACATCTACAGTGTTCTGTGTACGTTGGGCAGAATGTTTGATGATCACTCTTGATTAGACATGAGTAGTCTTTGCCAGTGGAAGATCCTTGTGCTTTGTTTGCATTTTAACTACATGTTCTGTTCTCTTTGTGGTAAGATAACGATAACACCAATTTACAGAGAAAATTACCCAGAGTTCCTTTATTGTAATGATTTTTAATATTCACATCTAATCCTTTTGCACATGTGTATAGATTTATGTGATTGCAAGTCCTTGTTTTGCATTCTGCTGTCAGAAATGTGCTTTGAGTCTTTACAATTACCACAATACTTTGTAATGCTCCTTTACTACCTGTAACTTGCTAAACCATTCCTAATTTGGTGGATAATTAGGTAGTTTCCATTTTGCTTTTTAGATAATGCTACAGAGAAGTTCTTTGCTCATATTTCCTTAGAACATGTTCCCAGAAGATGAACTTACTGGAAGGAAATTTTTTTCATAACATTTTTGTTACAGACAAGGAAGGCTACATAAAACACACACACACACACACACAGTTTACTGAAAAATTATAAAGTGAATGCCCAACTAACCATTGCCCAGGACAAGAAAGAACATTTCTGGTCATGTTGTGGCTTTTGCTTCATATTAATCATGTGGCTTCCAAATGGATTAAAGGGACTTATGTTGTCATCTTGCTGGTTGGCGTGTGCATGTTTCAACACAACATCCATCACTTTTGAGCAGTTACTGTAAACATGCTTCTTAATTTAGTAATTATAAAGAAGGTATCTCAAAGTTGCACATGTGAAGATAGATATTGTATGTGTGCTCATTTATATTTCTTTTGAATTCTGTATTCATCTTTTACCCATTTATTTTTATTACATTTTCAAATATTATGGAAACATTGATACATGAGTCTCAAATACAATTTCATTACTCTAGGTATCACTAATTTAGATGTAATAATTCAACATAGCATGCATTGAAATTTTCTTTCATTACATAAAAAGATTGGTATCAAGCAAACCTATTAACAATTCCTATTTAAGTCCCAGTAATTAATGCGATAGATCGCAAATTATGCACTGCCTGTTAAAGTAGTCCTGGTAAGACCTAGCACTTGAGAAGAGAGCTAATCAATAGCACTGGGCATATATAACACTGTATCTTTATTTTAAACTTTTCCTAATGAAGATGTATCACAGGTGATCAATAATATTTAAAGGAAAACATGGAGAATCAATTAAAAGGTTTATTTTTTCCAAAATTAACTGTTGAATCTTAAAATGAGGGATTCATCAAGAAGGCAACCAAATGAGACTCCGAGGACATAGTAATCCTAGTGTTTTATTTTTACTCATTAATGCAGAGTCAGGGAAGGGGTGTGTCAGGTGTGTTTATATGTGCAGCCTTTCTGAGTTCAGGGAGGAGATTTTCCATCAGTCAGAGTTTCACAGGAGAGCAAACATTCCTGAGTTTGTTAGTTCAGCAGGTTTAGCCACATAAGGCCACTCTGGAGCCAGTTGATCATTCAAGCTTTAAGGGCACAAAGCTGGAACTCTAAATGAGAGGGAACCAGTAAAGCAAACAAAAGCATGTTCGAAGGTTGTATGTTAGCCTAGGCTGACACAAGTAAGCATTAGAAGAAACAACTAACTATTAATTTCTTAATTTCTCTTTTCCTCCCTCACAAGACTGTCTTGGGAACAGAAATTGTATCTTATTTTCTATACCCGTATCATCTAGAACTGGTACACAGTAAACTCAGCAGGAGGGGTCAGATGGGTTGTGTGGATGAATGGGCTGTGGATTAGGCTACATTAATTCCCATAATCCATTGTTCTCCAGGCGTGGTTTCCTTCCAGCACATTGGCATCACTTGGGAACTTGGAAGGAATGCAAAATATTGGGCCTCTCCAGACCTAACCAATCAGAAACTCAGGCTGGAGTCTGGCAAGTACTTGTGATGCCCACTCAGGTTGAGAACCACTACTATTATCTAACCCATTCTGCCATCTACTGGACCTTTTGGGAATAACATCTGGCTGTGAGCTGGGCTGAATTCCGTTGCTATTTCAATACATAGGGACTTCCTTCTACTTTATTCCCAGCAATTATAGGGCATGGCATGGCAAGACATCAGTAGTAAGTCTATAAACTCATCCTTATTGTTTTAGATTGTATTAGGATAATATTGCTTCTCATGGGAGTCTTTATAGTCAATGTAGGAACATATAAGACACGGCCAGAATTTGAAGACAAATCATTAAACAACAAAATTCAACACAAAAGTAGCAGGTTGTAGTAGCAGCATAGTTTTTCAGTCTACAAGTCCTCACCTAAAACCAATTAAATAGCAAACAATACTGATAAAAGTAAGTGACAAGGTAACCCCATAAACCCCAAAATAGAGCAAATGGGGCAAACCAAACACTTCCACAAGGACAGCATCTCTGTAAAAAAAGGAAAAAGGGAAGGAAGGAACAGAGATAATAGGTAATGGACCTGAGAGCAGGAGAACCCCAAATATTGATCATTGAAGAGTTGGGCAGCCAATTTAAAAATCTCAACTGAAGCTGGGAGAGGTTCTGATTCCTGCAACTGGGGGTGGGTGCAAGGGCCTAAGGCCTGAACACCTGAAAGGGCTGGAACAGGGCAGCCCTGGTAAGCTCATGAGACTGACCTGCTGTCTTCTAGGACAGGACCCCACACACCAGGGAAAACTGGTACTAAAATAAGAATTGAGCAGGATAGAGATAAGAGAGGGAAGGGGAAGAGACTTTCTTTCATGAAGGTCTTTATACTCCATATAGAAACATGTACAACACTATCAGAATTTGAAGGCAAAGATCGAGATAAGCCTGATCTAACCACGGATAAGAACCAGAGGCAAGAAGTTCCAGAAAGCAAGCAGTCTTATTATTTTTTTACTTTTAAATATATTTTTATTGATTTTAGAGAGGAAGGGAGAGGGAGAGAGACAGAAACAATGATGAGAGAGATCATCAATCGGTTGCCTCCTACACACCCCCCACTGGGGATCTAGCCTGTAACCTCCAGGCATGTGCCTTGACAGGGAATTGAACAGTGACCTGGTTCATAGGTTGATGCTCAACCATTGAGCCACACCGGCTGGGCATGCTGCCTTATTTTTAAATGCCACACAAAAACAGCAAAAGAGGAGGCTCTGTGAAGGCTGAAAATTCTTCCTGAATATAACCTCATTCCAAAAGTCAGAAGAAATAATTTCACATAAAAATAAACAGTAGAAAAGTATCAAGGCCAAATTCCATAGAAAGTTATTAACACAGAAAGAGGGCTAAGAGGGAGCAAAATGATTGGTAGGCAGTGAAAGGGCACCAAGTTAAAACAACAATGAGTTATCACCTCATACTCATGAGCCTGGCTATTATTAAAGAGATAAGAAGTGTTGGCAAGCTTGGAGAAATTGGAACCCTCAGACATTGCTGGTGGGAATATGAAATGGTACAGCTTCTATGGAAAACACTTTGATGAATGACAATATGGCCCAGCAATTCCACCCCTAAATATAAAACCAAAAGAATTGAAAGCAGAGACTCACAGATACTTGTACGTTCTTAGCATTATTTACAAGGTGGAAACAAACCAAGTGTCCATCAACAGATGAATGTATAACAGAATGTATTATATACATATGGTGCAATATTATTCAACCATAAAAACAAAGTTCTAAAACATGCTACAACATGGATGAATCTCAACATACTAGGGAATAGAACCCAGACTCAAAAGACACATTATATGATTCTACTTCTGTGAAGTATCTAGAATAAGCAAATGCATAGACACAGGAAGTAGATCAGAGGTTACCAAGGCTCGGGGAGGAGAGAATGCGGAGGTATTGCTTAGTGGATATAGAGTTTCTGTCCAGGCGATGAAAATTTTTGGAAATAGATAATGCTAATGACTGCACAACATTGCAAAGGTGATTAATGCCACTGAAGTGTACACTTTAAAATGGTTTAAATGGCAAATTTTATCTAGCATATATTTTATCACATTAAAAAACTATACAGAAAAAGTTAACATCACATAGAGTTGCAAAGCTACCTTTAGAGCTCAGCAATAAAGGCATTTCTTTTATAAAATTATTATTTTTTAAAAAATATTTTATTGATATTTTTTACAGAGAGGAAGGGAGAGGGATAGAGAGTTAGAAACATCGATGAGAGAGACATCGATCAGCTGCCTCCTGCACACCCACTACTGGGGATGTGCCTGCAACCAAGGTACATGCCCTTGACCGGAATCGAACCTGGGATCTTTCAGTCCGCAGGCCGATGCTCCATCTACTGAGCCAAACTGGTTCGGCTTATAAAATTATTTTTAAGAAATGCTTTAAAAGCAGTGCTCTTGATAATATAGATATTATAAAAGATATATAGGAAATCACAGACATTGACAATCTTGACTTGAAAAATGATTTGGAAGAGCTGAACTCAGAATGTACAAAAGTTTTAAGAGTATCTTAACTAATGTATTTTACCATTGGTAAGTGGATAAACAAATTTAGATATATCCACACAACGGAATACCATTCGGCAATACAAAGAAAAAAACAACACATACAATAGCATGGATGAATTTCAAGATTATTTTGCTGAGTGAAATAAGTCATACACAGAAGCATGCAAACTATATGTCTATTTATGTCTACCTCTCTTTGTAAAACTAACCTTTGGTGACAGCAGATCAGTGGCTATCTGGAGATGGAGGTGGAGGGAAGGATGGGATTACAAGGACCAGAAGGAACCTTTGGTGATATAGATGTTCATTATCTTGATTATAGTGATGGCTTCACAGACGTATACTTATGTCAAAACTCATCAAATTGGACACTTTCAATATGGGCAGCTTATTTTATGTTAAATGATACATCACCACAATTGTAAACAGTGATTTCTTATTCTTGGTTTAATTTTCAAATCCTTATTTCCCTGAGTTCACTTCCCATTAGTGGCCAGTCTATCCCAAGTGTTTTGTTTCCTATTGTCCTTTGTCCTTCTGTTATGTGGTTGTGCTGCTCCTCAGGTGGCTAATTAGTTTGGTCTGTGAGTTCACGTTCCCCTGGGCAATGGGCTCCTCCGTAGAGCAGTGTTTGGGGGAAGGGTCTGAGGATCTAGTCTATGTCCTTCTCACCGAATTTAAGGAGAGAAGGGGGTAAAAATCCCCCAGGCACAGAACCCCAGGATCCACACAGTCACTGTGGTTTAATCCTGCTTTTCTGGTGGGATTGATCCTCGGCTCAGGGACTGCCCTTAAATTCACAGTCAGCAGCAGCCCTGGAAGGAGGCAGTCCCGCTGGGGTGTAATCTCTAGCTCCATTTTACTTTTCTTCTCCTGGGGGCTTTTTGCTCGCCAGCACGTGGCCTGCCTGTGATGCTGGTCTCTGAAGGGAAGGAGCAAGCAGTGTTTATCCTTAAATAGCAATGGGGGAGGCAGTGACCACTTTTCTGGCCTTTCCTGCATCCTTCCCCCTCGCTACTCCCTCCATCAGCCTTTCCCCTGGCTGTAGGCACCTTCTTCCCGCTCCCAAGCACATCCACTGTCCCAGACAGACTTCTCTCCAGAGCTGCTCCTTATATTTTGTTTTGCAAGTTCTAAAGCTCCATCCTTCCGTTTCTCTTCATTCCCCCAGGATGAATTTTGAGGGAGAGAGAAAACACCCAGTGTTGGTTTATCTTATTTTTAACTGACTATAAACCATTCAATATTACTGGAGGATTAGTCTAGATCTGAAAATCAGGTTCTGAACATTGTGAGAAAACAGCAAAGACAATAACTACAGACAAGTGGAAAATAGTTTGCTGATTCAAGAGCCAGAAAAAATAACTTTTGAAACACATTTTGACTATATTCATTTGAGTTAGTGTTTAGTGACTGTGAGTGGCTGGCATTATCCTGTTCTGAGTGGTGGGAAAACTGAATGGTAAAGAATTCTAAATAAGCAAAAATGTGATCTCTAGATCATGTTGCATTCAGCCAATGCTACTGCCTCCAGGCTGTATTCTGAGTGTACCACGATTTTCCTACTTTGGGGTCTTTGTACCGACATTTATTATTTCTCACAATTCAGTGGGTTAACTGGGTGAGGAGGAGGGGGGGCGCTCCCCTGGGCTTGCGTGGGCTGCTGCATTTGCTTGTGGCTGGTCTGCTGATGCATGGTCGTAGATGGCCTCGCTCACCCACACATCTGGGGCCTGAGCAGGGGCAGCTGGATCTCTCCGCATGGTCTTTCAACCTGGGCTTCTTGGTGACAGAGACCTTCCAACAGGCCAGAAGTATAAGCAGCAAGACTTTAAGGTCCAGGCTCCAGAACTCCACCAGTTGCTTCCACCCGGTTCTCTTGGTAAAGCAAGTCAGGAGGCCAACAGAGAATCAAGGGGCAGGGAAATAAACTTCACCTGCAAAATATTATAACCTGTTTTCTCATCTACACATGGCCCCAAAGCAGCTCTCCTCATTTGTAAACAGCAGAATTAGAGGAATTCTCTCCACCATGGCCCAGCCCAGAGCACGGCACCTGGCAGGCTCTCACTCTTGGTCCAGTGAATGAATGAATGTCATCACTCATTCATTCCACTCCCTTCAACAATGTAGTTCTGCTTTCTCTATGCACATTGGCTTATACTGCTCCCTAGTGGAATGTGAGGATTGATACTTGCAACCTGGGGCCTGGGATAGTTCCTTTCTTGGAAGATTGAACTGTAAGATTCCAGCGGGCAAATTAAGGCAATGGTTCCCAAACTTTAGCATATATGTAAAGTATGCAGGGATCTTGTTAAGAACAGAAGTTTCCTGAATACTATCCCAGCAAGTTCAGTAAGTGTGGGTGGTCCAAATTTATTGAGTCTAGGTCTTTATTTAGGTTTTGTGATGAGTGGGTATTGGAGGGTGAAGTTGCTGTGCAGGGAACAGGACCCTGGGCTAGGGCAGAGAGACATGCATTGGAAAACATCTCTGCCACTTAGTATCTGTTTAATCTTGGGAAATTCACTTAGCCTCTCTGATTCTCAGTTCTCTCCTCGGTAAAACGAGGTTAATGATAGCTCTCTCATAGAGTTGTAAGATTGGGAATAGTGCCTAATTACAGTGCATAATAGTTAGACTCTAAATTAAGTGGGAGTTAATATGATTGGTGTAAGACAACAGACAAAAAGGTTTGTGAAAATGTAGAGTATGAAATAGATGTTCAACAAGCAGGATTTAAATACTGCAAGCACCAAAAAAAAAAAAAATCATGTCTGCTCACCATCGATGACCAGGATATAGTGCCTCGAAGATGTCATATAACAGGTGCTCAATAAATATTTTTAAATATATTTTATTGATTTCTTACAGAGAGGAAGGGAGAGGGATAGAGAGTTAGAAATAGGGATAGAGAGTTAGAAATATCGATGAGAGAGAAACATCGATCAGCTGCCTCCTGCACACCCGCTACTGGGGATGTGCCCACAATCAAGATACAGCCCTTGATTGGAATAGAACCCAAGACTCTTCAGTCCACAGGCTGACGCTCTATCCACTGAATCAAACCAATTAGGGCAAATCTGTGCTTTTTTTTTGTAATGAATGAATGAAATTCTCATATCCTATCTCTATTGGGATGAATGTTTGTATTCCCAGTGTGTATTTCCTTTATCAGCACTGGTTGTTTCAGAAGTTTGGTGTGTGTGTGTGTGTGTATGTGTGTGTGTGTATTTTAAGTCTTCCAGAGACTTCCAGGCACATTTTGTTTTGCATTCACCTCAGTATCACTAAGTTGCCAGGGGTCAAGTTGTTTTTAGGAACCTTTTTTCTAGTGTGGCACCGTGAAAAGAATACTAGCCCTGCAGACCAAAGTCCCATTCAAATCCTAGTTCTGACCAGTAGTTCTGACTAATAGTGTTCATTTAGGCAACTCACCCTCACTGAACCTCACTTTCTCCATTTGGAATATAAGGAAGTTTTTGTCGAGAATCCATTCTGCCCTAATGTGATAGGATTCTGTAAGTCAAATTCAAAGTTTTAAATAATCCCTTTATTATAAAAGTAATATATGTTTTTGCCAAATTTTGAAAAATGCTAAAAATAATAAATAAGGAAATAAAAACCACTCCTAATAACACTCACCCAGAAGAACCACTGTTAACATTTGGGTGAATATTCAAGTCCTTTTCATATCTCTGAATAATGTTAAGCAATACATTGGAATCAGAACATATATACTATTTTGCAATGTGCTTTTCCCGGTATATTATCAGAATTCTTACATAATTAATATTTTTCCAAATCATGATTCTCCTGGATGTGTAGTAGTCATCTGTCGTATGGATGGATGGGTCACAATTCATTTAAACAATTCCCTGTTGTTGGATGTTTAGGTTGGTTCCATTATTTTACTGTTACAGATAGGGCTTTGTTGGCTAGCCTTTTATGCAAATCTGTACTCACATCTCTGAATGCCTCCCATGGGTTAAATTTGTAAAGCTTTTGAGATCTATTTCCAAACTGCCCTCCAGAAAAGTTGTACAAATGGACACTCTCATTAGTAACATTTGAAAATGATCATTTCTCCACTACCTCCTGTTGGCTACTGTGGTTTAGTGTCACAGATGAAAAACAGTACATCATTGTTTTAATCTAATGTAATCTTCATACTGGTTAGGCTCTGGTAGTAGATAAAGTTGCATACATATATTTTTATATCTTTGTAAAAATACATGTACATATCGAATGTGGGAGGGACCATATAGAAATGTCACTAGTTGTTTAATATGACTGTGATGTAATACTGTTGTTACACATTTCCTTAACTTAAAAAACAATCTTTGTAGACAATGACTGCCAGTTCTTCCGATTCCCTCCTCTTCCTCTTCCTGGGCAGAGTGGAAACCACATTGCCTCGCCTCCCTTGCAGCAGCACCTGGCCATGTGGTTAGGGGTGGACTACTAGGGATAAAAGGCAGTGATGTACACACTTTCTGGGTCATCTCTAACTCAGGTTCTTTATGTTGGATGTTGGCTCCTTCCTCTTTCCCAGGAGTAGCAACCCAACTTTAATTAAGCAAATGAGGACACCCCAGGGGATGGCAGAGCAGCAGAGAGCCTGGCTCCTGTTCAGAGCAGTCACTTCACCAACCTGGCCTGGCTGTTCCATTTCTTAAGGGAGAAATTAATTGATGAGGAGGATGTTTGGGCCACTATACTTTTAGGGATTTTTTGTGACAGCAGCTTAGCTGTGACCCAACAACTACAACCTCAGACTTCTCTGTAAGATTGGGGACACTTTGAATATCATGTCACACTGCATGGGGCTGGTTAGGCTCTGGGGGCACAGCACTCGGGAGTCACTGTGCTCTTCGCAGAACAGCATAGAATACTGGCCTTCATTATTCCTTCCTATAAGTGTTGATTTCACGAAAATTACACATTTTAACTTTAGGATATTTGGAAATAATACATATAATCTAAATTATTATTTAGTATGACTTATATTCTATTTACTCTATTTTATTTTTATATTATATATGTGTAATGTCCTCTAAGTGTATTGATAGAACCCAATACAAGAATCACAATTACAGGCAAATGACCAACATCCTTCATTGGGGCTGACTGTCCCATTAATAGTTAAAGGTTGCATGTTCATCATTGGTTTTGCTGCACTGTGCATTTTGAATGACAATGGTGGTAGTAGGACAATAGAAAGCATACATTAAAGACAATGTTTCATGCGACTGGTTCAATTGAATGCATTTACATTGCTCCCCTACTCTGGGAAGTACAGTATCAGGCAGTGCTCGAAGAAGTCAGCCTTTGTCCAAGATGCTGAATGCTGGCAAGAGACTTGAGCAAGGCACACAAGCAAGTGCAGAGGGTACCCGTCCCACAGGTCACCCATTACCTTCAGGAATAACTGGATCCATGGCCTCATGATGACCTTGGTCCATGATTCTCATCACAGTTTCATAGCCCAGCTGTGACCCAACCTCTGAGCATCAAGGAGTTGCAATGAGACTGCTGCTTCTCCTTGTTACTTGGGCAGAGAGCCCTCTCTCCTCCTGAGTGGGTCCTCACATAGCCCACTCAGTAGTACAGTCTGGCAGTGGTCCTCAGCCCGCCCCTTAGAGGAAGGCCAGCTTCTGTTGATCACGGTGACATGGTAGAGATGGGACACTCGAGGACAGGGATCTGGGTGTGCTTTCCCCTTTCACATCTTACTGTTGTGAAGATCAGTGTGGGCGAGTGATGCCAATTTACATTTTGTTGGTGGTGTTTTTTGTGGTGGTTGTTTTTTTTATTTTTTTATTTAAAACCATCATTAGCAATTCACTTGATGCTGCATTGCCTTCATAATTATTTGTACTGACTGTACATTATTTCATCACATGATAGAATTTATCTAACTAGCTCCTAATTTAGTAGTTCCAATTTTGTGTTGTAAAAATTGCTGTAATTAATATCTTTGTCAATACAACTTTTTTCATTGGATGGATAATTTCCTCAGGAAATGGGGTAAGTTTTGACTACATCTTATGGAACACTAGAAGGATATTATGGCAGACTCTTTTGTGTTAGCATTTTGCATAAGCAAAAAATGGAAAAGAGCAGAAATATCCTTCAGTAGGAAGTATTTAAATAAACTATGCTGCATCCGATTCAGTGGAATACAATGCAACCATTAAAAAGAACGAGGATTATTCATAATAGCCCAAAAGTAGAAACAATCCAAATGTCCATCAACATATGAATACATAAACAAAATATGGTGTAATATCCATGCAATAGAATATCATTTAACCACAAAAAGAATGAAGCTCGAATCCATGCTATAACATAGATGAACCTTGAAAACATTATACTAAGTGATAGAAGTCAGACCCAGAAAGCCTCATGTAATATGATTCCATTTTTATGAAATGTCTAGAATAGGCAAATCCAAAGACACAAAATAGGTAGTACTAGGGATGGTGGGAGGGAGGAATGGGAAATGATTGCTAATGGCTATGAGGTTTTTTTTGGGGGGTGATAAAATTGCTCTGGCACTAGCTAGTAGTGAATAAAACAAACAAACAAAACAAAACACTGAATGGTACACTTTAAGGTATGTGAATAAAAAAAAGAATGAGGAATCTATATTGACATGATTTGTCATTCACTGAAAAACAGCAAAGTGCAAAGCAATATCTAAAATATACCATTTTGGTGAAAGAGTTTTTTTTCTATTTTTGGTGGTTGAGATTGTGAGGCCTCCCCAGGAATACATTGGTCCCGTCCTCACTCTACCCTTTTGGCTGGACAGCAGAGAGCACCTACTATGTGCTGGGTGCTGAGATCATGTGCAATGACTTCTATGTAATGTAGTTTCAGATGCAAAACTGAAAGATAAGAGAGACATGTGGCTTGCCAAGGTTATTCAGCCAGGAAAGTCAAAACCAAGTCTGCCTAACTCCAGGGAAGATGAGTCAGAGGCCTGGGCACCTGGACGCTCGTCCTCAGCTTCATTTGCTCCCTGTGGACTGGCTGGGTAGAGGTGTGGAGGCGACTTCACCTCAGGGAGCATAGCTTACAAGAATGCTGGCATATGCTTTATGCAGAGAGGTCCTTTACAGTCCTTTATTTGAGGACACAAAATGGGGATTTCAGAGAGTCATCTAACTAAGGGCCAGTCAGTCCCTGAGGGTATGATGAGAATATTCCAGTAGTTCCTACCTGGTCTACTCACGCTGCTGGAACGTTCCTTACTTCTTCCCAAAGCTGCCCTTAATGTTTTCAACTAGAAAACACTTTCTGCCAATCAGCCACCCAACAAACTCCTACTCAGCTGTCAAAACCCAGCGCATATGTGCCTTCTGGTGTTTTCTCCTTAACACCATTTCTAAATGGCCCTATTAGCATCTCTATAATAATACTAGTAATATTAATACTAGTACTTATCATTTAGTGAGCATCCACTGTGTACTAGGCAATTTTAAGTATTAATATATTTATTCCTTTTAGTTCTCATGGGAATTATGCAATAAAAGTTCAGTTATTTACATTTCTTACAGATGAAGAAACCACCTAGCGAGGTTAGGAAATTTGCCTCCAGTCACATAACCAGGATGTGAGGCAACAGATCTTTCTGACTCCAAAGTCCAGACTTTTCCCCTTGCACCACATGCCTCTCCTGCACCAATCACCTTGAGTTGCAGATGCTGCCATTCACTGTCATCACCGTTGCCCGAGGCAGTGATGGCTCTGATTTCAGGACTGCGACCCTCTGCCCAGTAGAGGCTCTGCCCCCCCAGAGCCTGATCCTAAAAGTTCAGCAGGAGTGGATGGTTCCATTTGCAGGGCCCCAGCCTGGAAAGTAAAGGCAGTATGTTTGTCCTCTCCCTGCTGAAGGGACAGGCCTGCTATCTGTCCTAGAAGGCGATACAGGGGCAGGCTGTGCCTCCTTGAGGACTTGCAGATGTTTCCTGAGGCCATGAGAGCATTTCTGCTGCTTGCCAGTTCATGTGAGCTGCCGGGAAAGCCGGCTTCATGGCCCTGCTCTTAAATGTCAACAAGCGACTCTAGCCAGCAATCTGGAAATTACCCAGAAATATGAAGGCTAGAGAGGCCCATGGAGGACGGAGGCCCCATCGCCAGTGTGTTGGATTCTTGCCAAAGCTCTGCAGAGGCTTCACTGTAGAGGCAGCAGGACCTGGTGGTTGAGACATGCAGCTTTGCAGTCAGTTTTCGCTTTGAAAACCACCTTTGCCACCTATGAAGTCTGGGACCTTGGGGCAAGTTTCTCCATCTTCCTAACTCTGAATTGCTTCATTTTTCACCAGAGAATAATTGTCTTTGAAAATTTTCAGAGTTCTAGATAAAAAAAGATATAAGGCATCCAAAACCCTGACCACCACACCTAGCACAGTGCCCACATACAATAGTGACACTAAGGATGATGAGAACAATAATTATTAAACTATCCCTAGCAGATTTTTGTTGTTTGCAGCTGAGAACCCTGCAGTTAATGCCATTGGTTGGGGGAGCAGAGCAGTTTTCTCGAAAGACAGGTCACTTGGGCCAGGTGGATGGTTTCCCCTGGTCCAGGACAAGTAATCTCTGAGAAAGTGACCCCTTGCACTTCTGCCCTTGACCCTGGGGCATGCCATCCTTTGTGTGTGCGCATGTGCTGTTCTCCTCTGGGTCTCAATTCCTGGAGTGACCTTGAGAACAGAGAGGCCTGGTCAAGATCCTATGCTCACTCTTCTTCTTTTTCTTAAATTTAATAAATCTTTATTATTCAGATTATTACAATTGTTCCTCTTTTTTCCCCCCATAGCTCCCCTCCACCCCGTTCCCTCTACACCCTCTGCCCTTACCTCCCCCGCATTGTCCTCATCCATAGGTGTACGATTTTTGTCCAGTCTCTCCCTTCACCCCCCTCACTTCTTTCCCCCTGAGAATTGTCAGTCCATTCCCTTTATATGCCCCTGATTCTATTATATTCATCAGTTTAGTCTATCCATCAGATTTTTAATTCACTTGATTTTGAGATTCACATGATTGATGTGTATTTGTTGTTCATAATTTTTATCTTTACCTTTTTCTTCTTCCTCTTCTTAAAGAGTACCTTTCAGCATTTTATATAATACTGATTTGGTGGTGATGAACTCCTTTAGTTTTTTTTTATCTGTGAAGCTCTTTGTCTGACTTTCAATTCTGAATGAGATAGCTTTGCTGGGTAGAGTAATTTTAGTTGTAGGTTCTTGCTATTCATCACTTTGAATATTTCTTGCCTGCATATTTCATCTGGCCTGCATAGTTTCTGTTGAGAAATCAGCTGACAATCCTATGGGTGCTCCCTTGTAGGTAACTAATTGCTTTTCTCTTGCTGCTTTTAATATTCTCTCTTTGTCTTTTGCTCTTCTCATTTTAATTATGATGTGTCTTGGTGTGGTCCTCTTTGGATTCCTTTTGTTTGGGGTTCTGTGCGCTTTCTGGACTTGTAAGTCTATTTCTTTCACCAGGTGGAGGAAGTTTTCAGTCATTTTTTCTTCAAATAGGTTTTCTGTATCTTGCTCTCTCTCTTCTACTGGCACCCCCATAATTCTGATGTTGGTATGCTTGAAGTTGTCCCAGAGGCTCCTTACACTATCTTCAGATTTTGGGGTTCTTTTTACTTTTTGCTTTTCCAGGTGTTTTCTGCTTCTTTGTATTTCAAATCTTTGACTTGATTCTTGCATTCCTCTAGTCTGCTGTTAGGTCTTTCTATAATATTTTTTATTTCAGTCAGTGTATATGTAATTTCTAGTTGGTCCTTTTTCATATTCTTGAGGGTCTCGTTAAATTTATCGACCTTTGTAGGAAATTCTTGAAAAACCTTATAACCATGGTTTTGAACTCTATATCTAATCATTTGTTCTCCTCCATTTCTTTTGTTTGTGATCTGTCCCTTTGTCTCCGCATTTTTTGCTGCTTCCCTGAGTTGGTAGAGTAGCTTTGTGTGCTAGGTGTCTTATATGGCCCAGTAGCTCCACCTCCCCAGTTACCTGAGGTGGACACTCTTGGTGCACCCCTTTGTGGACTGTATGTATAGCCTTGTTTTGTTAAATCTTGATTGTTGTTGGTATCACTGGGGGAAATTGATGTCCAGGCCAGTTGGCTGTGAGGATCAGCTGTGTCTATGCCAAGAAAACATCTGTGCCGGAGTCAGCCTTATGAGATGAGACTTGCAAAATTGCAAAAGCCTCTGTGCTCGGCTTGGATGAGTTGAGCAGACAGCCTTGGCTTTCTGTTAGCTCTGCTCTATGAGGCCCTTGGTAATCGCTGCAGCCCTCTGTGCGAGCACTCATGCGTGCGCCTCCAGACCTCCGCCTTTTGTGGCTCCCATGAGTTTCCGTGCACTCCTCCCTTTTCCCAACAGTCCGGACTCCCCCCAAATGAGTCTCGCTCAGAACTTGGGTTCAGTGCAGTCGCAGCTGGGGTTCAGTGCAGTTGGGAGTTTCCTCTCCCTCCCACTAGAGGATGCCAGCCAGGCACTCAGCTGCCCATCTTCTCCCCGCACGTGTTTCCATACTTCAGCTTTTTGCAGCTCCTCTGAGTCTTTGTGAGCCCCTCTCTTTCCTTCTAGTTGTAGAATTTTCACTCAGCCAGCTTTCCTGTGGTTCTGGATGATGTCTGTTTTGTCTTTTAGCTGTAGTTTTGAAATTGTGTGAGGCAGCAGTTTAGGTGTTCACCTATGCCGCCATCTTGGTTTCTCCTTATGCTCGCTCTTCTGAATCCCTTGTAACACATAATCATTTCTCCATCCCAACAGCCAACACAGGATTGTGTTATTAATATTTTTTAAATTTTTATTGATTTTAGAGAAGAAGGGAGAGAGAGAAATAGGAACACCGATGATCAGCACCTCCTGCATTCTCCCTAATGGGGATTGAGCCTGAAACCTGGATATGAGCCCTGACCGGGAATCGAACCATGACCTCCTGGTTCATAGGTCGAGGCTCAAACACTGAGCTATGCCAGCTGGGTGGGATTGTGTTGTTTTTTGAAGAAAGTGTATAATTGGATATTGAACAATTTTTAAAAGTTAGAAAGCATTTCACAAGGATGATTTTATTAATATTTTCTGGACACACAAATATCCACAAAAAAAGATAGGCTTTATAAAAATCTTATTTGATTCTTTCTTTTTTAATTTTATTTTGTTGTTGACAGTATTACAGATGTCTCCCATTTCCCCCAACTTTACCCTCCTCAACCCAGCCCCTACCTATCCCTCACCATGCCCCCTGCCCCTTGCCAGGTCTTCATACCCTATTGCCTGAGTCCATGGACTACGCATAAAAGTATGTAAGTTCTTTGGTTTATCTCTCCTTGTCCTTCCACCCCGACATGGAGGTAAGTCTGTCTGTTCCTGCCTCCACACTTCAGCTATTATTTTGTTGGGCAATTCATTTTGTTCATTAGTTCCCACAAATAAGGGAGATCATGTGATATTTGTCTTTCTCAGATTGGCTTATTTCATGTCGCATAGTAGTCTCCAGATCCATCCATTGCTGTCCCAAAGGGTAAGAGGTCCCTCTTTTTTGCAGCTGCATAGTTTTCCATTGTGTATTGAGTCTTTCTTGAGCTCTTCCGGTTTTCATATAGAGGATTGCAGGAAAGAAGCAGATAGCCTTGTGCAGTTTTGGTTTCTAATATTTTCACTGAACATTCTTTCATATAGATTTTTCCATATCTTGACTAGATTTATATTTGTGATTAAAAATATATCAATTGTTATTAGAGAGAGAGAGAGAAACATTGATTTGTTGTTCCACTTATTTATGCATTCATTGGTTACTTCTTGTATATGGCCAGGGTTTGAACCCACAGCCTTGGCGTGTTGGGATGATGCTCCATCCAACTGAGCTACCTGGTCAGGGCCTATATTTGTCATTTTTAAGCTTAGTATTCCTTTAAGTGAATGGGGCAGGGTTTGCCCCTCTACCTGTCATTTGGCACTTGGGTAGCTCCAATTTTCTGCTATTAAATATCTTTAGAAATATTTCTCTAGAACAAATTCCTAGAAGCAGACTGAGGGGTCAACAGGTGAGAATAGAGTTCCTTGGCCTTGTTATTGAAGGTTAGGTCATCCTCAAGAAAGATAAAACCAACTCACACGTGTTCTCTCCTGTTCGGAAATGGGAAAGGAATATGGAAGCAGTGCCAGTGAGATGACAACACAATTTGCTGAGCCAGGCAGAATTTTCTGGAAGCGGGTGGAAGGGCTGGGCTTCTCTGGGAGAATGCCATCAACTGAAATCCCAGTGCTCTGTCAGCTTATTCAGGGCCACCCCACCCCAGCCTCCAGCGCCTCTGCAGGAATTGTGTCCTGGCCATCGGTAGAGAATGGGTGTTCTCTAGAATCTCCCACAAATTCTCAAGAGCCAAGTGCCTATGCTGGGTGGGAGTAAATGTTATACCTGAACCAGGTAAGACAGCCTGGTGGAGGGAGCCCTACACTGACCCTGGATTTAGAGGACCTGGCTCCAGGCCCTGCTGTCATGCAAATGACTCACCAGGCCCTCCCTCTCACACTCACAGGGGTGGCACATTACTGACATTTCACAATTCTAGATGCATTCCTTTGACCAGGGACATTGACTCAATACCATGCAGGCCACCAGGGACAGGGCACAGTACGTTCATACTCAGGGTGAACAGGCGGAATGTGTGGGGAAGGAGGTGAAGGGCCCCATGAAAACTCTGCAAGCAGGGAAGCGCCGTCTAGCCTTTCACAAAGACTCAGCACCTAGGCTTCCTTCTCTAGAAGCCTCAGACCCAGGGAGCCGGAGGGGGGTTTGGGGGTGGTCTCCTGGGAGTGCACAGAGCCTTCCTGAGGCTGTTTGGCCTGGACAGAAACCCGGGATGGATGTTTCCTGTGAGCTTTGAGAACTGGCCACAGATTCCCGTGGAGTTGCCCAGTGACCCTACCCCAGCCACACTGTGTGTGAGCCCCTGGCCTGCGTAACTCACATCAGACATGATGCCGTGACTCCTGTTCTGTGCGGCTCTCCTGTTGTAAAAGCTATGATTCATTCTTTGCCAAACCCAGTGTGGCTCAGACCATTGTCTCCGCACAGATTCTGTCTCCTTCCCCTCTTCCCCTCATTCCCTGTCTTCTACCCATCCTGCCTTTTCTCTTCCTCAAACACACGAAGCTGGTTCCTGTGTGAGAGACTCGCCACGTGTGGGTCTCTGTCCTTGGATCTTCCCATGTATTCTCTAGTTCTCCTTCAGGCCTCAGTTTGATGGGCACCTTTTCTTTTTTATTTATTTATTTTATTTTATTTTTTATTAATGTATTACATGCATACATATCTTCCCAATGCCCCCCCCATCCCAGTTATACTCTAACCCCCCAGTGTCTTGTGTTAATTGGTTATGCTTATATGCATGCATACAAGTCCTTTGGTTGATCTCTTATTTACCCCACCTCTCCCTAACCTTTCTGCTGTAATTTGACAGTCTGTTTGATGCTTTACTGCCTCTGTATCTATCTTTTTGTTCATCAGTTTATAATGTTCTTTATTATCCACAAACTATCCCAGAGTGAGATCATGTGATGTTTCTTCTTCATTGACTGGTTTATTTCACTTAGCATAATGCTCTCCAGTTCCATTGATGGGCACCTTTTCCCAAGAGGTCATTCTGCTGAGTCATTTGCCATCCCCTTATCAGCCTGCGTTTTCTTCTTAGCACTGTCATTTCCAAAAGTGATCTTATTTACCCAGATATCGTCTGACCCCTTAACTACAACATAAATTCCATGAGGACAGGGACAAGGGCTGTTCTGTTCTCTGCTCAGAACTGAGAAGGACGCTAGCATCTGCAGGGGACCCATCCAGGAATCCCAGGGAGAGTGGCCCTCCCTGGTCTTCATTCAGCCCCTCAGTGGGATGTGCATATGGGCTTGGCAGCCGAGGGAGCCCTCGCTGGGCTGCATTGCAGATTGGGGTTCCTGCCCAACTCAGCAGTTTTACCTGGGTTGTAACCTGGACCACCTCCTGCCCAAATCTGCGGATGGAGCAGACTGGACCCAGTGGGCAGAAGCTCATAGAGAACGTCTTTACTTCGATACGAAGAGGACTTTTGAACAGAGCTGACCGGAGACAGAAGGGCATCTTCTGCATCAGCTCCACTCCTTGTCCACCCCCCTGTGGCCCGCTCACTACCCCCTGCCTCCAGGGGGCCTGCCCACCCACCTGGTGGCTCCCTGAGCTCCCTGGCTCCTGGGCCTATTTTCCAGCACAGACGCCGGGCAACTAGATCAGATGATCTGAGTGGGCCATTTCATCTCCAGTTTCAGGGGCTTGGCCGAGAGCAGTTCATTTCTAATCTGCAGCCTGCGGACAGCAGGGCCTCCAGGGAGGGGAGGGTGACAGATTGGGTTAAGATGCTAATGGCCTGCCAGCGTTAACGCTCAGTGACTCACAGGCCAGTACACTGGTCAGTAACCACAGCTGACCCACCTGCTCTTTGCTCCAAACTGCAAGCTGACGGTCTGAATCAGGAATGCAGCACCTAGGGGAAATCTGAGCTCCAGCCTGCGTCTGCTGCCAGGTTACTGCGTCGGCTTGGCTAAGTCCTGTACTTCTCTGAGCCTGGTGTTTTTTTGTTTTGTTTTCTTAATCCCCACCTGACATGCTAAGAGAGAGGATGGCCGAGAGAAAGAGACAGAAAGAACCGATGTGAGAGAGAAACATCCATCGGTTGCCTCCCATCCGCGCCTAGACCCAGATCAAACCTGAAACCTGAGCGGGAATTGAAATTGGGACCGTCCAGTGTACAGGATGACAATCCAACCAACTGAGCCACACTGGCCAAGGCTTAAGGGCCTCACTTCTAACCTTCACATTCTAGGATTCTATCAGTAAACCTCAGGCATGAAAATCCTAGTGCTCGTGTCCAAGTTTCAAGGATTCTTCAGCAGGTCATCCTTCTTAGTTGTCAGCCCAGCAAGGAACCAAGACCTCTGACCCCCATCAGCAGCCCAAGTCTTCTGGAATGTCTGTGTTTATTCACAGCTCTGGCTGGGCAGGTGACATCAGCTTGTGACCTGTCAGTGGACAGAGCTGGAGATGTCCATCATGTGAGAGGTGAGCTGAATCTAGTCCAGAGTCACCTGGAGGCGGTCCCACCAGCACCCAGACTGGTCTGCTCCTCCGGAGGTCAGGAGAGGGACTTTGTGCCTCTGACTTTGGCCATGTGGGCACCCTATGGGCAGCAAGCATTTTGGCCAAGACCTCCCTGGATGCGGCAGCACTGGATCCAAATTTTTCAAGCATTTTGGCTAAGATCTCCCTGCGATGAAAAAGAGCCTCTCCATGATGCCCGGTGATAATTGCCTGATGTTTACAGTAGTTCCACGCTGCTTTCCTGAAACTCTTCTGAATTAACCTGAGGCACGACCACACAGGAAGAACAGGGAAGCCCAAGACTGAGTTCCTGGGGCCACTCTCTGTCCAGAGCCAGCTTTTTCTTTCACCCTGTGGGGTTCCTGTAGGAATGAAAGACTCAGAAAGTTCAATAGCTGAATAAACATTCCCCAAGCGGCATCTCTGTGCTAACTCCAGGTTGGGAATCAGGATAAAAATGAATCATAAGCTTTTTAATGCTCTGTGCAATATATATATGCACACAAACACACGGTATAGGTTCTCAGGAGAATAAGCTTTTCATGAAACAAATCTTGTAGATACCACTATAAGGATGAATACACTGGCTTTAAGGGAATATACTTGTCTTGTTTAAAAAAGAAAGAAGTAAATACTATAAGTTAAAAAAATAAATGAATCAGACATAGTCCCTGTTCTCAGAGAGTTTGCATCAATCTTTTTACCCTCTGAGCCCTAGTTCTGCAAAATGGAGTTAATGTTCCCTGTCTAGGATGGTTAGATAGAGTGAATAAAAGTACTTGATACCTAGTTAAATTTGAATTTCAGATATGCAAGGTATAATGGTTTAAGTATGAGTATGTCCCATGAAATATTTGGGATGTACTTGTACTTAAAGATTCTTCGCTGTGTATCTGACATTCAAATTTTACTGGCATCTTGTACTTTATCTGGCAACCCGATCTCTTTCCAAACTAGTTCCGGGACTTTATGATGTACAACAGGAATAATATGTGAATGAATAATGTCTGAGAGTGCTTTCCAGGTTGTAAAGTTCTATGTCACCAATGAGTTTGGATTGCAGTGCTCTTATGGAGAAGGTTCTCTTGCAGGTCCAGGTGTCTCCTCTCACTGTGGAGATCCTACGAGAGGAGGAGAAAGATTCGCTGCCGCATCACAAGTGAACACCTTTTATTCTTGGGCAGTGGATCAAAACCAATGGCACAAGATGAAGCAGTGCATGGGAGAAGGCCGAGGGTTTTGGTCCACAGAAAACCCCAAACAGGACCCACTAGGATGTGCACAGCACATGCATCAGCTCACTGCATCATGTCTAGAAGGCTGTGCTCCTCAGACTCCCCCTGGAGAACTGAAAGGGACAGGAAGGGGTGGTGTTAAGGGACCTGGGGACAGACCCGTATCCTAATAGGGATAGGAGGGATGAGAGGTATTTAACTTGGAGATCTGTGGATTCAGGCGACATAAGCCATCGGTTGCCCATCCAGCAGGGGTCTTGCTTCTGGGAGGTGCCACTTCCATCCAAGGTGGCATTTTGCTTTGGTAAAGAGGTCCAAGCAGACATTCCTTTTTTGCCTAGTAGAGAAGCAAAGCACCAATAGCAGCAGCAACTGTTCAAAATGTGAAGGCTGGACAAGCCCTTAGAATCCCGACTCCTCCTTCCTTCCATCTTCCGGAGAGGGAAGACCAGTCTGGAGAAATGACTCACCCCAGACCAGGTAATAAGTTAGGGCAGAGCTAGGCTGGAACCCACACTTGCTGCTTCCCAAGTCATAGTCCCACTCACTTTAACCCATCCTCTCCTGAGATGTCCCCCTGTCTCTGCCCCTATCCCCCCAAGCAGCCACTGTTCTCCAAGACCAAACATCCAGAGACACTGCTGAGAGAGCTGTTTCCCACAGAGGGGAAGGTGGTTATTTAATCATAGTGATGATAATCTGCTTTGGGAGTGGTGCTTTATAGTTTGAAAAATACTTTCATGTCATTTATCTCACCTTCATCAACTTCTACCCTCCCACACCCTACACTTGCTGCCCTTGTCCACCCCTTAAGGTGCAGATCTTTCCCACGGAGGGGCAGGCTGTGTGATGGTTAGAGTGTGGCCTCTGGAGCCAAATCGCACGAGACTGAAGCCTGGAGTAGATTGTGTGGCCTTTGGCAAATCATGTGACAGAGTTTAACTGTGCCTCAGAGTTTGGATTGCAGTGCTCTTATGGAAAAGGCTCTCTTGCAGGCCCAGGAGTCTCCTCTCACTGTGGAGATCCTAGGAGACGAGGAGAAAGATTCAATGCTGCATCACAAGTGAGCACCTTTTATTCTTGGGCAGTGGAACCAAAACCAACATCATAGTGGATGTTCTCTAACATTGACTACTCCTATTTAAATGTAGAAATTTGCCTATTTTCTGGTTTCTCCCCATGATTAAGCTTTGAACTTCAGCCCCTTATTTAGCTGCAAAATATATGTGCTTAATTGATGTTTGTTGCATGAATGAGTGATCCCATTGATGCACCAATCTAGGAATCATTCTTGATTTCTTTCCTTCCGTCACCCACACCCCATCCAAGAGCAAGTTTTGACAATTCTACGTCTGAAATACATCCTCAGTCTGCCTTTAGGCCAATCTAAGCCACCATCTACTCACACCCGAACACCTGGCCTTCTCACTGGTTCCCATGCTCCGGTCCTGCCACCCTGTGATCCACCTGCATCCCCTCCCACGAACCCTCCCTTGGCATCTCATTGCTGTTAGAAGAAAATCTAGCTTACTGCCATGGCTCCAGAGCTCTGCATAAGTAGCTCCTACCCTACCTGGCACCATTCTCTCCATCATTGGCACACTTCCTGGGCTTTGGTCTCCCTCCCAGTTCTTTCCCGCCTCATAGTCCCACACTGCAGAGCCAGCTTCTTCTTCTGATTTCAAGTTTAATGTTACATTCTCGAGAAGGTTTTTCCTCATCACCCTAAGGCAGTGGTTGGCAAACTCATCGGTCAACAGAGCAGCAAACGGCAGTTTGTAAGTGCAATTTGCCGACCACTGCCCTAAGGGAACATCTCCCAGTTATTCTGTGTCCCAGCACCCTTTTAATCTCCTTTGTAATATTTACTATAATTGGTTATTACCTTGATTGTTCACCCATTAATTTGTGAATTGATTATCCCACTCAATACATTGTAAGTACAAGTTCAGGATACACTTCCTTTTTTTCCCCTTCTACACTTCTTTTTGTCTTGTTCACCAGAGTATCTCTAGATCAGACCATTTCACCTTGAAGGGAGACAGACTTGGGGTTGGAAGCCGGCTTAGCTGATTCATAGACTAATTACCCAACATAGAAGCAGATGGCAGACATCCCAAGGTTCTTGTCTCTAAAGAATTAGTGCTTTCTTAGCTGGATTGACTCAGTGGCTAGAGGGTCGTCCTGCGGACTGAAGGGTCCCAGGTTTGATTCCAGTCAATGGCACATGCCTGGATTGCTGGCTTGATTCCTGGTAGGGGCGCGCAGGAGGCAGTCAATCAATGATTCTCATCAGTGATGTTTCTATCTCTCTCCTCCTCTCCCTTCCTCTCTGAAATCAATGAAAATATATTTTTTTTAAAAGAAAGAAAGAAGTAGTACTGCCAGTATGTGGCTCAGGATTACATCCAATGACAAATTCTGGGCTGCACTTGAGGCATTTCACACATCCAATAAACATCCAACGGTTGTAAGAAAAGTGCAGCGATTGTGTGAGAAAGAAAATCAGACCCACAGGCCTGAGAGCAGGCTTGCTCTCCCAGGACCCTCTTAGGGCTGTTCTAATTTAGGCCTGATGGAATGGGAAAGATGTTGTTTCTAGTTCCCTTTCACTAATGTGGCCTAATTTGGAAGATTTTGCCATTCCCGAGTTCCTGACTGATGCCGCCTGAGAGCAGACCCTGATCATTGCCATCATTTAAAATACTGCCTTGGCCATTGGTCAAAAGCTGGCAGCGAGACACCATTTCTGTGACTCAGGAGGCAAGTTCCTGGAGAGGGAGCCCGGTGACATGAGAATCCAGGTTGGGAAGTCAGAGGGCAGTGTCGTGGCCAGGAAGACAGGCCCTTGGATTTCCAGCTAGCTGACTCTAGGTCCCCTGCCGACCCTCACCTGCCTCCTCTGTAAGGCGTGATTTGGTTCTGATGGTGGCTGAGTGAGAGCGTTTGCATCTGATGTCAGGTCTGCTGCTGAGGTGTGGTGAGGACCCTGTCAAGATCCTTTTCTTTGGGTCTTGGTTTGTCAACTGCACAAGGACAGGTTTGAACCCAGCTCTGATATTTCCTCTTTCTGTGTCTTTTCCAGAGAAACCATTTCCCCTTTAGGACTGGGTTTCTACACCCTCCAGCCCTAGGAAGCTAGCATGAATCAGCTACTTCAAAACAGTTCTACAGAGAGCATCTTAGTCCTAAAGACCTGGATTTCTCAGGGGCACTCGAGGAGTCGAGTGGCCATTCCTGTCACAGCCCTAGAAGCTGGGTACACATTTCAATGACAGGTACCCACTCCAATGAAGGAGGCTCTTCAAGAGGGCAAAGTCATGGCAGCAGGTTGGGGAGTGGTGCTCCTCTGAGAGTCTAGAAGTTCTGGGCACTGAACCCCAAGGACATGGTACTTTCCTGGCCTTATCAGAAGACGAGGTTTAGGAAAATCAGACATGTCCCAATGTCTTTTGAGCATTTACTGTGGGGCAGACTTTGGCTCAACACTTTATATACATTATTTTGTTTGATCTTGAGTCTTATGAGATAGATATTATGACCTTCATTATGCAGAGAAGACAGAAAGTAGAGACACAAAGCTCAAGTGACTTGTCCAAGGTTATACAGCCAGAAAGACCATGATTGAACACAGTACTCTATTGTTAAACTCCTAATAAGCATAACAATAAAAATAAAGTTGCAGAAGTTCAGCTTGGCTGGTGTGTCTCAGCAGTTGAGCGTCAACCCTCAAACTAGAAGGTCATGGTTCGATTCCTGGTCAGGACACATCCCCAGGGTTGCAAGCTCGATCCCCAGTGGGGGGCATGCAGGAGACTGCTGATTCTCTATCATCATTGATGTTTCTATCCCTTACTCCCTCTCCCTTTCTCTGAAATCAATAAAACCATAAAAAATAAAAGGAAAAGAAAAAATAAGGCCACAAAAGAAGACTGGTGTTATTGAATTAAAAAAAAAGTTGAAGAAGTTCAGAAAGCAGTTGTGGACATTACTCTGGACTTGAGGGCTAAATAAATATCCATGAATTCTAGTTCTTTCATTTATTAGTTTGGTGATCTTGGGCAAACCATTGGACTTATTTGAGTGGCAGTGCGTTAACATATAAAGTGGAGGCAATCACTCCTACTTTGTATTATAAAAGTAAAGGGGATAGTGTGCGAGAATTGTTTAGCATTGGTGCCTGGCATGTAACAAGTGCTCAGTAAATGTTAGTCACGATTATTGTTATTACTATCTTCCCCCCAGAGTGGTTGCAAAGCTTAGTTGAGATAATGGTTGGGAAACTTCCGTGTCTTTTGCACCTGTCAGTAAATCCCCTTTATTACAATTATAGCAACCTAAGGGAGAGTTATTTCTGAAGCTCTGGCTCCATTCCTCCCCACAATGGTTAAAATTCTTTGATTTGCAGCCAACACTGATGACGAGCAAGGGTTTGACTGGGTGCCCATTGTGAATGACGTCCTGCAGTGTATCTCCAAGAACTGCAGCAAATGCTTTTCTGAGCTTATTTTTAGACCAGAAGGTCTCTGAAGGAGGATTTTAATATTTAGCTTAATTGTTTGGGGAAGGCTATTTATGATTAATGTGAATTTATGACTTAAGGTTTCCTCTTTCTCATCATCTTAAAAAGGTAACATGGAGGTAGATCAATGATATGGTTGGCAGACTTACTTCTAGACCTAAGAGTTCTGTTGTTGGTTATTCCTGATTCTTGAAACAATATGTAGCTGTAAAAAAAATTGGAAAATGCAACAAACAAGTATGAAGGGGAAAAAAAACATGCAAATACCCATAAATGCAATCATTCAGAGACAAGATTGTTAATATCTTGGTGTATTTTCTTTTGGTCTTCTATTTAACACTAGAGGCCCAGTGCATGAATTCATGCATAGGAAGGGTCCAGCCGGCCTGCCCTGATGGAGGGGGTGCCATTGGGCTGGGCTGGCTGGGGGAAGGGGCCACAGGCCGTTGGCCAGCTGGCCCCATCCTCTGGTAGAACTCCCTGTTGAGAGGGCAATTTGCATATTAGCCTTTTATTATATAAAACTAGAGAGGCTTGGTGCATGAAATTCGTGAATGGGTAGGGTCCCTAGGGCTGACTTGTGGGGTAACCAGTGGGGTGATCAAGGGGCCCCTGCTGGCACCCGCTTTGGCTGGCCTGGAGCCACCTGCTCTCCAGCTCTGCTCCCTGCTGCTGCCGCTGATCACCTCCCTCTGCAGGGCAACTGGTGGGCAATCGGGGAAACCCCCTAATCCCCACTGGGACCTGCCTTGGCTGGCCTGGGACCTGTGGGCTGAGGGCAGCTCCTGCATTGAGCATCTGCCTCCTGGTGGTCAGTGTGCATAATTAGTGACTGGTCATTCAACTGGTCATTCTGCTGTTTGGTCAATTTGCATATTAGGCTTTTACTATATAGGGTATATAGTCACACATTGTTTCACATAATACACATCATGTAACCTATTTTTAAATAAAACTTCATATTTTTAGAGTATTTTTTATGTTTATAGCAAAAAAAGAGGAAAGTACATATATCCCCTGCCCCAAAATATGCATAGCCTTACTCATCATCAACATCCTCATCAGAGAGTATTGTACATTCTGTGGGTTTAGACAAATGTATAATACACATATCCATCATTATAATATTATTCAGGTTATTTTCACTGCCCTAAAATTCCTCAGTGTCCCACCTATTCACCCTTCCTTCCCCGCTCCCACAAAAACTGGCAACCACTGATCTGTTTATTGTCTCCATAGTTTTGTCTTTTTCAGAATGTCATATAATTGGAATCATACAGTATGCAGCCTTTTCAAATTGGCTTCTTTCACTCAGTGATATACATTTAAGACCAGGTCTTTTCATGGCTTAATAGCTAATTATTTTTAAAATATATTTTTATTTATTTTAGAGAGAGGGAGGGAGAGGGATAGAGAGATAGAAACATCAATCAGCTGCCTCCCACACCCCTGCTCTGGACTTGAGGTCTACCACCAGGTCATGTGCCCCACCTGATCAGGAATCAAACCAGGACCTCCTGGTTCATGGGCCGACCCTCAACCACTGAGCCACAATGGCCAGGCCAGCTAATTTCTTTTTAGTATTGAATAATATTCTGTTGTCTGGATGTACCACAGTTTATTTATCCATTCACCTACTAATGGACATCTTGGCTGCTTCCAAGTTTTGTCAATTATGAATAAAGTTGCTATTAACATCTGTGTGCAGGTTTTGGCATGCACATACACTTTCAGCTCCTTTAGGTAAGTACCAAGGAGCATAATTACTGAATCATATGGTGAGTCTTCCAAAGTAATGTGGCATTTTGCCTTTCCACAAATTATAAATAAGAGTTCCTGTTGCTCTACATACTGGTCCTCCTTGAGTGCAGTGTGTCCAGATTTTGATCATTCAAAGAGGTGTTTAGTGTGACCTGTTTTTTCACAAAGAGTTCCCTGTGTGGGTATCATTTTTTATAGACATATAGTAGTCCAACCTAGGGAGTCCATAGGCCACAAAGCATTTAACCTATTCCTTATTATCAGTTTAATATTCACTATTATCAATAACATTTCGATGAACATTTTTGTACATAAATCTTTATTTACATCTGCTTATTTATTTTCCTTGGATATATTCTTAAAAGTGGAAGTGAGTCAGAAGAGTACAAGCATTTTTCAGGACCCACAGTAGAAGCATGGATGATCCCTGTGTGAGGCACAGAGCTGGCCTGGCTCACTTCGGCAAGGTCTTTTAGTCTGGGAAGTTTCTATCTGTTGCTTTACATTCCTATCAACAGCGTGAGGCACTCCCTTGCCAGCAACAAGTATTACCAGTTGTTTTAAATGTTTGCCAAACCGATAGGTTCAACAATGATAACTCGTTGTCTCAATCTGCAGATCTTTGATTACTTAAGTTTAATGTACAGTACAGGTATTTCATGCTTCTTAGCCACTTGTATTTCCCTATGAGTTGGCTGTTAGTGTCCTTTTCCCGGCAGACTTGGTTACGAGTGGCCCTAATAATCCTAACGTTGATGCCAAACCTTGAATTTAGCCACATCTGATATGTGGCTGAGCTCCGGCAGGATTAGAAATAGTCCATGTCAGCACTGCTGTCTCAATGAAACCAGAAGGGACAAAGTTTTTGTGTTTCACTGGAATCCTGGAGATGAAGTTATTTTGCTGAGCCACATCTATTATATTAGTAAGCCTTCTTTTCTTACTCCCAAAGCTTCGCTTCCATTCTGCTCTAGCAGGAGAGCTAGATTTGGTGTGCATGGATACTTTCTTTCAGTATGTGTTCATCAGCCCCCTACTATGTGCTGCACAGTGGCACATTAAACCACTGTGGGGTCTAAGAAGAGCCTGGGTTTTGAAGTTGGGCAGATCTTGGGCAAGTCCCTTAACCTTTCAGAAGCTCAGTTTCCTTTTCTTTTAAGTACCAGTGATCAGGGCGAATAAATGCTTTATGAATGCAAAATTCCTGAAACAGTGTCTGCCCCATCATACGATTCCATTTACAGTTCCATAAACAATTCTTGAGCCACTTCTGTGTATTTGACACAGTGCTAGGTGCTGAATGGACAAAGAGGAGTCAGATGGGGCCCTTTGCCTTACAGGAGAAAGGTCAGGCTGCCCATGGACCCAACAAGGCCCCTCCCTGACCCCTGCTGTTCTGTCCTGGGCCCATGTGTCATGAGTGAGTTGACAGCTCTCTTTAGAGCCCGGAGCCTCAGCTGCAATTCTGGAGCAACAGGAAGTGCCAGGCAACATTTAGTTACACAGAGTCACGACTATAATTTTTCTCTTTTCTTCTTAACATCATAAGCATTTTTCCTTTATAGCACAGTTGTTAAGGGAACCACTAGAGCCAGCCATCCTTACTAAATGAGCTTGGGCAAGTGGCTTAACCTTTCTGTGCCCTATTTTCTCTATCTGTGAAATAGGGATAATACCAGTATCTACTTCCTGGGGTTTTTCTTAGAATTTTACAAAACATTTTATGTGTATCTCTTAGTATAATGTCTAGCACCTAGTAAGAGATCAATGATCTAGTATTACTATTTGCTATATGGTCTTCTTAGCCACTCTGACAATGACTTTATATGATTAAATTGAAGATACGATACTTTTTTTCTGATGTTGGGTATCTAAGGTGTTTCTGATTTTAAAACAGAGCAAAATATTATCCCTAAAAAAATTGTTAAAAAATCATCTTGCGGTTTAGAGTTAAAGGCAGAGCAAGAAATTTAAGAATTAAAAGTTGAATGAATCATATTAACATACACTTAAGTTGCCTTTCAAAAGAATTTAATATCTCTGCACATATTACATAGTAATTAACCCAGGGCAGAAGCATGGATGATCCCTGTGTGAGGCCCAGAGCTGGCCTGGATCACTTCGGCAAGGTCTTCTAGTCTTTCTCCAGGCAAAGAAGCTGCATCAGCAATTCTCTCCTTCTGCCAGAGAATCTTGGATGTTGCACAGCTGAAGGTCAGCCCAGTATTTTCAGCTACCGCTTTGGGACAGACACCTGGTAGGGCAACTGTCAAGCCACGTCTCCTGATGGGCAAGTTACGGGACAGAGATTCTGCTGTGGTTCTTCAGCCAGCAAGGCTCAGAGTCAGCACTGGTGTACATGAACGACGAACCTACACGGATCTAGCATCTTCCATGTGCCAGGCTCTACAAAAACTTTCTCTACCATCCTTAGCTCAGCTAAGTAAGACAGAATTTCTTGGTCCCATTTTATAGATGAGGAAACTGAGAGGTGCAAAAAGGTGCAAAGTTTCTTCTCCGGTTGCACAGCTGGCAGAGTCATGACCCAGATCTGTCTGATACAAGCTCTTCCCATAGCACCCTGGATGACTTTTCAGTTTAATTCCATTTTACCACCATGGATTAACCCTCACATATATGTATTACCCCTGCTAGACTGAGAACAGAGAGAGTAACCTAATAACAGAGACAGACATAAGTCGCAAGTTCTAGTAATTTTAGTAGTAGGCAGATGCATGCCTACTGTAAGAAGTAATAAAGCCGTGTGGGAAGTTCAAATTATCTTGTGTATTTTTGAAAGCCATCCTTAATCCTTTCAGGAAGAGGCAGGGGAGAGACAGATTGATAGACCAGGGTTGTAATCAATGAATACACAAAGGACAGTGGGAAACAAGAGAGACAGACTAATTCTCACTCAGAGAACCACAAAAGTCTTAGAGGATAGTAGGGTGCTTTGGTTGAGGTTTGAGGAAGAGGAAGAATCAGCTAGAGAATATTGGGAGGGGCATGATGTGTTTGTCCTGAGAGAGGTAAAACCAATCTTGATTTGTGATTGCTAAATACTGCTGAAACCAGAATACCCACACCCACCTCCTTCATCTTGCCCTCCTCCTTACATACCCAGACAGACCTACCCAAACACACTCATACTCAACCAATGAAACAAACACCGAAAACACACAAAAAGCACATTCTAGTACACGACATACACAAATAGATAATGGCTCCCATATCATAAACTCACACAAATACATATCATATTCATACACATAGACTCACAAGGATGTTTATGCTTTCATACACAAGTATGTACATTCATATCCTCTCCTCACCCACCCACTACTCTTGCAGGTAAATACATTTTTTCATTAACATACATGCAGGTTGTTCACACGCAAATCTCTGGTTGGAGGCCCGTGCCTAATGGGGAGCAGCCATGCACAAAGGCAAGCATCACCTAGCGGGGCCAGGAGTGGGTTGGCGGCGGGGCTGGGAGTCAGCCCAGTCAGATGACAAACCCGCCCCGCCCGGCTCGCCCTGAAAGCTGCTGAGCGGAGGCTGCAGCGCCCGAGAAAGCTCTGGATCCCGGGCGGGCGGTGCGAGGCTGCGCGCCAGAATTCCAACCTCAGTCAGGGTGTTAGTGTCACTCGGGGTCAAACTCCGCTATCAGACCCCCCCCAACCCCCGCCTTAGGCTGGCGGCCCCGGGAACACAGCGGGGCTGCGGCGAGGAGCTGCGGGTCCTAGCCCGGTGCACCGCGAGGAGTCAGCCCGAACCAGGGTTTCCGGGGCCCGGCGCCGGGGCAAAGCCCGCTCCGGACCTCGTTCTCCCCGCAGCTTTGTGCGTGGAGGCTGGGGGTTAGCAGTTGAGAGGTGAGAAAACTGCGCTCCGGGCGCAAAACCACGCAGCAGGAGACCAGGAGCTGAGGTTTCATCCGTTCGGTCCTCTTTCCCCCCCGGGGTTTGGGGGAGAGGGCGTGGGAGTCCGTCTCCCCAAGGCAGGGCGCTCTGGATGCGCTGTCCTGCACGGCACAGAGCGTGGCCCACAGCAGGTGCCCGGGGAGGGCGTGGGTCTTAGCGCACGAAGGACCCCCCAACGGGGGGCTCAGTGTCCCCATCTCTGAAATGGGGATGGCAGCGCCGACCTCGCAGGGCCGAGGCCAGGCAGGCTCTCTCTCTTGGGCAGCAGAGGCAACGCTGAACTGTCTACATCCTGGCTGCTGTCGCCCGCGCCCATCGCCGGGGTTCCAGCCCGGTCTCCACCCGGGTGCGGCGCGGCGCCCCATTGTTCGAGAGGGCGGGATGCTCCCCGAGAGCCGAAGCCGAATCCCCACCCCGGGTCGCGCTCGCCGCCCAATGGGGCAGACGACTTGGCCCGGCGCCTGCCGCGCGGGGCGCGCGTCCTTTGTCTGCTCCGCGGCGCCCGGTGCCCGAGGCCCGCGCCTCGCTCCGCGGGCAGACAAAGCCGCGCCGCCGAGAGCCGAATCCGCCGGAGCGGGGCTCGCGCCACCCTAACTCCAGCCTTAGCGCCGCCCCCCTCGGCTTGACGCCCTCTGATTGGCCTGTGAGGCTACCAAGAGGCTGGGGAGCGGAGGCGTCACGTGGGGTAGCGTGGCCTCCCATTGGCCGGGCGGGGCTGCCAATCGGAGAGGGCGGGCTGTCCGCGCTCGGCCGGGTCGCTCCCTCGGTGCTGGGGCCCGCCCGCGGGGCCGGCCGCCTGTCAGAAGGAGGTGGCGATGGTGCGCCGGGTGTCGTTGGCGCTGGCGGCTGCGGCGGCTTCCCCGGTCCGGGTGCCGGGAGGAGAAGATGACTGACCGGCCGAGTGACTGAATGAATGAATGGCGGAGTCGAGCGCGCCATGAGGAGCCTGCCGAGCCTGGGCGGCCTCGCCCTGTTGTGCTGCGCCGCCGCCGCCGCCGCCGCCGCCTCGGTCACCGCGGCGGGGAATGTCACCGGCGGCAGCGGCGCCGCGGGGCAGGTGGACGCGTCGCCGAGCCCGGGGCCGGAAGGCGAGCCCACTCAGCCCTTCTCTAAGGAGGCGGCTACCACGGCCCGGACCTCGAGGACCGGACCGCCGCGCGCTACCGGCCACCGCCCCCTGACCGCGTCCTCCTCGGCAGCCGGGTCCCCGGAGACCACCCCTCACCGGGCGCCGGCCGGACCCGCGCCGGCCTCCTCCCCGGCGGCCCTCGGCCCCTCGTCGGCCGCGCCTGTGGCGGCGGAAAGCAGCGCGACCACCCCTTACCGGGCGACGACCAGACCCGCGCCCACCACCCTCCCGGCGACCACCGGCCCGGCGCCGACCACCCTCCCGGCGACGACCGTGCCGGCGCCCACCACCCCGCCGACCCCGACCCCGACGCCCGGCGCCCCCCGGAGCAGCGCCCCGCCCCCGCCACCTGCCGCCGAGGCCCCCTCGCCGCCGCCGCCGCCCCCTCCCCCAGGTGAGTCCCCGCGCGGCCCGGCCCCCTCCGCGGCGGCCGCCCATCCCCACGCCCCGCCGCCGGGTCTAGGACGGGCTGTGGGCTGGGACGGACCCGCTTTCTGGTCCCAGAGGCTCCCCCGATCCGGACTCCCCAGGGCGGGGGGGGGGGGGAGGGGGGGCCGAGCTCCAGCGAGCCTGCCCCCCACCCCCCCCCCGGGAAGTCTTTTGTCCCCCTGGGCTGGGCGGGAGGCAGCGCACCTCCTTCCAAACGGGGCTTGTCTGTCTGGCCTTTTGTCGGGGACCCGGGATGGGCTCAAACTTTGGGGTTTGGGTCGCCCGCGCCGCCTCTGCGCCCGGGCCATTTGGGGAAGTGGGAAAGCCAGGACCGCACCTCCGCCAGCCGGGGAGCCCGAGGCGGAGCAGACGGGGTTCCCCCCGAAGCCCCAGCGTCTTGCTCATTTCTCCTGGTTCATAGAAATATCCGATGTGTGTGTGTGTGTGTGTGTGTGTGTGTGTGTGTGTGTGTGAGTGACATGTGGAAGGGGCCCCCCGGAGGAGCATTTTGTTTACAAATAGGAGTACAGTCCACTGGAAGCCAACAAATAAAATTAGGAAAAAGAGAGAGATTGTGAATCCCCCACCGAAACAAGTGGACCCAGGAGGTCATTTGGGACAGGTGTGTATCTAGGTTGAGCACATTTATAAATTAGGTTAGATCCCTTCCTTTGCACCATTTTTTCTTTTTTTCTCTCCCTCAGATACACAAGGTCAGGATGCCTGGACAAATACACAATTGAAGCAGGGATGTCCTTTTTTTTTTCTCCTTTCCCTGAAGCTAGAATGTTAAATTTGCCGATGCCGATAAATGCTGATTTCTGTTTTTGAGTCCACACGGAAAATAAGGCTCTTCCTGCTGGTTGAAGTCTTCAAGCAAAGTCAGAGACTACTTTTATTCTCTCCCTTTTTATTTAAAAAAAAACACAAAAACCTAAAATGGGCTTGGAACTAAACAAATAACACTTACCTTGTCCAAACCGTTTGCCTTAGATGTACTTGACATTAATGGATCTCTGACCTAATTCTTAGGCTCAGGGATTGACTGCGGAGTCAGGTGTGGACTTTGGACTGTAATTGAATTGGTGGAGTTTCTCACATGATTATTCGTCTTAATACAGTCTTGAAATCTTGAGTTCAAGCTTGGCATTGCAGATTTTTTCACTCATAAGCAGCCAAGATTGCATCTCTCCTAGCTTCAGGAGTGTATTAACCGGCTGGGATATAATCTTTTTTGGCCTTCGTATGGAGAGATTGAGATATTACTGAGAAACAGGAAGCAAGTGGTTGAGAGTATGAATTCTGGAGAGCCTAATCTTAGGTTTGAATCCTAACCTGTGAAGTGAAGATAATAATAGTACAGTACTTTTCCCTTCATAGGATTGCTGTGAGGAGTAAATAAGTTAATACATTAATTGTGCTTAGAGCAAGTTCCTGGTGCAGAGTTAAGGACGGTAATAATGCGTATGTTAGTTATCCTTATGATGAGGCTGTGTGTGTGTGTGTGTGTATTATAAAACATTTGAGAAGCCTAGTAGGGATTTGTGGTGATTTTTATTTGTCTTAGTAAGGTATAATTGAAAAAGAATGAATTAGGTTTTCTGGAATTTGAGGCACGCAGTAGCATTTAAGTAGCAAGATCACTTATTTTGAAGGGTTAGTATATGATAAATAAGTCTGTGTAACTGGTGTTATTTTACTTTAATTATTTTTGTATTATTATTTTTAAATCACAATGTAACCATTGCAAAAAATATTACAAATAACCAGAGGTCCTCAAAGGACCAAGTGAAAAGTCATTCCTTTATTGCCACCAGGTTCCAGTCCCTAGAGGTTACTACTGTTAATAGTTTGATTTCTTTTCAGACATTTTTCTGGGCATATATGAACTTACACACAGAGTTTTTAAAAAATCTTGTATGTAGCTTGGCTGGCATTGCTCAGTGGTTGAGCATCGACCTGTGAACCAGGAGGTCACAGTTCAATACCTGGTCAGGGCACCTGCTCAGATTGTGGGCTCCATCCTCAGTGGGAGGTGTGCAGGAGGCAGCCAATCGATGAGTCTCTCTTATTATTGATGTTTCTAAGTCATTCTCCCCTTCCCTTCCTCTCTGAAATAAAAAATAAATACATATATATATTTTAAAAATATAAAAAATCCTGTGTATAATTCTGTATATATTGTTTTGCAACTTGCTTATTCACTTAACTCCTCCCCCCCCCAACCCTACCCATGTACTGAGGTCTACCTTATTTATTTTTAACAGTTGCCTTTTGTGTTATAGAAATGTATCATAACTTAATTAGTCTCTTTTATTATGGATACTTTATAAAAAACACAGAGAAGAATGTGTTCTTGTTTAGTCCATTATATATATTATATTCTCTAATACTTTGGCTGTGGTTTTATAGACTCCAAATAAATTTTAGATGAAGTAAAGCAAGACTGATTATATTTTCCATATGAACTGTTTGTGGCTCTTCAAGGACTAACATATACCTATGTCTGTGATGGTCTTTGGGTCACAAAAGTCTTAGGAGGATGCCCAGCTTTGGTAACTCTTGTGTTTTAA
Source organism: Lasiurus cinereus (assembly GCA_011751065.1). Lineage (NCBI taxonomy): Eukaryota > Metazoa > Chordata > Mammalia > Chiroptera > Vespertilionidae > Lasiurus > Lasiurus cinereus. The sequence goes on from JAAGEH010000124.1 coordinate 1,380,016, forward strand.
ATTTTCTGTAGTTTGTACTTTCTGGAATTCACTATGGATTGCCTGTGTCTGATTCTCAGCGGCTGAACAAACTGGCCATATAAATAGGCAGTTTTAGCTTTATAGTGATAGCCTTTTTATCTGAGCATTGGTTCTAGTTTACTTCAAACAGTAAGCACATCTCTCTGACACAAGGAAAACTTCTGCCTGAATTTGAGAGACCTGGTTTGGCTTGCAAAGTTGGATTCCCTGGCATTTGGGAAAATGGTTGTACAGGGTGTTTTATTTTAATGCTCCTCTAAGTACTGTGTGCTTTTGATAATACATTATGTGAAAGGATGGGCCTTCTGGTTGCTCTCTGAATTAATAAGAATTTCTTTCATAGAGGAGTAGCTGAGAGCTCCTGCCCGACCCTGAGTTTGGGCCCTCTTTTATTTACAGGGACACTGATCACAAACTGAAACTAATTGCAGGCACTTTTCCTCCCACAGACCTGGCCAAACAGTTGGCTGATTGGTTGGTTAGGTAGGACATTTAAAATAGGGTGAAGGGAGAGGCCGTGATATTAGGTAGAGAATAATAACAGCAGTAAGAGACTGAGATGATGACACATGCTTGATTTGTAAGGTTATGGGCCTTCAATGCATCTATTTGACAGAGCTGGAGCAGTTACTATCTGCAGCTAAAGTTCTAGCACAGATGCAAGAAAAAAGGGTCCTTGCACTTTCTGTCTGATTGTGGCAGCCAAGATTGAATGCGGGACTACGGGAAAAAAAAAAATGGATCTTTAGGGCCCGATAGAACATTACCACTACCTCCTAATAGTACTCTGCATTTCCGGAAATACTTCCATAGACTTAGCCGAAATATTTCTCCCTGTGGTTAACACACACTGGTTCTGGTTCTGCCCTTTGGAGCCACACAGAATAAGTCTGCTCTCTCTGTATCATGACAGTTCTTCAGGGATTTGGGGACTGTGATCATGTTCCCTCTGAGTCTGGACTAAATACCTTCAGCTCCCTCAACTGTTCTTTATGTGACATGGTTTCAAATTCCCTCAATATCCTGGTCACCCCACTTCCGAACTTTCCAAATCTTTCTGTGTCTCTCCCAAAGTGTGGAACACAGAGCTGAACATAATACTCCAGATGTGTTCTAACTAGCACTAGCAGAGAGGGTAGTTACCTCGTTCTTTCTGGATGCTATACTACTGTTGATGTAATTATTCTTAATCAAGAGTAACTTTTTTGGCAGCCACACTATGTTGTTGACTCATTGAGTCCATTAAGATAGTTAAGTTTTCTTTTCTTTTTTTTTTAACATTGTGTTAGATGAATCTTCATTTATTCTGGACTTGGAAATTTTTGTTGTTTTTTTAAAGTATAAGCTGAGGCATTTGCTAACCATGTAAGATTTATTATGCTAGGTTTAAGACATCCTTTTAGATCCCAGGTCTGTCGGTGTACTCCACCCAGTTTATTCATATTCACCTACAGGGTGTTCCTATAGACAGAGTCTAAGGACAAGTTAGAGCAGGTTATTCTTACCTCATAGGGGAGAATAAATTTATGGACGTTAAACAGTTTGGAAGGAAAGGAATAATAGTTTAGATTAGTTCTCAAGGGTCTCTTCCAGCTCTGAAGTTCTGTAACGATGCGGTATGCATGATGGGGGACACATTAATGCCCCCTCCCCAAGATTCTTAATCATTTATTTGTTATCTAAATTAAGAGAATAGTCCTTGTTTAGAGTTTGAAAAATCTTATTACTATGACACGTACGTAAATTATTACAAATGGATTTTATTTGAAAGGAACATTCTGGGAATGCACCTGACTATATTGGGGAATGTTTTCTTCATCTTAAAACTCTCTACTGCTAACTTCAGGATCTTGCTTATAGTTATTTAAGAATATAAATATTCGTTTTAAGGAAATAGAAATTATTCAGACTCTAAAGGTAATGTAGGTCCATAATCATATCCAAAACCTGTGGGGCTGGATATATTTCACAATTTAGAATTTTTTAGGTTTTAGGAAGAAGTCGGGGACAGTATCCTATAATCAAGCACAATAAAATATTTGCAGCAAAATGCATATATATTCACACCAATTAGGATAAATAAAAACTATAGATAGACTTGAATTTTTTTCAGCTCAGGTTTTGGTACCAAATGAGTTACAGAAAAACTTTGGTTTTTGGAGCTTCTGCTATTTAGTATCAGGTCTGAGGGATTGTGGGATACTGTTATTATAATTGCAAACACATATAGTACTCACTATGTTCCAGGCAATGTTCTAAATGCTTCACATATATGATTTCTTAATCTTCACAATTAGGTGTAATCAAGTTATTATTATCTTCATTTTGTAGATAAGGAATCTGAAGCTAAGAGAAGCCTACCTGTGGCAGAGCCTGGATTCAAACCAAGTTGTTCTGATTCCAGAATCTGTATTATTGACATTTAAAGAAGTAGCTACAGCGTCATCTTGTACACATAAAGGTTGTGGTTTCAATTCCTAGGTTTTGGGTTTGATCCCCAGTTAGGGCACGTATGCAATTGATCGATGTTTCTCACATCAATATTTCACTCTCTCTCTCTAAAAACAACAAAAACAACAACAAACAAACACTAAAAACAACAAAAACCAACACAACACATATCCTTGGGTGAGGATAAAAAATTTAAAAAAAAGGAGGAGCCACATAATAGAGAAGAGAAGGAAAGCATTTTGCTAAAAATATTGGTTCTTGAATACTAATCTGAAAAAAACAGAATTTGTTTTCTGGCATATATTCCCTTTACTCCATTGTGCACTATTCATTCACTTCAAGTTTTCTGTTTTACAACTGTGATTTTAAATTATAGCTCTAATTCTTCCTTTAATTTGATTCTAATATGGTCTGTGACAGAGAAAAATTTGACTGTAGTCATTTTAGGGGCAGGCCCAAGACATCTCCAATTCACTATATCTTATTTCTAGGCTAAATACCTAGCTTTCTGTAGAAATTCCTTAGTCTGATTAGTTTCTGGAACATAATAGTTAAACTCCAGAACATTAGTTTCAATTCTTCTGAATTATGTCCCCAGGAAGCCTTCTGGCTAGTTGAAAATTTACACATTGATAAAATCTAAGTCTTTTTATCTCAATTTTTTTTAAAGACTCATAAAATTAAAGTGTGCATTACTTTCATCTCAGCATTTCTAAACATGTATATATTAACTTCCAGACGTTCTGGCACCCTTATAAAAAGAATGGAAGGAAAGTATCACAGTGCTGTTTTTATTGATGGGTAAATTAAGGGTAGAGAGATTACTGCTCTAGGGCACTTAATAGATCAGAAGAGAATAGAAATATAAGATTGTGTTTGGCTGAAAGACAGTGTTAGATAATATTTTTAGTTATAAATAGCTTTAGTTTATGTTGTTTTTTTTTGGCCTTGATCTTGATTTTTTTTTAGATATATCAAAACCTTTGTTACTAATGTTGAGATCATGTTACAGACACCTCTTCTGTGGTCCCTTCGTCTTTTTTCAAGAACACATTATGATTTATCTGTTTTTCAGTAGAAACAATTATCCTAATTGTACTGGTAACTTTAAAAGGGAGATTTTCAAAAATTGTGACAAAGAAAATAAAGATTAGGTCTAAATACATACGTGTTTGGATCACAGTAAAAGTCTGCTCAAAATAATTATCCTCTTAGATGTATCTAAGTATATGTGATAAATTTGTGTCAAAATAATCCCTCTGGTAATGTCTCTGTTCCACCAATCACTATTATTGTTTGGCGATATCTTTTCCTATTACTTTTTCTTCATTAAAAAAAAAAACTTTTGTTTATTCCCCTTGCTAATTTTTTTTAAAAATTTTAAACTCCTATATGATCCTCTCACCTTATTTCTTATTCTTAGCCTCATCCATTCTTTCATGCTCTTTAAGGAACCAAATTATCGTCTCTATTTAACAATTTACCATTTTGTCCTTCTTCAGTGCCTTCTCAAAGCTCAATTCTTCTAAGAAGTCTTTCCAGAGGAACAAAAGGTCCTTGAAGATGTTCTGGTAACAGGGTGCACAGAGTTGAACACTTTGCACTCAGAACAAAACCTGTCTTTCTCTGTGACTTTGACTTTCTTCCTTTGAATTTGTGTTTAGTCTGTTTAATTTAGATTATTAAACCCACTTGATAAGAAAATGTCATCATTTATATGGTATATAAAACATGGAATTAATTATCCCTTTTTGAAAAAAGGAACTAGAAAAAATGAGAGAAAAGTTTTGGATGTGCTCTGGGATCTTCTTTATTGCCCAGCTTCTCATCCCCTTTCTCCCAATTCAATCTCCTGAGGAATAATACAGAAAAAACTGTCATAACAGAAGTTATGTCTCAATTAAGAAAAAAAAATCGAATACTTTGATTAAGTAGCAATTTTTTTCCTATTTATGAATAATATAAACTGTCAGGGTAGGTGGATTGGGCCTATATACCAGTATAAAGGATTCAATTTGGTTGAGAAACAAATATTTGCTCTTTTGAATGACAAAATGTTCCCTGTAGAGATTTTATTAAAGTTAATAGTGAACAAAGTGCTTCTAATAATGAATAAGTATGCGGTGTTTTATAGTTTTCAAGGTGCTCTTATAATCTCCAAGACTTTGACATCCATATTTTGTTAATTTCTGAGTATTACTTGAATGAATAAAGGCTAAACTTCTGTTTTCTGTTGGTACTTTTATTGGTGAATATTGACAAAATCTTTACAGGTTTTTTGTGGGTTTCAGATTTGATATTTTGTATCAAACTGTTGTTGTCTTTTGTCTTGTTGAATGTAAATCTTTGACTGGTTTAGCTTACCCATATTTATAGGATTGAAAATGCTATTTGGAAAAGAGGATTGTTTACTTTACATTTTATTTCCTAGGTACTATATGGGGCTGAGTGTTATGGAAAGAGCTCAGTATTCATTGAAAGAAAATGGTGATGTAGATAACAAAAGTGAACTACAGAAGTTGATTGAGAGGCTCATGTAAATCTCACTTCTTCAGATTGAAATATGATTTACCTCTCTCCTAGTGTAGGAATCTCTTTGGAATTATTTTAACATTATTTTAGTTGTAATTCCTCAAATCTATGTGTCAGTAGCAAAGAGACCTACTCTCTCACCTCTCATTTCTAATTTAATATTTAACATTTTATCAGGAAAGGTAATTAATATTAATTGGGCACATATTACATGCCCAGTTATTTACCAGAATTTTTTTACACACATTATGTTATTTAATTATTAATGCAGTAGTTAAATATATATATATATTTTAAAATATACTTTATTGATTTTTCACAGAGAGGAAGGGGAAGAGATAGAAAGCCAGAAACATTGATGAGAGACATCGATCAGCCGCCTCCTGCATGCCCCCCACTGGGGATGTGCCCGCAACCAATGTACATGCCCTTGACCTGAATCGAACCTGGGACCTTTCAGTCCCCAGGCCAACGCTCTATCCACTGAGCCAAACCGGTTTCGGTAGTAGTTAAATATTTTTATCCTTACTTTATGGATGGAAAATACTCAGATTTAGAAATATAAAGTAGTTGCTTAAACCACCTAACTATATATATAAAAAGCCTAAGCGATTGTTATGACCAGTCAGCTGAATGACCAGTCAACCAATCGCTATGATGCACACTGACCACTAGGTGGCAGAAGCAAGAGCTGCCCCCTGGTGGTCAGTGTGTTCCCTCAGCCAACCTTCTGCGGCCATCCTCCTGTGGTCCTTCCCTGCAGCCAGCTGGCCAATCTCCTGTGGTCCCTCCCCCTTGCCAGCCAATGTCCCAGCTACAATCGGCCCAATTGGGACTGAGCGAGACAGGCACTTATGGGCCCTGGTGGCTGACCAGGTCAATGAATTCATGTACTGGGCCTCTAGCCTATACATATAAAGGCCTGAGCGACTGGACAACCAAACGACTGGTTGACTGATCACTATGATGTGCCCTGACCACCAGGGGATAGAGGCTCAATGCACAGGATTGGGCTCTCTCCTGTCTGGATCGGGCCTCTGGGGATCAGGCAGAAACTGGCTATCTGATATCCCTTAAGGGATCCTGGATAGCGAGAGTGCAGGTCAGGCTGAGGGACCTCACCAGTATGCAAATCCATACTGGTCGGGCCTCTAGTCAGGTTTATAACGTCCTTGAGGGCAAGGACTTCTGTTTGTTTTGTTCTCAATTGTATTCTCAGTGTTCAGCATAGAATAGATTTTCAATAAATATTTGATGATTAAATGAGTAAAAAAGAAGGAATCGTTTATAGCTATACTGCAATTGCAGTGTATTCTTAAGGAAGATAATGTAATCTCCTGGCCTCTTCCTTTATAGTTTGGAAATGAACTTTTCTCCTTCTTTTCCCCTTTACTACTTAGGGCAAATGGAGTTCGTTGAAATCTAGTAAATTACATTATTTATATTTTGTTACATAACTTTATCCCTTCTATTTTTCTTAAAGGAAAGGAAGAACATCAATAGACAAACACCTGCTGATTTTTGTACAAAGAGTAGCTAAGTTGGAAAAGCTGAGCACTTTTCTGTAAGTTATTTCTCAGGTCTTTTACCAGTTCTGATCTTGGTCAAGTAATTACATCTGTAAAATGAGAGAGTTAGACTAGATTTGTGGTTTTTACTAGTAAACTGTATTATTTTGAGACCTAGGGTTCCTTAAATATGTTTGGGAGGCAGTATAGGGACTGTGGAGGCCAAGTGGTTCTACTTTTGGGCCCTCCACTCCCAACTCCCACTCCAAATCACTACCCACACTTTATTTATTTTTTAAAATATATTTTATTGATTTTTTACAGAGTGGAAGGGAGAGGGATAGAGAGTTAGAAAAATCGATGAGAGACATCGATCAGCCACCTCCTGCACGCCCCCTACTGGGGATGTGCCCTCAACGAAGATACATGCCCTTGACCGGAATCGAACCTGGGACCTTTCAGTCCGCAGGCCGACGCTCTATCCACTGAGCCAAACCGGTTTTGGCAACCACCCACACTTTAATCAGCTCCATTCTCATCTGGTTTATAACTGGGTTTCTTTTTGTAAAGATTTTTGAAATAGGAATTCTTCTACTCTACATTTCTACGATAATGAAATTATAGTAATCTATGAACTATTATGCAAGTATTAAAAAAATTACATTATGTTTAGTAGCAATATACTAATATACCATAGTGGCTAAAGCTAAATAATGAGATTATGGGTCATTTTAATTACCTTCTTTGTGTTTTTCGGAAATTTCCACTGAATATATCTTAATTTTAATTTCAGAATCATAAAAATAAATAAAAAATAGAAAAAAGTTGTGATAAGGTTGGTAAGCATTTATTTAAATGATGACATCAAGTTAGTTGGTATTACCTAGAGCCACTTAATTATAATTTCTGTCATTGACTTAGCAATTTTGATTTGCATCAGCGTGTTGTTTAGTGTCAGTGAGTTGTGATTCTGAAGAGAGGAGATTGCTGAAGACAATACTGAAGAAAGGAAACTCCTGAGGCTTGACAAATCTTAAACATATGGTAGGGATGACATCTAAGATTTGGTATCTTTGGGAAGGTTTAACTGGGATCTAGAAGAGAATGAAAGCAGAACTGGTTCTTTATCCATTTAATTCTGTCTAGGAAATTTAAAGCATGCACTTAAAAATTAATTAAAATAACCTATTAAAATAGTTCTTGTTTAAATTGTGCAAATTTTAAATTTATGTCATGGTTCATAGCTTTTGCTAGTGTAGGGAGCCGTTATAGAGGTAAGCCTCGGACTGACCTGCTGGCAAAGCCACAAACAAGTCCCAGCTTAGAGGGCACAGCCCTCTTAGCATAATTAAGCTTGACCTTATGACACTCCCTAGATCCTTCCTGGGTAGCTAATGGCCTGGGGGAGTTGCAGCAAGTGCTTGGAAAACAAGTGAACATTGTAACTATGGTGACCACTACCTTGTTTACCTCTGACTATAAAACAAAGGCTCAGCTTGCTGTCTGGATCTCTCCCTGTGGCCTCAGCTAGGCACAGGAAGATCCACCTAGACCCAGCTTACTCTCTTTGTCTGTCTTTTCTTCATCCTTCGTCCCCCAGATTTGCTGGACCCTTGGCTGTGCTGGCATGGCACAGCTAATAGAAGGTCTTTGATTGGACCTTCCTTTAAAGATTATAGAGCTCTCAAAAGTTTGGTTTCAATCTGTTCGTATGTTTTGCAATTAGATCAGATGGGATTGCTTTTATTCTGGTAATATACCAGCAGCTATATATGATATCCTTGCCGGGGAGATAGCTAAGCTCTGAGGGAAAGGAAATTTATTCAATTAGAAAAAGGAGTGTATTCTGATTAGTCACAGGGAAAATGATAAGGAGTAGGAATGTTTTCAACCTGGCTAGAAAATGGTAAATAACCTTTATTTAGTAAGTTTTAAAATGACTTAGGAAACTTTTGTTTCAATCTTGCATGCTTCCCAGAAACTGTCATATTACCAGGGAGGGATCTTATTCTTATTATAGTTTATTTATTTTAAAAAATCTAGTGCTTTTACTTAATGTATGTGAGAAAAAAAAAAGTAGGAGTAGCAGTTAACTGTAAGGAGAAAATTGTATTCTCTATGACCATTTTAATTTTGGAAACGATCTTTAAAGGTGAAATTTCTTCAAAAATATTCTAGGGAAAGTTTAGATGTTGGCCTCTCTGAAGGAAGTTGGATGAATTGAGTACCTTTTAGATTCTCTTCAGTCCTATCATTTATAACAGCGGTTCTCAACCTGTGGGTCACGACCCCTTTGGGGGTCGAACGACCCTTTCACAGGGGTTGCCTAAGACCATCGGAAAATGCAGATATTTACATCACGATGCATACAGTAGCAAAATTTCATGGTTGGGGGTCACTACCACATGAAGTCGCGGCCTTAGGAAGGTTGAGAACCACTGATTTATAGGGATGTAATAGTTTGGGAAGAGTTAATGGAAATAATAGGAGATAAGAGGAGATTATTGATATTCCAATATAATTTTATTGTTTATTGAGGCTTGCTTGATTAAAAGAAGCTTTGCATTGGGTTTTTTCTGCCATAGAATTCTCATTTGACTTCATATTAATTATAATTCTATCTTGTCTTTTGATTTATCTATTCTATATGAACTGTATTAACAATACGTATAGCCTTACCACCCATTGATATTGTGTGAGTTAATGAATAGCTATAAAGTGTATCAAAAACACAAAGCAATCTAGCTATTGGGTATTATTATACTGAATTGTTGGTATGTTGCCTGCAAACTTATCCTGTTCAACTGGTTTTAGTTTTTAAGTTAATTTGTTGCTTAAACTTGTCCATGAAGGCTGAGTTGAATGGCCCAAACTAATCAGTGGAACAGCAGTCAGAAGAACTGCGTTTCAGTTTTTATTTCCATTCACTTTGTGAGTTCTTGAGCATATTTTTTAATGGCTCGGTGACTTAGTTTCTCTGACATGAAGTTTGCTACTTCCAGTTTCCCAAGGTTTTTGATATGTTATATGTGTAAATTATGATGGGCTTTTCTCAATACAAAGGCTTTATAGAATTCAAACTGTTTTCTGGTATTTTTTCCTCATTTTACATGGTTTATGTCGCTTACAATGTAATGTGAACAACATAGCTTTTGATATAACACAACAAAGAAGTGAACATGCATTTTAAGGGGCTTCTTTATGCAAAAATATTTTTATGTTTTTTTGTAGATAACAAATTTGTATTGGTATTTTCCAAAGATTTGGGATCCTAATGTATTATTTTTCTTCCTGTACTACTTTAAAAATAAAATAATCCTTAATTCATATGAAACTCAAAAAATAGATAACTTATGCTTTTGTAGATCTTTACTTTTAGTTGATCTCTTTAGAATGGGTTCCACTTAATCTTTTTTATGATTTCAAAAATAATATGTTTATTTTAGAAAATATAAAGAAATATAAAGATAAAATGAACCCAGATACAACTAAAATTAACATTTTAGTGGTAACTACAGAATTTTTTACATCAGTACTTATCTCTCTTCCTACCATTGAGGTATATGGATATATTGCTTTGCAGTTGCTGTTTAATGTAATATATTTCAAATACTTAGCACTGTGAAATGGAACACTTTTTCAAATGAAGTTGAAAGTAGTACTTTTGGTGCTATTACTATAATTTAAATGATTAAACTCTGAGTGCTTACTCTGTTCAAGCTACTATATGAAGTGTCTCCTAATAGTTATATAAAACAAGCTATACCATAAAGCTTTTTAATCACTGACTAAATGTAACATTTTATTACTGCATACATTGCTTCATTTCTCACAGCAATAAATTAGGTCACTTATTTGTTATGAAAACAGGTGTGGGTTCTAAAGTCAAGTACAGTATATGACAAATCAAAATGGGGAAAATTTTACCACATTTAAATTATTTGTCATGTCATCAAAAAGAACATAAATCTATTTTAAATAGAGATCACAGATTCCATATGATGCTTTTCTTGAGATTTGGTACTCCTTGGCAGAACTAAACTTGTGACTATTTTTCTTGTGTCTGTTCCAGCACAAGCATGATTTTTCTTGGGTTCAAATGGTCTCTGAAAACCCAAAGCAGTCTGAAACCAAGCCAGGCGTTTAGTATTTTCAATTCTGTGATGAGAGAAATCAAGGTGTCCATCTGCCTACCTCAGACATTGCCAAAAAAGGCTTAGGTGTGCTGGGCTAAAGTATGGCTTTGATCTTCAGGAAACTGACATCTATTTCATACGGTGATCTCTGTTCTCTGAAATTTGTGAAGAAGGGGTTATAACTTTCAAATCAAAGCAATAATGAACTATAGTGTTATTGAGAGAGGGTTAAATTATTAGTGTATTTAAAACAATTCAGAAGTGTTTGATAACCAACACAGATTAATAATCAGCACATAGTAAATGCTCAACATTAGCTATCATTATTATTAATAGTTTTTTTACCTACTCACAGTGTTTTAAAAACAGCAGAGAAAACTTTTTCAATTCTGGGTTAATAAATTTACCAGGTTTCTTAACAGCGTCTGTAGGCTGGCAACACATTGGTATTCAGGAAGATTTGCACATCATAACAAGTTAACCTTTCTAACAGGTAGTTCTAAGGTATAGAGTAATACTAATGTGCTTGATCACATCTTATCTTGTCAAGAGTGGCCCAGGTTACAGTGGCCAGAATTATCCTGTGACATGTTGCAGATACAACAGTAATGGTATCGTTCAGAACTGAATTAAATGGAAGCTGTTTTCAAAAAGCAAATGCAAAGATAGAATTCCAAGGAATCCCTGAAACAGCCATTGTCCATTTCTGGCAGCTGTATACTTTTCTGGGATCTTTTGAAGGTATCAGGCCATAGCCACAAATGACCCAGTAGAGTGAAAATAAGATTGGCCTATAGAAAGACATGACCACTCAATTTTATATTGGTTACACATTGATATTTTTGAGAGCCTGCCAAATACAACATGCACATACACAGTGCAAGTCACATAATCTCCCCGGACTTCTATACCATCATATGTAACTTGAGTATAATAGTACCAACCTATTAAGGATTCTTGAATGTTGACCTGGAATTGAGACCCAGCTCTGTCTGACTTAAAAGTCTGTGTTCTTTTTTCTTTTGACTAAACTGAGCTGCATTGCCAAAGCAGATGGGAATGAAATAAAGCAGTCAGTGGTACAGAGCACATTTAGGCTTCTGTTTCTATCGCCTTCTGTAGCCACCCCCAGCAAGCCCATACATAGTCCTTCTCAGCACTCATTCTGAATTACAGTGACTCAGGTTTGATTTCAGTAGCTACTGTGAAAATCGAAATTAGATAAAAGAGTGTTTCTCAGAGGTAGATATAGTTGTGGAGTGGAGCTAAAGAGAGGAGATAATAGTGGAAATCAGTTGAAAGTAAATAGGTAAGCAAGCATCATAATTGTTAAGCAGAACTGAATAGTAACTATGAGGTTGTCTGGTCAGCGCCAGCTGGATTGGTCTAACAGAGATTGTAATGCTTATTAGCATTTGGCAAGAAATACCACACACTGCAAAATGGTAGTATCGATTGTTCTTGACAGTAAAACCTTTCATCTTTAACTTAATAGGGACTCTAGCTCAAGATGCTGATGCAAGTCAATATGTTTTAAAACGTAGTAGGTGACATTTGATTTTATGAAAGTCATAGAAGAATCTCAGATTTGCAAATGTAATGAATAGTTCTGCCAGTCACCTTTCCCCATTTTATAAACTTCCCTCATTATGCAAAGATCAGACAAAGGAGAAACTATTATTTTAAGTATAGACCCAGCTACTTCAGATATATTTGCAAAATATATTGGCAGATGATATACACAATTGGGAGGATTTGTATTTATTAAAAAGAATTAAATAGCTTCAGTTTGTATGGTATCAAGGCTCAACAATAAAATGCTGAACGTGTACAAGGGCACTGGTCAGGTCAACTATAAAAATTTACCTGTGGAGAATATATTTACAGTGCAAAGCCTAGTTATATCATTCTCCTAGTTAGTCATTTAATGTAATCATACTTCAATATAATTCTCCTATTTAACCACATAAATAATTCCAGCCCCAAATGCTTAAGTTTCTTAATATGATTTAAAATGTCTTCATAATCTGTCTCTGTAATAATTTCCTATCATCTCCTTACACTGTAAACTCTAGCACCAACTGTTTTTATTTCTCACAAATACCATGCTTATTGTTACTAATAAGGCAGTCATCTGGGTCAGATACTCAGTACTTTAAATGAATTATCATGACCTTGTTTAATTCTCAAAGAACCTAACAAGAAATATGTATTTATTCTCCCCCTTTACTAAGCAGAAATTGAGACTTTGAGAGTTTAGGTATACTGAGCAAGGTCTTATAGCTAGTAAAATGTAGAACCTTGATCCCAATCAGATCTGTCTAGCTTCAAAGCCTCCTTCCTTCCTTCCTTCCTCCTTCCTTCCCTCCCTTCCTTTCTTTCCTTTTATATATTTTATTGATCTTTCACAGAGAGGAAGGGAGAGGGATAGAAAGCTAGAAACATGGATGAGAGAGAGATATTGATCAGCCGCCTCCTGCACACCCCCTACTGGGGATGTGCCTGCAACCAAGGTACATGCCCTTGACCGGAATCGAACCCGGGACCCCCCAATCCGCAGGCCGACACTCTATCCACTGAGCCATACCGGTTTTGGCCAAAGCCTCCTTTTTAATCACTAAACAAACTGGTCTCTAGTTAACTTTGCTTATACTATTCCCTCTGCCTGGAATTCCCTTCTCTTCAGTTTTAATAACATTGAATTTGAGTTTGTTAAAAGGATATTGAAGAGTTCACAGAATCTCCAGGGGAATTAAATTTAGGACATGGAGCTAGACATATGCCCTGTTGTGTCACAGAGAAGTCCACTGAATATACCACTGACACCACCACTGAACATTAGAGGCTATAGTTGCAATACCAAGTATTGCTGCCACTTATCATACTGTAGCTATTTTATCTCGGTTACTAGAGCATCACGCTCATTGCTTTGGGTCATTAGTCTCTAATTCCAAACCAGATGAGGGTGAATATGATTGTTAAAGCCTCAATCACTTGCCCATGCCCTGAAAGCAGGGAAAAAATAATCTGGTATTATGAACTTTTGTGGTACGATAGCAAAATTTAAAAGATTGATAATTTCCCCAAATAAGAAGGAATTCTGAAATAGTAGAAAAAGAGACTATGACCTAAGCTGTCTACCACATCCCTTTCTTTCACCTGATACATTTACCTGTCCTTGAAAAATATCCATGCAGCTTCCTATACTGTTGTACCTTATATATTACTAGAGGTCTGATGCACAAAATTTGTGCAAGAGTAGGCCTTTCTTTCCCAGGCTGCTGACACCCAGGACCTGGGCTTCCCTCACAGCCCCGGCTTCATCCGGAAGGATGTCTGGTCTAATTAGCATATTACACTTTTATTGTTATAGATAACTAGAGGCCTAGTGCGTCAGGAGGAGGGGCCGTGGGTGGTTGGCCAGTTGGCCCTGCCCCCTGGTTCAACTTGGTTGAACTCCAGGTCGATGGGACAATTTACATATTAGTCTTTTTATTATATAGGATATTACTATACATTATTATATTTTTTTATTACTTTGTAAGGATTCTTATTTAAAAATATTATTTGTTTATGCAACTGGCTCCTCTATATCTTGTTCTCAAATAGCTTATTGACTCTGTCTTTTTGATGTTTGTACTCTCTAACATCTACCTAGGACAGTGTTCAGCACGTAGTAAGCACTCAATAAATAGTTGAACTGAACATAAATCCTCCCCACCCACCACCATTAGAACCTAAGTTCCATAAGTACAGGGATTTTTTCTTCCTTTCTCCATTCTTTTTCCCTTCCCTCCTTTCCTCTCTTCCTCCCTCCCTCCCTTCCTCCCTCTCTCTCTTTTTCTCTCCCCCCCACCCCCACTATATGCCTAGCACCTAAGATTAATTTCTAGCATCTGGTAGGACCTCAGTAAATATTTATTAAATAAATGAATACTCCTTAGTAGTAAATTATTTATCTCTGAGAATGGTATGACCAGGAAGACCATTAAGAACTATGTGATGATTTCCAACTAGACCGAATACAGTTTGAGGCCAGAACTGCCTTTTTCATCTCCTGTTATCTCTTCCTCCTATCCAGAAGCATAATCAGAAAAGGGCAATTTGGAAATCTGGAATTCTTTCCCAGACCTATCATCGTAATCACTAGCTGCAAAAGTGGCCCAAAATACCATACCTGCTTGACGTAAAACCTGTTTTTGTTGTCTCCTTTTGTATAACCAGCCACGTATATCCTGAGATTGCATCTGTCCCTGAAAGAAAAGGTTGTTGGACAAAATGTCTTGTATCTTGTTTTAAAGTATAATAACGTACGGCAGTAGCATTTTACATAGAAGAAATGAGGAAATGAAGCCTCATGATTATGCAATTATTTGTACAAAGGCAGTAGAGTAGCAGAGATATACTGTAGATTAGAGTTCTGTAGCTTTTAGAGGTTAACTTTTTGGAGGTAACAGAGCACAATTATGTCAATTTAAAAGAGAACTTGTTATTCAGGCTAACTAAATAATTGTTATATTAGTGAAAACTACCATCTCTGGAGCCAGGCTGCTTAGATTTGAATAATTTTCTCTACTACTTATTAGTTGTGTGACCTTGGGCTGTGCCTTAATTTTCTCATCAGTGAAATGGGTTGAATAATAGCATTTACCTTACAGGGTTATTATAAGGATTAAATGAAAACATATATGAAGTACTTAGAATGTCATATATAAGTAAGCCTTCTAAATGTGAGCTGTTCTTTGTAGTTTTATATTTTGAATATCTGTGTGCTTTCACTACTTCCATTCTCTTTGATTCTTCACTACCTCTCCTTTTTTCAATTCTGAATTTGTAATGTTAATCTATTTTAAAGAGAACCAGAATCTGAGATAAGGTCCAATTGTTTGCCCAATGGACACATAGCTAGGATATACTATTAGTTGGGATTCAAACCAAATCTATGTTATTTTTGAAGTACATTCTATCATGGTAAATTAATATGCTAAAAGTAGTTTGAGTTCAATGTATTCTATTATATCTAACCTCTGTTGTTAATTTTAATGCATTTTTTCCTTCTGCCACCTTCACTCTCTTTCCTGATTTGTAGTCATTGTTTTTCTGTCCATACCATAGATTTTTTTAGCCATCCTTGTTGGTTTTCCTTTAATTCTTTGGATTTGTAGTAGAAAGTATGCACTTTACCCGAAAGACCAAAACAAATACTCACATACTAGTATAACTGTCCATTTTTAATTTTACTTTTTTGTTAGTCTAATTGACCTGTACAGTGAATTGGTTTCCAGAGGGAAGACAGATATCTGTTATGAATCAGATAAGTAATTTTACATATTAGCTAGAATGGCATTTAAAGGTAAATTGCATAATTCCAAAAAGTTAGTAGCATTTCAGTCAGTGTAAAAGATGACATACAAGTTTGTTAGAAATAGAGATAATATCAAAAATGCTATTGAGTTGCTATAAAAACTTCTCAACTTAAGAAAGTACTTTTGTGTGTATTAATCATTGTTTAATTTTTGCATAAAATTTCTATTGATAAATTTCAAATGGACTTCCTTCTCCTCCTCCTTCTTCTTCCTCCCCCTCCTCCTTCTTCTCCTCCTCCTCCTTGACAAGATTTCAGATTCTCACTTTATATTTTTTGTCTCTCCATATTCATACTGGCCTTCAACTGTGTCTCAGTAAGATGGTTTAACTTAAGATTTTGCATTCATTTTTACTTAAGTAATGGGGAAAAGGGTATGTCAGTAATTTTACAGTGGGCTTTCCATTTTAACAAAATAAGATTCCTTTTTTTTTTATCAGATTTTTGTTAATCACTTGCTATGCACTTAGAACTTGGGTAGAGAGATGCTGCAAGACAAATAAGATGGTTTCTGTCCTTGAGAATATATAGGATACAGAAAATCAGATGACAGGATGGTAAGTTCCATCACAATGGTATGCACATGCTATAATAGCAAAGAGGGGACTCCTCACCCAGACTGTTTGTTGTTGTTGTTGTTGTTGTTTTTTGGAGGGGGAGGGTTGTAGGATAACGTCAGAGAAGGCTTTCTGGAAGAAGTTTTTTCTGGGCTGAGTCTTGAGGTGGGGGAAAGGTTAGGGTTAGGAAAAAGGAGCGGCATGTGAAAAAGTACAGAGTGAAAAAAGTAGAGAGGTAAGAAAGCACACGCACAGCCTATCCAGGGGACTGAAGACCTGAGTGGCTGAGTAGGGGAGGAGATGTTGTGTGAGGATTGAACAAGGAATGGTGAAAGTTGAAGCTGGAATTTTCGGCAGTTATGAAATAATGATGTACTTTATATATCATGCTCAGAAATTTGTTCTAAAAGCGACAAAGAAACATAAGCCTCAAAGTTACATGGTAAGGTTTGTGTTTTAGATTAGTCTGGAAACTACAATGCACTTCCGAAAGAGTAAATGATCCCCACAAAAGATAATTAGAGGCCACTCTCTGTCTAAATTTTTTCCAGCATTAATTTTGGATTAAAGGGTTTACATGCTAAGATAATATAATAATAGGAGGGGGACATTAATTAGTTTTCTGTCCTCTCTTATTAAGCAAACATTTGAAACCTATTTTGCTTGTTGGTATATAACACACAGACTTGACAAAGCCAGCAATTGATGCTGGGCCTCTTAATGGATCTGCTGTTAGACTGAACAAACTTAAGTGCTTCCTGTGTGCCAGGTACTGTGCTAGGAGCTGAGGATAGAATGATGAATGAGTAAGGCATTTACAGTCTGATAGAAGGACAGACTTGTATATAAATGCTTTAGGATACTTAGGTAATAGATTATATTTTCACCTTGCATCCTTACCTCAAACCTTCAAAGTGTGGGTGAGGAAACCAAGGATAAGAGAAGTTCCCCCCACCTTTATTGGCACATATAATGTTGTGTATGTAAGTTTAAGATGTATAGTGTGCTGATTTGATACACATACATATTGCAAATGTTTACCCTAATTAAGGTTAGTTAACACATCCTTCACCTTACACAGTTACCATTTTATTATTGTTGCTCTGGTGAGAATATTAAAGCTGTATGTACTAAAATAGTTAATTTAGTCAAGGTCATGTAATAATGAATGGTAACTAGCTATAATTCAGTATTTGATCTACCTAACATCAAATGTTTTCCATTCCCCCACCATATACACTGCTTCCCCTGACAAGGCAATGCGGCAATGCGTGTATATTTTTAAGCCGGAAGCAGTTTTTTTCTCTTCTCTTAATTCTTTCCAATACTATGCAAACCAGTATTGTTGAGCCTCTAAGTATCCAGTCCTTAGTAACTAAAAGTGTAGGCTCTAAAGTCATTATTCTCTGGATTCAAATCCTAGCTCCATCTCTTACCTTTCTGTAAATCTGTTTCATAGTGTCATGTTATGAGATAATGTTGCTCAGCTACTTAAAACAGTGAAAGCACAGGAAAAGAATTCAATAAATGTTGTTAAAATTGTCTTTGAAATAGAAACTTACCTGTTTTTCAAACATTCAGAAAATTTTGTTAAAAAGCATTTAAACCAACCTATTTTTTTTTCAAATTCAAATTAATCTTGGCAAAGAACTTTTTGCCTAGCATGCATATTTACAATCTGACCCCTTGCTCAGAGCATCAATGCATAAGCAAAAACCTGCGAAAATATGCCTGTGAAAGTAGCATAGACTCTTAAATTTTTTTTTTATTATGGAAAACCTTGAAAATATACAAAAGTTAATAGAATGCCGGTAGTGTAATGACTTTTCTCATACCTGTCACCTACTCAGACAACCATACGGGCCAATCCTGCCTCATTTATACCCTTATCCATTTACCTGCCTCCAATATTATTTTGAATAAATTTCAGACATCTTATAATTTTGTCTGTGAATATTTCAGAATATATTTCTAAAATCCAGGGCTGCTTCTATTTTTCTTAATTAGCCACAATGCTGTTCTCATACCTAAACAAAAATATTTGAATTAATTTCTTATTATCATCAAATACAGAGTAAGCAAAATGCTTTCTTTATGATTAGGGAGAAAATCTTTTCTTTAAAAAAAATCTAGAAATTTTATTTTTTGGGGGAGAAGTAATGAAAATTGGTAACTTTCGTGTTGCTTCTGACATTACTATTTACTTTATATAGCCTAACTAAGGATGAAAACCAGCAATATAAATGTACACCTTGAATTGTTCGAGTAGGGTTGGTTATATTAGGTTATCCCGTTTTTATATGTGAGTAAATGAACTAAAAAATAATTTATCAATGGTCATATAAACTGCAAACAACTTGTGCTGAAATTTGTCATTTGAACCATGCTCATTCCATAAATATTTATTTAGTTCAAGAACCTTACTATTCATATTTCTTTTATTTTAAATATATTTTTATTGATTTTTTTATAGAGGAAGGAAGAGAGATAGAGAGTTAGAAACATCAATCAGCTGCCTCCTGCACATCCCCCAATAGGGATGTGCCTGTAACCAAGGTACATGCCCTTGACCGGAATCGAACCTGGGACCTTTCAGTCCATAGGCCAATGCTCTATCCACTGAGCCAAACCAGTTTCTGCTTCTTTTTAAATGTCTCTGGCCCACATTATTTTTATCAATATCAGGGAAGTTTTCTGTCATTATTTCTTCAAACATGCTTTCTATTTCTTGTTTCTCTTTCTCTCCTGGTACCGTATTCGAATTGTGTTGTTTCGTTTTGTGTTGTCCCAAAGCTCCCTTAGGCTCTTCTCTTGTTTTTTAAGTCTTCTTTCCAATTGCTGCTATGTTTGTGTGTTTTTTCATACCTTGTCTTCTAATTCCCTGATGTGGTCCTCAGCTTCTTCTAGTCTACT
Source organism: Lasiurus cinereus (assembly GCA_011751065.1). NCBI lineage: Eukaryota > Metazoa > Chordata > Mammalia > Chiroptera > Vespertilionidae > Lasiurus > Lasiurus cinereus. The sequence goes on from JAAGEH010000124.1 coordinate 1,399,499, forward strand.
GTTTAAGCCTTTCATTGGGATCTTTATTGCAGTTATGTCGTTCTTCATTTCCTCTTGGTTCCTTTTCATGTTGGTGACATTCTCATTCAGCTCCTTATAGTTCTCACTAAGTTGTGTGTATTTGTCATTGAATTGTGTGTATTTGTCATCCAGCCATTTAAACATCCTTATAACCATTTCTCTGATATGCTGCTAGGCTAAATTTCATTTTACTCCCTTTCTGGTGATTCCTCTTTTTCTTTCCTTTGGGGATTGCTTTTTTGTCTTCCCATGTTTTGCTGTAAAGTTTTAATTGTAGGTCCAATTGGTTTGATACTCAGGTTCTTTTGGGGATGGTGATACTGGTGTGATCTCTCAGGTCTCCTGGGCTTGGTGATCTAGTGTAGCTCCCTACTTAAGCTATTTGGGTTCTCTTGATGTAGGCCTGGGAGCTGGAAAGGTACAGCTGTAGTGTCTAGAAGTCAGCAGCTGTGGAGGGGGGTGTCCCAATTTTTGCTGTCTTGCACCCTTGATTGAAATTGCACGTGTCCAGCAGGGACTCATAGTGGCACCCAGGAACTGTCTGTTGGGGTGATAAATCTCAGGAGGCCTGCATTCTAGAAAGGCGTGACTGTGGTGTCCAGCGTTCTGTAGTTGGATGTGGGCAGACTCAGCTTTTGCTACATCACTCTTAGAGGTGCTCATAACAATCATTGTTCCTGCATGAGGGTGCGGGAAGCGGAGAACCAGGGACTTCTCTGGTTCAGGGCAGCCATTGCTATTTGCTCCACCCTGGTGATTCCCAGAGCCCCATATTATTTTTATAACAAGGACATTTTTCTTTTTGATCACCTAATTTCTTCCATCTTTTGTTGTCTTAGAAACACTTTACCCTTCCTCTGCTTTATCCTAATTTTAAGCTGGTGAAGTGACTATATGGCTATTACAGGGGAAATTTTGGTCTCCAAGCAGAGAGTCAGTTTCAGCTATGAAAACAAGTCAGGCAAGTTCTTTTCAAATTCCTGGATATGGGTTGCTTGGTCACCGAAGAGTCTGTACTACCATTCACTAGCACCCTGGGTGTCTGAGCAGACCTGGTTAGGAATGCACTGCTTATATTGAATGAGAAAAAAGGATAGAGAAGCTGCCTCAAACATTCCATCACCTAAGTCTAACATTGTACATGTTATATAGTTAACACAAAACATTAGTCTTTTTGAATATACTCTAACAAACAGCTAGTTTTTATTTTGAGTGGTTCTGTCTTTGACTATAACCACATTTTTTACTACAATAATATTTTTTAATATACACTTGATATATACAATATGAGTTCTAGAGGGCATTGATGAAAGTTATTTGCTTTTTCTGGCCTCTTTCAGTGACTAAGATTGTTTTAGTATGCCAGGTCTGGTGTTGTCAACAAAATATCCTAGTGTACCTACCTTTTTTATTACCATTAAAAATTTTTAAGCCCTTGGACCTCATAATTTTATCCAAATTTTACATACTGTCCACTGAACAATTAGCAGAAATGATAGTGTTAATGAATATGCCTTTGATATTGGTTTATTTCCTTGAGCTTTCCAACCAAGGAAGCTGGGCATGAACTCCTACTTTGGAAAATATCTGAGTGGGCAGACTCATTTTGTTACATTACCCTCATTGTCTGTCTTTGTTTTTTCAGCTGAAAAGCTGTACTTGTCTTTTACCCATTGATCTCAAGGTCTCAGAACCTGTTAAAATGGGTAAATAACTTGTTTTGAGAAGGGGAAGGAATGAAAATTGTTGTTAGATATTGACATAATGTATAATGAAGATGCTCTCTTAGGGAACAGCATAATGGCTTTAGGTGGTTGTAAAGTACTATTACAATAATATTTTGTATGGGCCTGTTTTATTAGGGTCTTTGATTTTATACAATTTCCCTAGCTTCCAGATAAGAGACTTTGATAATTTATTGGCACATATGATTTATTTTTGCTACAGTAGAAAAACAAGTTTTAAGGACATAAACCTACCACCTGGTGCAGGTAATGAAAAGTTTCCTGTTGTCTTACTAATACACATATGCGCTTGGAGGCTCCTGAAAGGTCTTCTTACCTTCATTGTTTCCCAGTCCATTCTTGGCATTGTAGTCAGTAATCTTTCTGAAATGTAGATGTGATCATGTCATTCTCTCTTGTGTAAAATTCTTCCATAGCTACCCAGCTGCTCTTAAAAAAGTCCTTCACCGTTCACCACTCCTATCTCCTATTCTATGCTGGAGCCGAAAAGAACTTGACTTAATTCTCTATGTACTGTGCTCTGTCTTACCTCCATGTCATTCTATGTGCTACCCCCTTGCATTTGAGATATTCTTCCCTTCTACTCTTAGCCTGGCTAAACTTCCTCATTCTTTATGTCCCAGTTTATATTTCTTCCTGCAAAGCTTTATTTGTTTCTGCCTGTGCAAATAGGCACACCATGTTTTTCCAAAACATGGTGTGCATATTTCCATTTTAGTACTTACCACACTGTATTGCTTCTTTGTTTTTCTCTTTGTTATAGCACTGTGAGCTGTTATGAGGGTAGGGATCATGTCTTTCTTTCACATTATTGTATCTCCAGCATCTAGAAATTGCACTACCCATTTTTGACACAATATTAATTTGTTAAGTGAATTAATAATCATGGACTTTACCAAGAATCTTTTCTCTAACAAACTCAGAGAGAAAAATAGCATTCTGTTTTCATATTCTCGGTATTTTCTTCCCATCTTCTAGTCATATTCATTCACTCATTTATTTATTCATTGTTATTCAATAGAATATTGCTTTGTGTCTTTTAAAACTCCATACCTTGCCCAGAATCGTGCATAAAGAACAAGCAAAACAAAAACTCTTGCATACACTTAACATAGGCTTCCGTTGTCCATCCTAAAATTGCACTCCCCAACACACACACACACACACACACACACACACACACACACAGTCCCTCTTTCCTGCACTCCATGTTTTTCTTCCCTGCATTGCTTTTCCTCTTTACCATTTTGCTATCTCCTAACATAGTAGATATTTAACTTAAGTCTTTTATTGTATGTCTCCCCCATGCTGAGATATAAAGAGCGTGAATTTTGGTGTATGTTATTTACTACTGCATCCCCAGCACCTAATACAATGTGTGGCACATAGTGATCAAAATATATTTGCTGAGTGGAAGAATAAATCCATGGCCTTAGATGGGCATCCTTTTTGTTTTTAAACCTTCAGTACACCTGATTCAATTCTACTTCAAATACTATGCTGTTTTTCTTTTTTATCTTTCTTTTACTTTTCAGACTTTATATATAGTTCTATTTTGAGGCCATAATAATCTTGGATGCCCCAGGCAAAAATTCTGTTTATATACTTTATTGCTTCAGGTAATTATCACTCAACTTAAGTTTGACTTCTATATTATCTAACTTGGTATCTGACTCTCACAGAGCCATGTTTGTGTATTTTGGGGAGGGTTGAGGATACATTTAGAAATAAGTCAGATGTAAAACCTGTTCTAGAGCAAGGATGGGGAATCTGTTTTCCGCCAAGGGCCATTTGGATATTTATAGTATCATTCATGGGCCATACAAAATTATCAACTTAAAAATTAGCCTGCTATCTACCTAATAAAAGATAACATGCTAATTGACCATACCTTCACGACGCCCATCAGCCAATCAGGAATGAGTATAAGAATTAACCCAATAAAGATAGTGGATTAGTTTGCATATATGGGTGCTGAGCAGTTGGGGCGGGATGGGATGCTTGTGTCATCACCATGGTGACAACGCAGGCGTTTCACACCACCCCAGCTGCTTCAGGCCTCTGGGCAGTGTGGGAAGGCAGAAAAGGTGGCTCTGGGCCAGAGTGGAAAGGTGGCTATCTGCTGGAGCAGAAAGAGGCCGCACTGGCTGGAGTGAAGGCGGTGCCAGTAGCCAAGGGAAGGAAGGCCCATTCTTGCATGAATCTTCATGCATTGGGCCTCTAGTATTTGATAAAACAATTAATTCACCCCTAATGCCCTGGCCCCACCCTTGTTCTATAATCTAGGTAAGACATGTAGATAAGTTTGAGTAGAAGAATGTTTACTATTAAGAAATGTAAATGGGGAGAAGCTTATGTCTTGTAAAAAATGATGAAATATATCAAGCTTCCAAAAAGTGTAGAAAGTAATCTAGTGTTATTCACTGTATACCTACCTCTCATATTTGTAATATCTGAATTTTCTCCCACATTTGCTTTGGATTTTATTTTTCATTTTGAGATAAAATGCCAGATATGATTAAAGCTTCAAGTGCTCCTTCTATATTCAGTTTTCTTCCTTCTCTACTCAGATGTAGCCACTATTCTGAAATTGGTCCTATGCATTTAAAAATGTTCCTATTAAATATAATTCCTTTTATACCCTCCCCACTGCAATCCCTGGTAATTACCATTCTAGTCTCTATTTTTATGAATTTGACTAATTTAGATACCTCATATAAATGGAATAATTAATATTGACTTTTTGTCACTGACTGATTTTGTTTAACATAGTAAATTCAAGGTTCATCGATGTTGTAGATGTAGAATTTCATTGCTTTTTAAGGTAATATTCCATTGTATGTGTATCCCTCATTTTGTGTACTCATTCATCTGTTGATGGGCATTTGGGTTGCTTCCACATCTTAGCTGTTAAGAATAAGTAGAAGCCTGGTGCATTCAAATTAGTGCATTCAAATCGTTCACTCAGGGTGGAGGGGTCTCTTAGCCCGGCCTGAGCCCTCTCACAGTCCAGGAGCACTCAGGGAATGTCCACAGTCTGGCTTTCCTCTGGGCAGGCTAATCAGGGGACAGCACTGGGCCCCACCTCACATTGCCCTCCAGCACTACCTCTGTGGGAGGCAACAGGGTGGGCTGATCAGGGGGGCACTGGCTGGAGAGTGGCCTGCCCCCTCATTGCCCCTCTGCTGCTGGTCACCGTTCCCTCCCATAACCATCCCCTCCCTCTGCCCACTGGCACATACCTCGGCTGGCCTAGTGTCACCTGCTTGCTGGCCCTCACCTTCCCACCAACTGGTCATTCTGCTGTTAGGTTGATTTTCATATTACGCTTTTATTATAGAGGATGCTGCTCTGAACAGGGGTTGTACAAATGTCTCTTCAAGATCCTGCTTTCAATCCAGAAGGTTGGTCATATGGTATTTCTATTTTTAACTTTTTGAGGAACCTCTAAACCATTTTCTATAGCAGTTGCACAGTTTTAAAATCCCACCAACAGTGTGGTGATAGCTTTTAATGGTATAGAAAGTGATGAGTGGAATATGTGAAATTAGAAGTGAAGTAGGAAGAATAGGTGAATTCATTTAGTGTGGAGATAAATTTCACTTAGCCTGCCCTGGCCTGTAGCTCAATGATTACAGCATCCGCCTGGTCACCAAAGAGTCACAGATCACATGTCTGGGTTGGAGGTTCGCTCTCATTCCTTGATTGGGGCACATGTGGGGAGCAACCAGTCTCTTTCTCCTCTTTTTCTCTCTCTCCCTCCTTTCCTCCCTCCCTCCCTTTTACTTTCTCTGAAAAGCAATGAAAAAAATACCCTGTGGTGAGGATTAACAAGTTTCTGTTAGATATTTTAGCTAACATTGCTTGCTTCTCTAAGACTGACAAGGAAAAAAAAATCTGAGATGCCCTAAATTAAATTACAGCAGGCGGAAGGGTGGAAGGAAGAGACAGGAGAGGTTAATCAGTTAACAACTGCAGGGCAAAACCAACAAAGACTGCTTACATTCCTAAATATATGTTGAAACTTTGAATTAACTTCCAGGTGGCTATTTTCCATGATTATCTAAAGAGAATAGCCAGGCAACTCCGTTTCTTGCTTGTACATGAACTTTCTGGACTGTTGCCCACAACTAGTCGTGAAGAACAAACACTTCTTCCTTATAGACTTGGTACCTATCTCAGAACTAGCCTCACTTCACCTTCTTCCACTTCCTTTAACTATAGTCAATGTAAATTCTTGCAGAACAGCTTACATCTTCTTTCCCTAAACTATGTGCATGAAAGAGCCTCTTCAACTCCATGACAGTGGACATGTTTGTCTTTTCCACCTAGCTCTGCTGCTGGTGGTTCAGACTGCATGACCCAGGACCTGGTCCTTTTCTGGCTAGTTATTTGGCTCAATAAATCCTTTCAGAAAAGCTTTGGCCATGAAATTTTTTTTAAATAGACTATTACTTCAGGAGTAGAGAAGGAAGCCAAATAATTTCTTTTTGATTTATTAAATTTTTATTTTTTATGGGCACTTAATATAATGTATATTTAATTGAGGTAATATTGATTTTTAATATTATATAAGTTCCAGGTAGACAACATTTGATATCTCTATACACTATATACTGTACTCACCACCAAAAGTCTAGTGTCTTTCTGTCCTTTTACATTTGACCCCTTTTAACCATTTGGTCTTCCTCTCACCCACCTTCCCCTCTGGTAACCACCGATGTGTTATCTGTGTCTAGGAGTATGTTTTTGTTTTGTTTTTCATCTTTTTGTTTTGTTTTATATTTCCCATAGTGAAATTGTATGTTTTTTGTCCTTTTCTGTCTGACTTACTTCACTTAGCATAATACCCTCAAGGTCCATCCTTGTCGCTAATGATGGTATTTTATCCTTTATTATGGCTAAGTTTTTATTTTTAATTTAATAAATCTTTATTGTTCAGATTATTACAATTGTTCAACTTTTTCTCCCCATAGCTCCTCTCCACCCAGTTCCTATCCCACCCTTTGCCCTTAACTCCCCTCCCATTGTCCTCATCCATAGGTGTACTACTTTTGTCCAGTCTCTTCCCGCACCCGCCTCACCCTTTTCCCCCTGATAATTGTCAGTCCACTCCCTTTCTATGCCCCTGATTCTATTATATTCACCAGTTTATTCTGTTCATCAGATTTTTAATTCACTTGGTTTTTATTTTATTTTTTTATTTAATAAATCTTTATTGTTCAGATTATTACAATTTTTCCTCTTTATTCCCCCCGTAGCTCCCCTCTACCCTTATCTCCTCTCTCATTGTCCTCATCCACAGGTATTTAATTTTTGTCCGGTCTCTCCCTGCAGTCCCCTCACTCCTTTCCCCCTGAGAATTGTTACTCCACTCGTTTTCTATGCTCCTGATTCTATCATAGTCACCAGTTTATTCTGTTCATCAGATTTTTAATTCACTTGATTTTTAGATTCACTTGTTGATTGATATGTATTTGTTGTTCATAATTTTTATATTTACCTTTTTCTTATTCCTCCTTTTCTTAAAGAGTACCTTTCAGCATTTTATATAATACTGGTTTGGTGTTGATGAACTCCTTTAGTTTTTTCTTATCTGGGAAGCTCTTTATCTGCCTTTCAATTCTGAATGATAGCTTTGCTAAGTAGAGTAATCTTGGTTGTAGGTTCTTGCTATTCATCACTTTGAATATTTCTTGCCACTCCTGTCTGGCCTGCATAGTTTCTGTTGAGAAATTAGCTGACAGTCGTGTGGGTGCTCCCCTGTAGGTAATTAACTGTTTTTCTCTTGCTGCTTTTAATATTCTCTTTGTCTTTTGCTCTTGGCATTTTAATTATGATGTGTCTTGGTGTAGTCCTCTTTGGATTCATTTTGTTCAGGGCTCTGTGTGCTTCCTGGACTTGTAAATCTATTTCTTTCACCAGGTGGGGGAAATTTTCAGTCATTCTTTTTCAAATATGTTTTCAGTATCTTGCTCTCTCTTCTTTGGCACCTGCATAATTCTGATGTTGGTACACATAAAGTTGTCCCTGAGGCTCCTTACACTATCTTCAAATTTTTGGATTCTTTTTACTTTTCCAGGTTAGTGTTTTCTGCTTCTTTATATTTCAAATCTTTGACTTGATTCTTGCATTCCTCTTGTCTGCTGTTAGGTCTCTGTATAATATTTTTATTTCAGTAAGTGTATATTTAATTTCTAGTTGGTCCTTTTTCATATCCTTGAGGGTCTTGTTAAATTTATCAGCCTTTTCTAGGATATTCTTGAAAAACCTTATAACTATAGTTTTGAACTCTATATCTAGTTGTTTGTTTTCCTACATTTCTTTTGTTTGTGATCTGTTCCTTTGTTTCCTCATTTTCGCTGTTTCCCTGAGTTGGTAGAGTAGCTTTGTGTGCTAGTTGTCCTATATGGCCCAATAGCTCTGCCTCCTCAGTTACCTTAGGTAGAAACGCTTGGTGTACCCCTTTGTGGACTGTGTGTAGAGCCTTGTTGTAGTTAAGTCTTGATTGTTGTTGGTATCATCAGGGAGAATTGACATCCAGGCCAATTGGCTGTGAGGATCAGCAGTGTCTGTGCCAGGAGAACTTCTGTACTGGAGTCAGCCTTATGAGACCAGACTTGCAAAGTTGCAAAAGTCTCTGTGCTCAGCTTGGATGGGCGGAGTCTCAGGGCTGAGCAGATAGCCTTGGCTTCCCATCAGCCCTGCTATATGAGGCTCCTGGGTCTCAGTGTCCCTCAGTAATCACTGTAGTCCTCTCTGTGGGCACTCACATGCATGCCTCCAGACCTCTGCCTTTCATGGCTCCCCTGAGTCTCCATGTGCTCCGGGGACCCATATGAGTCTGGGTTCCCATGGTCTTGCCCAAAACTGGGATTCATTGTAGTTGGAACTGGAGTTCAGTGCAGTTGGGAGGTTTGGTCTTCCTCCCGCTAGAGAAAACCAGTGGCATAATCAGCAGTCAGTCCTCTCTGTGCACTTGCACGCGCACTTCCAGACCTCTGCCTTTTGCGGCTTCCCTTAGTTTCTGTTCACTCCTAGGGTTCAGTGCAGTTGGGAGTTTCCATCTCCTTCCTGCTAGAGGAAGCCAGCCAGGCACTCAGCTGCCTGTCCTCTTCATGCACATGTTTCCGTATTTCAGTTTTTTGCAGCTCCTCTGAGTCTCTGTGAGCCCCTCTCTTTCCTTCTAGTGGTAGAATTTCCACTCAGCCAGTTTTCCTGTGGTTCTGGATGATGTCTGTTCTGTCTTTTAGCTGTAGTTTTGAAATTGTTGTATGAGGCAGCAGTTTAGGTGTTCACCTATGCCGCCATCTTGGTTTCTCTTCTTTTATGGCTAAGTTGTATTCCATTGTATATATACCAAATCTTCTTTATCCTTTCATCCATACATGAGCACTTAGTTGTCTGCAGATCTTGGCTATTGTGAATAATGCAATGAATATAGGGATGGATATGTCTTTTTGAATTAGCATTTTTGTATTTTTCAGATAAATATCCAGTGGTATTTAATATAAATACAATAGTTCTATTCTTAATTTGTTGAGAAACTTCGACACTGGTTTGCATAGCAGTTGCACCATTTTGCAATCCCAGTGGTAGTGTGGTAATAGCTTTTAATAGTATAGAAAGTGATGAATGGGATATGTGAAGTCAGAAGTGAAATAGGTGAATTCCACTAGTGTGGAGACAAATTTCATTTAGCCAGAGTGTGTTTCCCTTAGATATATTAGCTAAATAATATCGCTTGCTTCTCCAAAATTATTGCTTCAGAGTGGAGGACAGAGAAAATGAATTTATTTTTTAATTTGGTTTATTGACCACTAGTCCTTGAGAATATCTGAGATTTTTAACTTCCAGTAGTGCCTTAGCAATTATTAGGAGAAGTTTGAAGATTGTGTTTTGTATTGTTTACAAATTGGAACAAGGTCTTTAACATCTTGGTGCTCCCAAATTCTTATTTGAAAAAATACAGCCTTCCAATCTGTGTTTAAACCACTTAGGACCATTTCAGTTTTCTTTTTAAGGATCATGTGTATGCACGCACATGTGCCTGTGTTTTTAAAGAGGGGTGATTATTAAGTTCCTCTAATGGTGTGTACAAGAGCAGGAGTGAGTGGTGGAGTTGGAAGAGGGGTTTCTTCCTCCTCATGCCTTTGTTTTTGAATTTGAGGTGTTACCCAAAGGCTTAGTCATGATGATAAAGCAAAGAACTTCATAGCTTGCAGTATAGAACAATGTTTATACTGTTTTACGTGTTTGATAATAGTGAAGAATGGCAGGAGCGTGGGAATTTGTCAACATGTTTTGAGGAGTAAGAGAATTATGTAGGAAACACAAAGTAAGATAGCCCACCTCCAGTTCCAAGAGAAGAAAGTACTTCTGTTAAGTGTCCTTTGGAATAATGTAAGGCTCAGCTATTTTACTTGGTTTTTAACTCCAAATCTATTAAACTTTTAGCACTGCAGACACAGGTATATTTTCCACCTTGTAGTGTTTGTTTATTTAAAAAGCAAATAGCCCTAACTGGTTTGGCTCAGTGGATAGAGTGTCAGCCTGCGGACTCAAGGGTCCCAGGTTCGATTCTGGTCAAGGGCATGTACCTTGGTTGTGGGCACATCCCCAGTGGGGGGGTGTGCTGGAGGCAGCTGATCGATGTTTCTCTCTCATCCATGTTTCTAACTTTCTATCCTGCTCCCTTTCTTTCTGTAAAAAATCAATAATATACACACACACACACACACACACACACACACACACGTATTTAAAAAGCAAATAGACTTAATTTCACTGTATAATATATAAACAAGGTATCTGTATGTTTACAGAAGCAGTCTTTACTAGTGACATTGCCCAAATTCAGATTTTCCTGTTAGACTGCTACAGTATTTTACAAATAAATCTATCATCTCCAGTCTCCCCTGAATCTTTGTTCACGCTGCTACTGAAGGTAATCTAATTCCAAATGAATGCCTTATGGCATTGACCTTGGGGAAATTACTTAATTTCTCTGTGTCTCCATTTCTTTATTTTATCTCCTCTCTCTCCTGTACCTACCTTATTGGCTCCTTGAAATTTTTTAATGTTCATGCATGTAAAGTACATAAAATAGTGCCTTGCATGAATAAGTAAGTAAATAAGTGAACAAATAATAAATAGTAGAGATAAATACTGTTGACATTACTATTGTTTGCTGTTTTTGTCTTTGTTGTTTTTACTTTTGAAGGGCAGCTCTGGTAACATCTTTACTCTGCTCAAGAATCTTGCATATTTCTCTTTGCTAGAGCAAAACTTTTTGGGTATCAGAATCACTTTTGAAACTTGTAAAAAGGAAGAAAGGAAGAAAGGGAGAAAGGGAGAGAGGGAGAGAAGGAGAGAGGGAGAGAAGGAGAGAGGGAGGGAGAGAGGAAGGGAGAGAGGGAGGGAGAGAGAGAGGGACAGAGAGAGAGAGAGAGAGAAAGAAAGAAAAGCATTTCTGAGTACCTCTACCAGAGATTTCTATTATGTAGGTGTGGGATGGGACCCAGGAATCAGTGTTTTGCTGTGCTCCCCAGGTGATTTTGAAGCAGGTGGTACTTATTTGGAGAATCATTCCATGTAGGATGAGGTTCAAACTCCTTCACTGGAATTCAACGTGCCAGTATACATTTGTAATATGTATTTTCTTCTTCTGTTACTTCCTGCCAGTCTTCGTTGCCACACTAGTAAGTAGTTTTTTCTTTACTGACTCTTCTCTGTGTACCCCATGTATTTTTCCCAGGACAGTTAGGCATACTTTAGTGATCAGATACATATTTATTCCTAGTAATCCCCAAACCATTCACTTAATAAAATGTTTAAGAATTGGCTGGGCCAAGACCGGTTTTGCTCAGTGGATAGAGCATCGGCCTGCAGACTGAAAGGTCCTGGGTTCGATTCCGGTCGGGGGCATGTATCCTGGTTGCGGGCAAATCCCCAGTGGGGGGCGTGCAGGAGGCGGCTGATCGATGTCTCTCATCGATGTTTCTGACTCTCTATCCCTCTCCCTTCCTCTCTGTAAAAAATCAATAAAAAAAAAATACATATATATATAAAAGAATTGGCTGGGATGAATACTAAACAATAATATGTGAGAACAACTTTACCTTTTTTGAAAATTAGGAAAATTTCTAGGTTGCCTCACCAGGCATCTTAGAATGGTATTTTTAAATTGACCTTTCCGCTTGCTCTCTATGCACTCCTTTTCTCTGAATTAATTTTCCAGGTAGTATGATGAGCAAATACGTAGTTCTAGCCTTTAAGTTGCTCAGCTGTGCTCTGTAAACAAAGACACTAGGCAAATCTAGTATTTGAAACAATTGGCAGTACTTGAAACTGAATTTTTTATTTTTCTTACATTTTCCATTCTATTATTACAAAATTAAGGCATTCAGAAATCTCTGATGATCTGCTTTGCTAAAAAATAAAAAGTTGGCTTATAATAAAAAGTTAGGTGGGCTAGAGAAGGTTCAGTCCTAGGTATTTTGCCTTGTCTTTTCTATTTCTTAGAATACCTTCCTAAGTTAAGTTTCATTATCCCAATTATATGTGGTTGGACATTCTATATTTTAGAATGTTATATTAGCTAAAATTAATTGAACATGTGCAAGGCACTATTTTATGAAAAGTCTTTACAAAGAGAGCATAAAATTTAAGATCAAAGAGCTTATAAACAATGGTTTCAGTATTTAAAACCAGGTCCCTTGACCTCATAGACTGATCTCTTTCTCTTGTGGCCTGGAGCCAGATTTTAAGTTGTTCAAATTCATTTTCTGTATTTGCTTCTCCCACCTCATCTCCCCTTGAGCTGAAGGGTACTGTGAAAACTGCTGTAAATAAAAAGCTCATGTAACTTCAAAGTTGGTTAGAATAATTTTTATTTCAATCCACTTAGGCAGTGTTTGTCTATGTTTTAAATTTTATTTTTATTTAAAAAAATATATTTTATTGATTTTTTTACAGAGGAAGGGAGAGGAATAGAGAGTTAAAAACATCGATGAGAGAGAGACATTGATCAGTTGCCTCCTGCACACCCCCACTGGGGATGTGCCCACAACTAAGATACATGTCCTTGACCGGGATCGAACCCGGGACCTTTCAGTCCACAGGCTGACACTCTATCCACTGAGCCAAACTGGTTTTGGCTAAATTTTATTTTTCAATTACACTTTATAATAAATATATTAAAAACCTGGTGCAGGAAATTCATGCACGGGTTAGATCCCTAGGCCTGGCTGATGATCAGGGCCAATCTGTGGGCCAACCAGCAGGGAGTTTGGGAGGCCCCTACTGGCACCCACCTTGTCTGGCCTGGCACCACCTGCTTGCCAGTCCCACCCCTTGCCCCCTACCGCCAGCACCAGTCCTTCCTCTACAGGGCGACCCGTGGGGCGATTAGGGAGGGCCTGCTGGCACCTCCTTTGACTGGCCTGGGGCCTGTGGGCTGAGGGCAGTTCCTACAATGAGCATCTGCCCCCTGGTGGTCAGTGCACGTCATAGTGACTGGTCATTCCACTGATCATTCTGCTATTTGGTCAATTTGCATATTAGGCTTTTATAATATAGGATTATTTTGTATTAATTTCAAGTGTACAGTTAGTTCTTTTAGTACACCCTAAATTTGATAGGGACCTTGCAGAATAAAATGCCCTTTCAAAAAAGTAAGCCATTAACTCAGTAAATGGCAAAATTAATTTTTTCCAAAGCCTTGAAAAATGCAAACAAATGGGAAAATGATGGCACAAAATGAAAAAATTTGTGCTGAGGTTCAGATAGCAGTTTGGCAATTTAGCATAGTTCACATCCAGAATTTATAGAGATATTAGAAATGCTAATTAGCAATATTTTATTTTAATTTTTAAGGTTATAATTAATTATTTTTCAAATTTTAGCTATGAGACTACATTTAAATAAAATGAACAAATCCTAAATATTAAATCATGAGCATGTGTCTTTGGCTGTAAATAATATATTAAGATTCACCAGCCAAAAGCAAATGTGAGTTGTTAACACCTAAGTCTCCCGTTGAGAAATTTTTTGTACCTTAAGCAAGTCTTTTCCCGTACTGTACTGTTTGTTAATCATTTGACTCAATGTCACTTGCTTAAAAAGAAAACAAAACAAAAAAATCCCACACCCAAACAATAAAACATTGCATTTAACAGGACTAGGTGCAATTATTTTCTTTTTACCCCTTCTCTTCTTCCCTTCTTTTTAAAGAAAGAAACTCTGTGGTGAAGTGGAATGATCAAGGGCATTGGAGTTAGATAAACCTGGGGTTTGAATGCTGTCTCAACTTTACTGTAACTCTGTGGTCTTGGGCAGTTACCTAGCTTCCTTACATTCTAGTGTTCCTATTTCTAAATAACCATTGCAGTGTTGTTGTGAAGCTAAATGTTCATGCAAGTAAAATGCCTGACAAAGGCTGAGAAATGTAGGTAATAGTAAGTGGTAATCACTTTTATTATAATCATTAATAAGTCTAACCTAGGGATTAAGTTATGCAGCTGTGTGAAACAGTTTGCTTTGTTTTGCCAACCAACTGTTCATTGAGGAAACTCAGAATTATATCTGTTGTTAGCCAGGTAAGATATGACCTTCAGTGGAAGACCTCACTCCATGTAACTTATAAAAAGAAGTCTTGCTCAGAAGAGTTAAGGGAAAAACCATTAGAAATAATAAAGGAGTTAATCAAAATGACTATGTAAGTATACCACAAAATCTAAGTTAATAAGTATTACTAGTTAGAAGAGATAATGGGGGGAAAATCACACTTTTAACTATTACTACTAATGATGACAAGTTTAGAAATAATTTCAACAAGATATGTATGATACTCATATACATATATTTTTTAGTTTGAAATTTCACAGAGAGATATAAAAGAAGACTGAATAGATAGAGAAGCATACCAGTGCTCATAGATGGGAAAATTGAATATTGTAAAGCTATCAGTTCTTGAGACATTAATTTTTAGAATAAGTGGAATTATTGGGGAAGTTACAATAGGATTTATTTTGGAGGAAATATGGCAACAGAGTTTCGATGGAAACATAACTATGAACAAATAAAAGAAAATGTTAAGAAGGGTAATACATTAGTGAAATGTGATAAAACTGTAGTTATTAAAACTTTAATATTGTACTGATATAAGCATAGATCAATGTGAAACCATCTACATATATAAAAGCCCAGTGACCTTTATGGCAGAACGACCAGAATGACCGGTCTCTATGACATGCACTGACTAGCAGGGGGCAGACGCTCAACACAGGAGCTTCCCCCTCGTGGTTACTGTGCTCCCACAGCAGGAGCGCTGCTCAGTCAGAAGCTGGGCTTATAGCTTGCGAGCACAGTGGTGGGGGCGGGAGCCTCTCCTGCCTCCGCCGCAGCTCTAAGAGCAGGAAGCCAAGTGGTAAAGAGTAAGCAGGCAGGTGGTAAGGAGTGAGGGGTCCCAGATTGCGAGAGGGCTCAGCCTGGGCTGAGGGACCCCCCCTCCCCAAATTTCATGCATAGGGTCTATAGTACATTAATATGAGTCCAGCCAGCATGGTTCAGTGGTTGAGCATTGACCTATGAGCCAGGAGGTCACAATTCACAAAAAAGTACATTTTTGAAATAAAGATACCATTCAGGCTTGGTTGCAGGCTTAATCCCCAGTGTGGGGCATACAGAAGGCAGCTAGCTGATCAATGATTCTCTCTCATCATTGATGTTTCTACCTTTCTCTTCCTCTCCATTCCTCTTAGAAATCAATAAAATATATTAAAATATGTTAATATGATATGGAGAGAATAAACCAAAGTTTATTTAACATTCACCAGTCGAAGGTAGGTAGTTTCACCTTTTAGTGCTTATGAATAAAAGTGCTGTAAACATTTACTAACACTTATGTGTGAACATAAGTTTTCATTTCTCTTGGTTAGATACCCAGAAGTGGATTGCCTGGTCATATGGTAGATGTAAGTTTAACTTTATAAGAAACTGCCAGATTGTTTTCCAAGCATTCCTATCAGCAATATGAAGGGATTCTATTTGCCTAAGCATCCTTTTTAGTACTTGGTATTGCCAGTTTAAAAAAAATTTGGTCATTCTATTAGGTGATTTGGTCATTCTGTTAGCTATTTATTTATGGCTCAATTTGTATAAAAGATTTGAACATCTTTTCAATGTGTATTTTTCATACATTCGTTTTCTTTTTTTTTTAAATATATTTTATTGATTTTTTACAGAGAGGAAGGGAGAGGGATAGAGAGTTAGAAACATCGATGAGAGAGACACATCAGCCGCCTCCTGCACGCCCCCTACTGGGGATGTGCCCGCAACCAAGGTACATGCCCTGACCGGATCCGAACTCGGGACCTTTCAGTCCCCAGGCTAATGCTCTATCCACAGAGCCAAACCAGTTTTGGCACATTCATTTTCTTTAGTGAAGTGTGTGTTCATACCTTTCCCTATTTAAAAATTTCAGTTTTTGTTGTTGTTGAATTTTCAGTTTTTTTTAATATATTCTTTATATAAGTCTTTGACAAAAATGTGATTTGCAAATAATCTCCCAATCAGTAGCTATATTTACATTCTTTTAGTAATCTTTTAAAGAGCAAATGTTTTTATTTTAATAAAGTCCGATTTATAATTTTTTAAATGAATTGTATCTAAAAGTCTTTTGCCTAACCCAAAGTTAGAGTTTCTCCTGTGTTTTTTTCAGAAGTTATAGTTTTGCATTTTACATTTGGGGCAGTGATCTATTTTGAGTTAATTTTTGTACAAGGTGTGAGATTAAGCTGAGGTTCAATATTTTGAGTATGAATGTTTTAACTATTTTAACACCATTTGTTGAAAAATAATATCATATCCCTGTGAATTACCCTTGCACCTTGTCAAAAAATTAGTTGATATTAGTAAGGGTCTCTTCTTGAACTCTCTGTTCTTTTCCACTGACCATTGTATCTATTCTTTTTTAAAATTTTTATTGATTTTTAGAGAGATAGGAAGGGAGAGAGAGAAACATTGATTGGCTGTCTCCTCCACGCCCCCTCCCGGGGATTGAACCCACAACCCAGGCATGTGCCCAGACTGGAAATCAAATTGGCAACCTTTCAGTGCATAAGACAACCAATGCCCAACCAAGTGAGCCACAATGGCCAGGGCCATTTTGTCCATTCTTTTACCAATAACAATTGTCTTGATTACTTTAGCTTTATAGTAAGTCTTGAAATAAGTTATGGAGAGTTCTCTAACTTTGTTATTCTTTGCTACTGAAGTTTCTTTGCTTTTTCTTATTTATTTTGGAGTCAGCTTGTGAATATCTACCCAAAAAATCCTGCTGTGATTTTGAATGGGGTCATTGAATCGGGAGATCTAATTGTTACAGTATGTCTCTCCATTTACTTAGGTCTTTTTTGGTTTCTTTCATCAGGGTTTTGGAGTTTTTAAGCATAACGATCATATACATGTTATGTTAGCTTTATACCTAAATATTTCAAATAGACAGAAGACAAGAATCATCCACATTTTATAGATTGAGGCACCCTAAACTCAGAACAGTAAGACTTATTGAAGGTCACAGTGCTGGTTAGTTAGCAATAAAATCTGATTTTAAGGCATCCTGGCTCTGTGTAGTGTTTTTTCTACTTGTTTTCATAGGCAGAAGCTTGTTATGGTGAAAAGATGTGGACTTTGAAGTTACTCAGTTTGGGTTCCAACTGTTCTCCAGTACTGGTTAGTTGAGTGATTTGTTTGACCTCTGTAAGACTAATTTTCCTCATTCAAGTTACCTAACTCACAGGATTGTGGTGAAGACTAAAGGATACCATATGTATAAACTTTCTAGTGCGATGTTTGATGTACACATAGTATACACTCAATAACTCTTTTATTAATAATAGTAAGTGCTAGTTGTTATAACCTTTCCCAGAATTTGTCATTTTGTTTCATTAATTAGATTAATTTCTTTGAATTGTGGAAAAGTGGCAGTGAGCCAGTGACAAGCATTAACAACATGGTCCTTAAGTTCGAGACAGAAAAAATTTCTACAAAACCTGTGTCGTGTTATTCCCCCTTTTTCATGTCTACCACAAAGTAGAAGAAATGTTTTGCAGTAGTGAATTGTGATTGGAAATTTTAGTGGGTACATTTTTATTTTAAGATGTAAAGCATAAAGCTTTTCTTTAAAAGTGAAGGTTTTAAAACTTTCCGAATTTCTTCAAAGTCTGGTTTAACTCAGAAATCTCATCAGCTTTAAAATTAAGTTTCCCAGCTTTGCAAAGATTTGTGATCCTGCCCTGGCATAATATAAATGTGAAATGTAATTTGAGTATTACTGTTATGCTAGAGTAAAACCTTTTACAAAAATAAAAACTCTGTATTGATAATTCCTTTTCCTTAGAACAGTGGTCGACACACCGCGGTTTGCGAGTCACATGCAGCTCGTGAGCCACTGTTTGCCACTCTGTTGACTAATAAGTTTGCTGACCACTGTCATATTATACCCTTTAACTCTTTGCACACAATATGCAACAATTGCCCAACCCTCACAGCTTCCAACTACATGGTAACATGTAGTCTAGTTCAGTGGTCGGCAAACTCATTAGTCAACAGAGCCACAGTTTGCCAACCACTGCCTTAGAATGAGACCTTTCTAAGATTCCTTTATTCTAAACTTACAAAGAGAAATATGGGCCTAATAAAAAGTACATTTTTGAAATAAAGATACCATGCACTTAGGACAACAGGACTATAGTCAAGACAATATATTTCATTGTTATTTTCTGTTCTTTTGATGTTCAGGCTGAGGTTTGAAGTATTATTACTCTTGATTCTGATAATTATTTTTCCTTTTCAATTTGAAAATCAAGAGAGATGTTTTTCTTGTAGATGCTATCCTAGGTTTGTTAAAAAGGGTGAATTTCTGTGTTGGATAGGGAGGCTAGATTCAGAGTTGTTATACATGCATTTTTCTGGCCTTTGTTTAAATAGAGTAAGGTTTTTAATGATGATTCCCAAGGAAATAAATGATTGTATTTGAAAAACGGCTGGAAATCCTATATCTCTTTAACTCTTATTTTCTCCTATTCTCCCTCATTCTACATTGTAGCAATTACAACATGACTTAAGCTAGAGCTAAAGGATAAAGATGCTACTGTTTTTAGTTAGAGTTTTAAGTCCTAAAATGTTCCATAACTTCTTATGCAATCTACATATATAAAAGGCTAATATGCTAAAGTGAACGACCATCTGTCCAACCAGTTGCTGTGATGTGTACTGACTACCAGGGGGCAGACACAACACAGGAGCTACTGTGATGTGCACTGGGCATTTACAGAGAAACAGCACTGTGGACCTGGTGCTGACAAAGCAACAATCGGCTTCTCCCATGTGTGACCCAGGTCCCGCCACCACCCCAGAATCCCACCAAATCGCAGCTGATGCTGCCAAGACCCCATAGCACAAAATGTGTCCCATGGCTGTGGGCTCTGGGTAGTGACATCACCTAGCAATGCCTGGCTTCCTTTCCCTAGTGACTAGCCTCCTTGCAGTTTCTTCCTCATAGGAACATGAATTGCTTTATAGCCAGGTGGGAACATTTTACACTTTAACCAGATATCTGTGAAGCATTTTCCTGTGCCTTATCTCATTTGATCCTCCCAGAAGTCCTGGAATAGATAGATAGGAGACTCAGTGGAATCCTATTTTCTTTTCATTAGCTGGAAAAGGAGATTTAGAAAGCTTAGAAACTTGACCTGACTGAAAAGAAGTAAGAAATGGTGGACCTTGAAAATGACTTCAGGTTTCCTCACTGAGCAGAATACAGTCAAACACTGATGCAGTTAAATATTTTACCCTTTGTTCTTCCTGCATGATCTTTAATAATAACCTGCTTTGTATTGATATTTACTGCTGTGTTACTGACAATTACCTGAAAGAGAAGTTGGGGTACTTCACTGGGCTGGAAAAAGTTTAGCCAAATCAGAAAGTAGGTCTAATTAAGGAAATTTATCTCTCTCTCTCTCTCTCTCTCTCTCTCTCTCTCTATAGAGAGAGAGAGAGAGAGAGAGAGAGACCTCTCGCTGGCGCCAGACACCTGGGTGCATTTCCATCTGTCATTGTCGTTCGTGAATTTGGTTGACAGTTTATTATAGAGAAAGGGCGAATAGCAATATTAAAGTATTTATTCTAATTTCCTTTCAATGTGCATGGATTCATGCACCAGGCCTCTAGGAATCAGATAAAGCATTAGTCAATTCTTGCTATCTTAATTGTAACATTAGCTTTGAAAAAGTTTTATTAGTTGGATGCCATGTTGACTTTAGTGCTACAATCCAGGTAAAGTAGTTGCTTGTGGCATATCATGGTTTCCTTTTAACAAAATTTAAGAATCTAGTAAAATTTCATTGCTTTTTAAAAAAGTTTTTGTTTGTTATGAAATTTACATGTGATAAAATTTACTCATTTGATATTCAGTTCTATTAGTTCTGACAAATGCACATTCAAGATGAAAAACAGTTTCATTACTCCTCAAAATTCCCTGTGCTTCCTTTTTGTAGTTAGCTCTTCTTCCTACTACTAATTCCTGGCAAACCCCTGATCTATTCTCTGTTCTTACAGTTTTGCCTTTACCAGAATATCATGTAAATGCAATCATACAATATGTAGTAAGTTTTTGTATAAACATAGGTTTTCCTTGTTTTTGGATAAATATCTAGAATTGGAATTACTGGGTCATATTGTAAATAATATTTAGCTTCATAAGAAACTGGAGGGTGGGGTCCCTTAGCCTGGCCTGTGGGGATCAGGCCAAAACTAGCTCTCTGACATCCCCTGAGGGGTCCCAGATTGCAAGAAGGCGCAGGCCAGATTGAGAGAATCTACCGGTGCACAATTAGGACTGGGGGGAAGGACTGCAGGAGTGTTCAAGAGTGTGCCTGGCCCATCTCGCCCAGTTCCGATCTGCTGGACCCCAGCATCAAGCTAATCTACCAGGCGGAGCATCTGCCCCTTGGTGGTCAGTGCGCATCATAGCAACTGGTTGAATGGTCAAATGGTCAGAAAGTTAGCATATTAGGTTCTTATTATATAGGATTGTCGAACTATTTTCCAAAGTGTCTGTACTATTTGGCATTCACAACAGTAATTTTTGGAAGTATCCTTGTCAACACTTGATATCGTCAGGTTTTTTTGTTTTGTTAATTTTAGGCATTCTAATAAGTGGTACTATTATCTCTAATGTGAAGTTTGTTCTTTGACTTCCATTCAGTGGATGTTGTTCTAAAAGTTGTGTTGTGTGTATAGAATTGGATGCCATGTCTACTTTTGTCAGTCAGATCATGGTTCTAACACTCTTAGTATCTGATATCTATTTTATACTTAGAATTTGAATAAGTACAAATGTATTTATCAGATATATGCTCACTAAGTGGTCATGTTCTTCTCATAAAGATACTAAAGTATAATATGTGTGCAAATATTAAAAGTAATATTTATTATTATACTAGAGGCCCGATGCACAAAATTTGTGCATGGGGCAGGGGGTGTCCCTCAGCCCAGCCTGTACACTTTCCAGTCTGGGATCCCTCTCATAGTCCAGGACTTCTGGCTTCCAACTGCTTGCCTTCCTGCTTTCTTAATTGCCCCTAACCATTTCTTCCTGCCAGCCTGATCACCCCCTAACCACTTTCTTGCCAGCCTAATTGATGCCTAACTGCTCCCCTGCCAGCCTGATTGCCCCTAACTGCCCTCCCCTGCAGGCCTGGTCACCCCCAACTGCTCTCCTCTGCGGGCCTCTGTTCCCCTCAACTACCCTTCCCTGCAGGAGATACTCCTCTGCCAGGTCACCCCTGACTGCTCTCCCCTGTAGGCTTGATTGCCTCCAACTGCCCTTCCTTTCTGGCCTGATCACCCATTACTGCCCTCCTCTGCTGGCCTGATCCCTTCCAACTACCCTCCCCTGCTGGACATCTGTGGTGGCCATATTGTGTCCACATGGGGGCATCCATCTTGACCACATGGGGGCAGCCATCTTGTGTGTTGGAGTGACAGTCAATTTGCATATTACTCTTTTATTAGATAGGATAGAGGCCTGCTACTCGGGTGGGGCTAGCTGGTTTGCCCTGAAGAATGTCCTGGATCAGGGTGGGGGTTCCCTTAAGGCATGGGGCGGCCTGGGCGAGGGGTCTGTGGTGGTTTGCCGGCCGGCCACGCCTCAAGCAATGGTCCTGGTATCTGGGATTTTTTTCTCTTCTATAATTGAAACTTTGTAGCCTTGACTGGAAGCCTGGGCTGGCTAGGGTTTGCAGGAAGCTTCGCTTCCACCATTGTCAGGGAAACCCAAGCTTCCTGTTTGCTCCATGGCCACAGTCATCTTGGTTGGGTTAATTTGTGTACTCGCTCCTGATTGGCTGGTAGGCATGGCTTGTAGGTTTATGGTAATTTGCATGTTACTCTTTTATTAGATAAGATTGTATACTTACTTTGCATTGTATTTATCTCCTTCAATATACAAACAATAGACCACAATTAGTAGAGAAAAAGGAAGAAGGAGAGGGAGAAGGTATAGAAGTAGACATTTATTCTGTAGGAAGTTATGTTTTTCTTTAGCCTCAGGGTACAATGAGAAATGGTAACAATTGTTCCAGTATAATAAGTGATGACATAATCTCTATTATATGACCTCAGTTCATAAAGCTCCCCAAATCCTATGTAATAGAAGCCTAATATGCAAATCAACTGAGTGGCGGAACAAATGGTAGAACCACCAGTCATTATGATTTGCCCTGACTACCACAGGGCAGATGTTCAATGTAGGAGCTGACCCCAGCCTGCAGGCCCCAGGCCAGCCAAGGCATGTCCAGTGGGTGTTTTCACAGAGGGAGGTGACTGGTGGCAGCGGCAGCGGGGGACCGTGCCAGCTGGTGTGCAGGTAGTGGTGGCAGTGGCAACCCGTTTCCCTGACAATGGTGGAAGCGAAGCTTCCTGCACACCCTGGCCAGCCCAGGCTTCCACTTAAGGCTACAAAGTTTCAATTATAGAAGAGAAATAAATCCCAGATACCAGGGCTATTGCTTGAGGCCTGGCTGGCAGGCAAACCACCACAGACCCCTCGCCCAGGCTGCCCCACGCCTTAAGGGAACCCCCACCCTGATCCAGGACATCCTTCAGGGCAAAGCAGCCGGTTCCCACCCCTGTAGTATTTGCCCCCCTGGCAGTCAGTGCATGTCATAGTGAGTGGTTGAGCGGCCTTAGCATATCATTAGCATATTACGCTTTGATTGGTTGAACAGATGACTGGACGACCGGACGGACACTTGGCATATTAGGCTTTTATTATATTGATAATGTTTTTAAAATATTTTCAGATAAACTTAAATTTACTAATGAATTTTTAATGTTTTGAATTTGGATATAAGATTAAGTACTGAACCTTAATACATTTTAAATACATATCTTTTCCTTTTTGCTACTTTGAGATTGAACAGAAGATGCCATCAATATTATATTACATTTTATGTCTTCTGAATATGGGGAAGAATGAAAAGTTTTGGAGTAGCAGGGAACAATTTTTTTATTCTTTCAGTATCTAAAGATAATTGATAAAGAAAGTGAAGTTATTGTTGAAGGAATGAAAAACAGAAATTAAATTTTTCAAAAGTATTTCTATAAGTTTGCAAGAGGTTATAGATAGAATTTCAGGCTATATACCTGAACTAGATTTTTGTGAGTGGTCTGTGTTAGTTATATTTACAAGTATTGTTCTAATATCTATGCAATACTTACTTTGTAACCATTTTATTTCAGCAACAATACTGTTATCAATTTACATTTCTTTGTTGTATAAGATTTGCATCATGAATTGACTGAGGATACAATTTTTTCATCTCCTTATTCAAATCCTTTATTTACTGCCTTAAAGTTTGTTCTTATTTGCAAAAGGTTAACACAGTATTGTACCAAACTGCTTGAGTCTCCAGACATCATAGTTTATTACACCTCCCAGGAAGGACTCTAAAAAGAGATACAGGAAGACCAAGGACACATTAATTAGAACATACTATTACAATTAAAATTTTTCTAAAATCAGCTTATTCTCATCAAAGTAGCTGCAGATACAAAAACACAATTAAAATTTTCTAGAAGATATAATGGACTTTTTACTGGGCAGGGACATGAGGTGGTTTAAATTTCACACAGAGAGAAGCCTGCCAGGTGTATGAAAGGTCCAGAAGAGGTCTTTAGTATGTTCAAAGAGATAATATCTTTACAAGGACAGGTGTTTGTGCATGGGATGGGGTGGGCTGTGGGGGGGGGGAACTTGTGGGATTTATAAACAATATTACTCTATTATATTTTTCAGGTGCTTAAAATTTTCATCTCTTGGTCCTTGGTAGCGAATGTTGGAAAAAGTACAGTGTGTGATTTAAATGCAAAGAGTACTTTGGATACTTTAACATCAAAAACATTCCATAAATTCAGGTTCTCATAGAAAAACACAAATTTATCGTCTTTTCTTTGGGCCTTTATATGTCTATTTTCAAATATTATTTTCTTCTTCTTCTTCAGGGTTCAAATCACTGTTTCATTGCTCTTCAGAAGCCAAACAAAAAGAAAAAACATTGCTAAAGGTTGCAGTCTCTCTGCTAACATTTGCTTTTTACACACTAACATTCTTCTCTATTTCTCTATAGAGTTTTCCTAAGAATTATAGATCACTGAAAGAAAAACTGCTACTGAAATGACAGAGAGTTTATTCCATATTTGATCTTAGGCAACCAAATGATCTCTTGGCATTTTATTCAGACTTGTCTGTGATTACCTTTTTGTGCCCTCTTCATAGTATTTTATTCTCATTATCATCCATTAGTCATGTTACAGACTCCTTTGTGCTGCTCTGGTGTCTATGATTCTACTTCATTAAAAAATCAGTGCTTCATCTCTTTTCTTTGGCTATAGGTCCTACCTACTGCTTCTGTCAATTGAAGTTTTATTTCTTTTCATTTTGCCAACCTCCTACTAAATTGCATTGTTTCTGCATTAACTCCTGTCTGGATCCATATGAATATTAATAACTGTGAAGGCTCTGATATTTTATTCTTTTGACAAATTAGTAAGCTTCCCTAATATAAAATGGATGTTCATGGTACGTTACATTTATCACTGTTGCTCAAGCTATTTAACTTGAGTTATTTTATTTGGGGTCAATCCCTGGGATAGGGCCTTGGATTCTGAGCTCCAAACAGAAAAGATGCACATCTTCCTGGGCTTTGCTTCAGCTTCCTTTCCTTTGGTTAATTTGGAGAGAAATGCTAACATGATAGTGTGTTTTTGTCTTGATATATCAGCTTTCTTCCTGGCACTCAAGTGGTCTGTCTTGCTGAAATACTTGCCATTCACATTACTACTGTTAGGAATAAAGGCTCTTTTACACTCTCTCTGAAACCATGCCCTAAACCTTTCTGTTTTTGTCATTGTATTTATAGGAACCCATATTAGTAATGTATAGAGCCAGACATATGTGGGATACTATTTTAGTCTCTACTTACAGATGGCCAACAACATTAAGTTTAAATGTAATAATTACTTTGAATAATTTTACATCAAAATTATCCCATAAGTTCAAGTTCTCAGATAAAAACATGAGTGTATAGTCTTTTCTTTGGGCTTTTATATTTCTGTTTTCAAACAGTTTAAAAATTGGGCTTTCAGATCTTGTCCACAGGGTACAACGAAGCTGTGTGGTCTATGAATCTGACATCTGAATTGTTTATTTTATTAGGTATTCATTTCTACCAGCAATTGTATTAATTATCGCAGTATTCCAAATTAGTTCCAGCTTAGATGTTGGGGCTAAGTGTTATTGGTACTATATTCTGCCCTTTATACATATGAGAAAAGAAAGGCACAAGGTTAGGAGAAACGAAGATGGTGGCATAGGTGAACACCTAAATTGCTGCCTCACACAACAATTTCAAAACTACAACTAAAAGAACGGACACCATCCAGCACCACAGGAAAGCTGGATGAGTGGAAATTCTACAACTAGAAGGAAAGAGAGGGGCTCATGGAGACTCAAAGAAGCTGCAAAAAGCGGAGGTATGGAGACACACGCGTGGAGAGGACGGGCAGCGGAATGTCTGGCTGGCTTCCTCTAGCGGGAGGGAGACGGAAACTCCTGACTGCACTGAACCCCAGTTCCGAATGCACTGAACCCCAGTTCTGGGCGAGATCATACAGGGGGAGTCTGGACTGTCAGGAAAAGGGAGGAGTGCACAGAAACTAAGAGAGTCACGAAAGGCAAAGTCTGGAGGTGTGCGTGCAAGTGCATGCAAAGAGGACTGACTACTGAGTGTACTGCTGGCTTTCTCTACGGGAGGAAGACCGAATCTCCTGACTGCACTGAACTCCAGCTACAACTGCACTGAACCCCAGTTTTGGGTGAGACCCTGGAGACTCAGACTCATATGGGTCATTGGAGCTCATGGAAACTCAAGGGAGCCGCGAAAGGCAGAGGTCTGGAGGCACACATGCAAATGTACACAGAGAGGACTGCAGCACTTACCGAGGGACACTGAGACTCGGGGGCCTCATACGGCAGGGCTGACAGGAAGCCAAGGCTATCTGCTCAGCCCTGAGACTTTGCCCCATCCAAGCCAAGCACAGAGGCTTTTGCAATTTTGCAAGTCTTGTCTCATAAGGCTGACTCCAGTACAGAAGTTCTCCCTGCGTAGACACAGCTGATCCTCACAGCCAATGGGCCTGGACGTCAATTCCCCCCAGTGATACCAACAACAATCAAGACTTAACTACAACAAGGCTGTACACACAGTCCACAAAGGGGTGCAACAAGAGTGTCCACCTAAGGTAATTGGGGAGGCAGAGCTACTGGGCCATATAATACACCTAGCACACAAAGCTACTCTACCAACTCAGGGAAGCAGCGAAAATGAGGAGACAAAGAAACAGATCACAAACGAAAGAAATGGAGGAAAACAAACAACTGGATATAGAGTTCATAACCACGGTTATAAGGTTTTTCAAGAATTTTCTAGAAAAAGTCAATCAATTTAATGAGACCCTCAAGGATATGAAAAAGGACCAACTAGAAATTAATTATACACTGACTGAAATAGAAAATATTATACAGAGACCTAACAGCAGACTAGAGAAACGCAAGAATCAAGTCAAAGATTTGAAATACAAAGAATTAAAAAACACTCAACTGAAAAAGGAAAAAGAAAAAAGAATCCCCAAATTTGAAGATAGTGTAAGGAGCCTCTGGAACAACTTCAAGCATACCAACATCAGAAGTATGGGGGTGCCAGAGGAGAAAGAGAGCAAAACACTGAAAACCTATTTGAAGAAAGAATGACTGAAAACTTCCCCTACCTGATGAAAGAAACTTCCCCTAAGAAGTGCACAAAACACCAAATAAGGAATCCAAAGAGGACCACACCAAGACATATCATAATTAAAATACCAAGAGCAAAAGACAAAGAGAGAATATTAAAAGCAGCAAGAGAAAAATAGTTATCTACAAGGGAGCACCCATATGATTACTAGCTAATTTCTCAACAGAAACTATGCAGGCCAGACGGGAGTGGTAAGAAATATTCAAAGTGATTAATAGCAAGGACCTACAACCAAGATTACTCTACCCAGCAAAGCTATCATTCAGAATTGAAGGTCAGATAAAGAGCTTCACATATAAGAAAAAGCTAAAGGAGTTCATCAACACCAAACCAGTATTATATGAAATGCTGAAAGGTACTCTTTAAGAAGAGGAAGAAGCTGAAACCTGTTTTGCTCAGTGGATAGAGCATTGGCCTGTGAACTGAAAGGTCCCAGGTTCCATTCCGGTCAAGGGCATGCACCTGGTTGGGAGCACATCCCCAATGGGGGGCTTGCAGGAGGTAGCTGATCAATGTTTCTCTCTCATCAATGTTTCCAACTATCCCTCTCCCTTACTCTCTGTAAAAAAAAAAATCAATAAAATATATTTAAAAAAAGAAGAGAAAGAAAAAGGTAAAGATAAAAATTATGAACAACAAATACATATTTATCAACAAGTGAATCTAAAAATCAAGTGAATTAAAAATCTGATGAACAGAATAAACTGGTGAATATAATAGAATCAGGGGCATAGAAAGGGAGTGGACTGACAATTCTCAAGGAGAAAGGGGTGAGGTGGGTTCGGGAAGAGACTGGACAAAAATAGTATACCTATGGTTGAGGACAATTGAGAGGGAGGGAAGGGCAAAGGGTGGGTGAGAATTGGTGGAGGGGAACTATGGGGGGGAAAGAGGAAAAATTGTAATACAGTAATATGAACAATAAAGATTTTTTAAATAAAACAAGGCACAAGGTTAGCTAACTTGCTTAAGGTCATAAAATTAATAAGTGAGAGAACTAGATTTAACCTACAGCTGTCTGCCTTTACAGTCTGTGCTCAAAACTGCGTCGCTTTATTGTCATATGAGAGGTATAAGTGGTAGATGTTATGAATTCACACTAAAAACAATAGAGTTTGAATTTATGAAGGAGTAAATTTCAACTGATTCTTGAAATAGGTTTGAATATGTGGAGAGGAGAAAGCATTTCAAGTGGAACAGAATGAGCAAAGGTTCAAAAGATGGGACTAGAAAGAATATATTCAGGTGGTAATGAAGAGTTTGAATTGCCTCTTATAGAAATAACTAATGAACTTGGTTAGTATTGAAGATTTATCCATTAAAACTTTTCTGAAGAAAAACCTTAGTTTTGCCTCAGAGTTCTTAGATTGAATTCTTTAAAAAAAAAATACTCAGGTTTCAGACGAACATACATTAGTAAGGAAATAATAGGATAAAATTCTCAGTCTTTTTTTTTTTTAGATCCTCACCCAAGGATATGTTTTTATATCCTTTCCCCAAAGAGGAAGGGGAAAGGAAAGAGGAAAGAGAGAGAGAAGGGGAGGGGGGGATGGAGAAAGGAGGGGAGGGGAGGGAGAGAGAAAAGATGAGGGGGAGAGGGAGAGAGATATGAAAGAGAAAGTTCAATCCCCAGTCAGAGCACATACATCCTGGGTATGTGTCCTGATTGGTAATCGAACCTGCGACCCTTTGTTCCATGGGACAACACTCCAACCAACTGAGCTACACTGGCCAGTCTTTATTATAGAGTTAAAAAAAACATTTTTAAAAAGCTAGCTTTGCCCCTACTAGTTAATTTGGTTAGGTAACTTGTGGTGAAATTGGTTCAGCAGGAGGAATTTGGATGCATGTTGAAGTTCTGCCATATTTTGGAAGAAAAGTGTTATTTTAAGCATTCTGGTCATTTTTGGTGGAGTGAAGGTCTTGCCATGAAGTTGTCATTGGCAGGTTTACAGACCACTAAACATGGCTTCCTTATTTACAAAACCACACACACCCACACACACACACATACACACACACACACACACAATAGAAATAATGTGAAAATGTAACTCTGTCAAAGAAATGTCATGCTTATATAGCTAATAAAAATAAGAATATTGATTGAGATGGGAAGCTGATTCCTTTCTGAAGTTTGGGACTGAAGAAATATGAATTTAACTCTAGGTTTGTAACTAACTCACCACTCAAGTTTGACATATACAAAAAATAATCACTCACCCATAAATATTTTTTCTTTTGGTAAATTTACAAATTAGAAGAGGTGGAAAGAGCAGAGAGATAAGCTGACATTAAAGGTTAGGAACTGAAGAAATATGGATGGTTTTGAGTTGGCCACATGGGAAAATCTGTGTGGAATCCTTTGTTTTGACTTGTGTGAATAAACTGCTTCTGATAACACAAATATTTTTGAAAGTTAATTTTATTTTCTAGAATAGAGAAACTCCTTTATAAAACTCTGGATTTTCAGTTATCTGGTAACTTTTAAGAAATCATCAAAAATTACTTTACAGATTTTTTTGAGCTAAACTTTTGTCAGAATAATGCCATTTTATATAGTACCTTATCTATTCAGAAATATAATTTGTATGATAGTTTTCTCTGAGCTTCTAAAACCTAGGTTCATAGATGTTTTGGAATGGGGGCTATTCCTAAAATATGTACAGAGTTTTGTTCTATCTGTAGTTTATTTTAACTATAAGTTTTTGCATGTTTGCAAAGTCCCATGCTAATACTGTGTCAAACTATGCTGAAAATGCTTTCTTCCTGATAAAATGGGTATAAATAATAGCACAAACCAAATCCTAACTGACCTTTAAATGTATTGAATTAAAAGGACTTCTAAATAACTTCATTTAAAGAACTGTTTGAAATGTATCTAAAGAAAATGTTTATTTTCTAAATCTTTTAACTTGGGAAAGAGATTCAAATTGTGATTGGTTTTAATCCACTGATCAGGATGACTCTATACTAGTAAACTTTGTCATCTGGGATTTATCTTATCATTTTCTCACCTTAAAGTTTCAATTCTCTGTCAATTTCTTCCTGAGAAGAACATATTAACTTAGGATTAGCTGTAGCACAATCTTGTCTGATCTCTGTAAGTTATCACAGTTAACTATTTGAGCCTTAGGCTTTTTCATCTATACAATGGGATTATTTATTATTTAATATGTTGTCATTTTCAACATGTGCCTGGTGGATAAGCTTAGGACCTGCTTTTGGCAATTTACAATCCTGAAAAATTAATATTTATAGACCCACACATATTGGATTATAAGGCCAAAGAGCTAGAAAATGAAGCATACTGGAAAGAAAATTAAAATGTCAGTTTTATAAATAGGAATGATACATAGTTTCATGTACTTTACTGTATATATTTCCCAATTTAAATCAACTAAGTAGAATAGAAAGTGGATATGAACTAGAATTAGTTTTACCTATCCATACAAAGCTCTCATGAACATTGATTAAGAAAAATAGAGTTCATTTTATTAAGAAAGCATTAAATTTTAATAATGTCTCTTTTCTTCTCTCCTTTGCAGAATATGTATGTAACTGCTCTGTGGTTGGGAGCCTGGATGTGAATCGCTGCAACCACACCACAGGGCAGTGCGAGTGTCTGTCAGGGTATCAGGGGCTTCACTGTGAAACCTGCAAGGAGGGCTTTTACCTGAATCACACTTCTGGGCTCTGCCTGCCATGTGAATGTAGCCCACATGGAGCCCTCAGCATCCTCTGCAACAGGTAAGCAGCAGAAGGTAGAGGTGAAGTTAATTTTATTTGATTAAAAAATAATAATAATGCTCTGCTCTCAAGGACCAGACTGGTTTAAATGAATAAGGAGAGTAGCCATAGACTTATAAAGTATTTCACAGACTTTTATCACCTCATTTTATATATATAATGTTATATTTAATGTCAAGATTACAAAGCTTCTAATTTACAGATTTAGTTCTTCAGAAGCACCTGGGTCACCAATTTTGCTTTGTGATAGTTTCTCTAAATTTCATGAGGAAAAATTTATTGAGAAAGCAGTCTGCTTTATGGAAACAGTAAGTTCAGGCATTTCTGGTGGAAACAATTCTATTTATTAGCATACCACTAGAGGTTTAGGAAATGTATTTGATTTATTTTCTTCTCTTGTCAAAAATTCTAGATCAGTGTCTTTGCACATCTAAAGCTTAAATTTGAAAATATATTAACTTCTTTAGTTATTGGGGAAAAGAATGAGTTCACTTTTATGTACTAGCATATTTTGGAGGACCAAAACTAGGTTAAGCAGGAATTGTCTGAAAATAACCTTTAAAATAGTATGTTATTTGGAGGTGGCTTAATCTAGTAGAACAAATCTGAGGATTTGCCTTCTCTTACACTGAAAATAATTATTCTTTGACTTTGTATGAGACATGTAGCTTTTTGTGGACCTCGTGTTAGAAAGTCAAAGAGGTGATGTTATGTAAAGAAAAGAACACAAGTTTTAGAATCAATCTAACCTCAGTATGGATCCAAGATCTGCTGCCACTTAAGAGCTGTGTGTTTTTGGCAAGTTATTTCATTTCTCTGAGTCTCAGTTTGTTCTCGAGGTTGTTGTGAAGGCCAAATGAGTAGAATGTATATAAAATTCTTAGCACACATCACTTAATAAATTCTGGTTTGTTTTAATTTGAAAGAAATATTGTTAGCTTAATGAGGGAATATTTAAAAAAAACTTTTAGCTCTGTAGCAGAAAAGGTTCTTTATACTTAGCAGTAGATATTTTGTATGCTTCATAAATCATAGTGTACTATTGTACAATATTGTATCATATTGTGTTTCAAAATATAGAAGTGAATTTGATTAAGAAGTTTATGATTTCAAGTGCAACAATACCAAATTTAGGTTGCTAGTTATGTTACATAATTATTTGCCTTAATTTTCACAACTCTTTTTATGTATGTTATTAAATCACAAAGGTTGTAAGTGGCAGAGAAAGAATTCCAAGTTAGGTCTTCTAAGTTCAGTGTTCTTATCACCATACCATGTGGCTTTTATAATGAGAAAACTGTTAATTCCTCTATTGAGGTTGAGAACATAATCATTGCTTACCATTGCTTCCTTTCCTCCCCCAAAACATGCCTACACAAGTTATATTCAGAAGGTTCACATTTCTTACCATTTTAAATGATGAGATTTGTTCATTCTGGTATCTAATGGCCTGTTCGCTACTATCCTAATATATAAAAACCCAGGGTCCATAACGACCAAAGGCTCGACTGAATGCCAGGCTGAACACACAGCAGGGTCCAGTGGGCAGGGACTGGTGAACGGGCTGAACTGCTGACCTCTTGGGGAGAAAGAGCGGCAGGGCTGATCAGTGGCTACCACAGCTGCTGGCAAGGGTCTGAGAGAGAGAGAGAGAGAGAGAAGCAGGGCCTGATCTGCAACCTCTGCGAATCAGACCCTGCTTCTCTCTCTGGTCCTTGCCAGCAGCCACACCTCTCTCCCTCCAAGAGATCAGCAGTTCAGCCCGCTCGGCAGCAGCCTGGGGTGGCTGTTGATCAGCCCCACCTCTCTAATCAGGCCTGGAGATACTGATTGGCATAGAAACTGACTAGTCAGAACCAAATCTGGGTGAACTGCAAGGAGCCAATGGCTGCCTAAGAGATGGAGCTTTTGATGCTGACTGGCATTGAAAATGGCCAATCAGAACCAAATCTGGGTGAACTGTGAGGAGCCAATGGCTGCCTAGGATGCAGAGCTTCTGATGCTGACTGGCATAGATGCTGACCACTCAGAACCTAATCTGGGTGAACTTCGAAGGTAGAACCTAAGGAAAGGACTGAGGAGGGGTTTTAAGGGCTATAGCTGTTTGATGTAAGGTGTAAGAAAGCGGCTCAATTTTTTTTAGGCTTTTTTAAATTTATTTTTTATTTTTTTATTAATATATTACATGTATGTATGTATGTGTGTGTATATATATATATATTCCCATTGTTCCCCTCCCACTCCCATGCATATCATAAGCCCCCAGTGTCTTGTGTCCATTGGTTATGCTTATATGCATGCATACAAGTCCTTCAGTTGATCTCTTATCTACTCCACCTCTCCCTAACCTTCCTGCTGTAATTTGACAGTCTGTTTGATGCTTTACTGCTTCTGTATCTATCTTTTTGTTCATCAGTTTATAATGTTCATTATTATCCACAAATGAGTGAGATCATGTGATTTTTTTTTTTCATTGACTGGCTCATTTCACTTAGTATAATGCTCTTCAGTTCCATCCAGGTTGCTGCAAATGGTAAGAATTCTTTCTTTTTTATGGCAGCACAGTATTCCATTGTGTAGATATACCATAGTTTTCTGATCCACCCATCTGCTGATGGGCATCTAGTCTCTTTCCAAATTGTAGCTGCTATGAACATCGGGGTGCATAAATCCTTTCTGATTGGTGTTTCTAGTTTCTTAGGATATATTCCTAAGAGTGGGATTGCTGGGTCAAATGTGAGTTCCATTTTTAGTTTTTTGAGGAAACTCCATACTATTCTCCACTGTGGCTGCACCAGTCTGCATTCCCACCAGCAGTGCACGAAGGTTCCTTTTTCTCAGCATCCTTGCCAACACTTGTCATTTGTTGATTTGTTAATGATTGCCATTCTGACAGGTGTGAGATGGTATCGCATTGTCGTTTTGATTTGTATCTCTCGGATAGTAGTGACTTTGAGCATGTTTTCATGTGTTTCTTGGCCTTCCTTCTGTCTTCTTTCGAAAAGATTCTATTTAGGTCCATTGCCCATTTTTTTATTGGGTCATTTATCTCCCTTTTATTAAGTTGTATAAGTTGGCCGGTTCAATTTTTTAATGACCGATTTGGCCATATAGTGCATATGGCTGACTATCAGTCCAGATATAAGGATTATGTATTTTTGTCTGCCAAGAGCATCTCCTCCTGCTGAAAAAGGCTCACCTCCCCCATTTAAGCAATCCTATCCAATATAATCTATCTATATCTACTAACAAAAGGCTAATACGCTAATTAGACAGGTCAACTGGCCATCTTCTGGATGTTTGATTTCCTTCGGGACAAAGCCATGGTGGTGGTGGCCAAGACAGGAGCAGTTTGGGGTGAGATCAGACCGGCAGAGGAGGGCAGTTGGGGGCAATCAGGCAGGCAGAGGCAGTTAGGGGCGATCAGGCAGGCAGGCAGAGAGGTTAGTTAGGAGCAATCAGGCAGGCAGTCAGAGGGGTTAGGGGCAAGCAGGCAGAGGCAGGCAGGCAGGTAGGTGAGCATTTAGAAGCCAGAGGTCCTAGATTGCGAGAGGGATGTCCGACTTCTGGTTTAGGGCCGATCCCATCACCCAAGGGGTCCCCGATTGGAGAGGGTGTAGGCTGGACTAAGGTAAACTTCCCCATGCATGAATTTCGTGCAATAGGCCACTAGTCGGTATATATATATATAAGCAACCGGCTGACCAACCAGTAACTATGATGTGCACTGACCACCAGGGGACAGACACTCAGTGCAGGCAGGACCTGCCGAACTGTGGTCACTTGGCAGTGGCAGTTCTTGGGTGACACACCTGGAACCAGAGAGAAGGGAGCCTGATTTTGGGGTGCGTCACCTGAGAACCGCCCTCTCATAATCTAGGATCTTTCAGGGGATGTCGGAGAGCGGGTTTTGTCCTGATCCCCACAGGCCAGGCTGAGGGACCCCATCATGCACAAATCCGTGCACCAGGCCTTTAGTTGTTAAAATAAGATTCTGCAAACACATATGCTTTGAGTACTTATGGAGCCTGTACTTAAATTTTTAGAAGGAAGACATGGGATCTCTAAATCTAGCTCAAAGCACCACATTTCTTACCACTAGAAAGGAAAGTTAAATTGACCTGAAATTAGAGGATTAGAAAGGGAAGTTGCAGAACTTATGGTAAACTATGAGGAAACACCTCTCTATGTTGTGCTCTGATATTAATTATATATAGGTGAGTTAAAGGAGAAAGGAAATTGTAGGCAAATATGTGAGGTGTAGTAGAAAGGAACTGAGATCTGAAATTAGTAGATTTTGATCCATTCTTGGTTTAGCCATTTACTAACTATATAACTGTTACTAAGATGTTTGATCTCTCTGGGCCTCAGTGTTTTCATCTATAAAATAAGATTAATTTAGACAACATAAAGGATTTTTGTGAGAAGTGTTTGTGTGTGTGTGTGTGTGTGTGTGTGTGTGTGTGCATGCGCGCATGCACCCACTTACATTGTGACTGGCAAATGGATTCAGCTCTATAACTTCCTAGGAGTTGAATCTTTTTTTTTTTTTTTTGAAAGCAAAGTATAGAATTGGTGATTCACAAATGAGGAGGATTAAGTCAACCAGACTTGACTATGAGTAGGGATTGAGGTATTTAGTTTTTTTGGGTAGGTTAAAAAAGTTATTTATTCTAATGGATATATTTTCTTCCATTTTTATAAAGAAACCTATTGGGCATTCTATATTTTAGAATAATAACAATAGGTAAAATTAATTGAACACGTGCTAGGCACTATCCCAAACGCTTTGGATGTAGTAGTCACTTCTCAGAGCAGCCATATCAGGTCAAGACTATTATTATTATTCTCATTTGCACAGGAAAAGAATTGTAAGTTAGGTAATTAGTCTAACTTATAAGGTAATAGTCAGTAAGCAAAAGTTTGGATTGAAACATTTGCAGTCTAGATCTAGATTATGTATTCCTATTCATTATGCTGGTATAGCTTTTTTTCAAAATCTCAGATACGTGAGTACTGTAAGAAACTTCAATGCTATAGAATAAACTGATATTTTATAAGAATTTCTTTTTAAATACATTTTTATTTATTTTTAGAGATAAAGGGAGAGGGATAGAGAGATAGAAGCATCGATGAGAGAAGACGTCATTAATTGACTGCCTCCTGCATGGTTCCCACTGGGGATTGAACCTATAATCCAGGAAGCAAACCAAGCGACCTCTTATTTCCTGAGTCGATGCTCAACCACTGAGCCACACCAACCAGGCTATAGGAATTTCTTATGATTGTACTCTGGTAATCAGACCCTGACTTCAATGTGATGGTCATGCTATATGAATAACTTCTTGATAAAAACCAATCCATTTTAGCATTGTAGAAACAGAGCATTAGAAGACCAGCCTTTCAATGAATATTTATCAATTACAATATCTATTATATTAACATCTCTTTGTGTCAAATCTGTTTTAATAAAAAAAAGTGAGGAATGGGATTGGTGACTTACAAAAGAGAACTAAAAACTTTGGAGTGAAAACAATACTGCTTTTGCTTTTGTAAAAGAAACATATAATTTAATTTATGCAAGACCAATAAAGGATGCGAAGCTGCTAAAACCAATTTAAAAACAGTGCTAAATTTCTAAGTAGAGTAGTTTACAGTGGGAGAAAAAGAGGAATAAGCTGAACTAATAAGGAGAGACTTTCAAGAGAAGGTAGGACCTAAGATGTGCTTTTCAATTATGATTTGAGAAGTTAGAGAGATGAGAAGATGACTGTATCAAGAGGGGAAAAAAGTGAATTCAGCCCTAGCTGGTTTGGCTCAGTGGATGGAGCATTGGCTTGTGGACTGGGTTCAAATCCAGTGAAGGGCACATGCCCGGGTTGCTGGCTCAATCCCCAGAAAGGGGTGTGCAGGAGGCAACCAATCAGTGATTCTCTCTCATCATTGATGTTTCTATTTCTCTCTCTGTCTCCCTTCCTCTTTGAAATCAATAAAAATATATTTTTTAAAAAGTGAATTCAAATGAATTTTATAAGATTATACAGAGAGATTAAAAAATCTGATCTCCTAACACCTACTCAAATTCTTTCTTGTTGTAAACTCCCTGTTCCCTTTTTAAAAATAAATAGAAAAATGAACTCAATTCTGACTGATTTCTCTCATACATCTAATACCCTGGGAACAAACAGCTGGCTTTTTAAAAATTTATTTCCATGTTCTTTATGCCAATATATTTTAGTGGGAGTTGTTCCAGTGAGCGTAGAATTTGGCTACAGGCACCAGATGTGGGTTGAGCAATGTTTTTGTGTACAAAAACAAAGTCCTTTATGTTCTGACAGATGGCTACCCCCTCACATCACCATTGGTGTTCCAACCTGTTTAACTGGGACAGAGTTGGTTTATAAAATATTAACATTTCATTTTTGCTTTTGGAATTCATTTCTAATGTTTTCATGATTTACATTTGGACATATGTTTAATAAACAAATGAATAAATCACATAGCATTTTATCTCAAAAAGCAGTATGTCTAGTCAGGAGAGCCCGAGTCTTTTAATACAGCTCTTAAAATATTTCAGGGCTGACTTTATATCTAGACAATTACATACATATTTGAGATTTTAAAAAATGTATTCATAGTATGTTAAGATGCATTATTTTAGACTGTCTGTAAGATAGCAAAGAAATTCTGTAGTGGTGTAATATCCTTTTCATAAAATTTGTTGCTGCTATACAGTGTATTTTGAAATATTTACTAGTTTGTACTTAAAAAAAAAATCTTCACCCAAGGACATTTTTCCCATTGATTTTCAAAGAGAGAATGAAAGGGAGGGATGAGAAAGGGAGG
This sequence comes from Lasiurus cinereus, assembly GCA_011751065.1. Taxonomy (NCBI): domain Eukaryota; kingdom Metazoa; phylum Chordata; class Mammalia; order Chiroptera; family Vespertilionidae; genus Lasiurus; species Lasiurus cinereus. The sequence continues at coordinate 1,437,276 of JAAGEH010000124.1, forward strand.
ATGAGAGGGAGGCAGAGAGAGAAGGGTGGGGGAGAGAGAAAATGTGAGAGAGACACATCAACTGGTTGCCTCCCGCACACCCCAATCAAGTCCGGGGATCAAGCCTGCAACCAAAGTTTGTGTCCCTGACTAGGAATCAAACATGTGAATCTTTCTGTAGGCTGATGCTCTAACCACTGAACAACCAGCCAGAGCAGTATTTTGTACTTTGAATTATGGGACTATGCCTCAGGACAGAGGGCAAAATTTTACTCATGAAGTAAACTTATGCTGAAATAAATGCCAAGTAGAAAGATGACAAAACCTCCAAGGTTCACATTCATATGGGGCTCTGAAAATCATCTTTTGTGTAATTATTGAGAATAATAGCTGCTTGTATAAACTCTTATTTATTACTTTGCCTGTAATTCTGAAAGATCAAGAAAAATTATTTGATCACTAGGTACAAATTAGTTATTGAGGAAAGCTTTGTCATTTTATTCAGTTGTTCCATTGAATAAAGACATTGTCCCTGTGCTCAAGTAACTTACTGTTAGAGGAAAGATAGAAACACAAATAAAATAGGAATATTCATAAAGTGCATAAGCAATTCAGAGAGGTCTTGAGAAAGTTGCATCTAAATTGTGACTTGAAGGATGAGTAGAAGTTTGTATAAAAAAAATTAAGGCTTCTTTAGTAGATTACAAGAGGCTCACTATTTCTTGAAGGCAACAAATCCTATATAATAAAAGCCTAATATGCAAATGGACTGACTAATGGAACAACTGGTGGAATGACCGGTCTCTATGATGTGCACTGACCACCAGGAGGCAGATGCTCCAACACAGAAGCTGCCCCCAGCCTGCAGGCCCCAGGCCAGCCAAGGCGGGTGCCAGCACCTCTCCCCCACATCATCCCACTGGTTCCTCCACAGATGGGCCCTGATCACCAGCCAGACCTAAGGGGCCCTCCCCATGCAGGAATTTCATTCACCGGGCCTCTAGTACTTGATACTGGCTCTTAGTGCCAGTTCTTTAAAAAAAAAAAAAGGCTCTAAATTGGGTCTCTAAAGTTATAGATCTTAACAATCTCTTCTTCCGTTTTATACATGCAGCCACATCCCACTGTGCAAGCCAGCTCCAAGAGTACTGGTGGAGGACATTTTATAGAATGTTTTACCTAACAAATTTCTAGCTCCCCTTCTTTTAGTGTTCAAAAGGTCTCATTAAACCCTTCTCTATGAACAGTGGGGCTTGTTCCCTCTATACTTACATAACTAAGGGAAACCTAACTTAAATGATTCTTTACCCAGTCCGGAAGACCTACTTCCAGGTTTTTTTCTAACCCTGCCCAAATGGTAAAACCATTATAAACCTCTCTTGCAAAAAAGGAACTACAAATTTAATCTCGTTAACTATCTCTCTGATAGGACATTTTACTACACTTAAAATTTTTTAAATCTAACACAGTGTTTTTCTGATCTGTAGTTTGACTTCCTTCTAAGATGAAAATGTCATACATTTCATAAGAAAGAATACAGCAATATTATCCATATTCCCTTGACTAACTGCTCCAAATAACAATTCGATTAACTTTTTATTTAGAATATTAGATTTAAAGAAAAATTGTAAAGATATTACAGTGGCCAATAAATTAACATTATTGTTACCACTATCTAGTCCAGAATGACATTAACATTTATTGTTAACATTAACATTTATTGAATATTTACTACGTACCAGGCTAAATGCTTTATATGTACTCTTGTAAGGATAACATAGCAACTGATTAAAGTGATATTATTTTATAGATGAAAAAACTGAGACTTCAATAATTTGGCCCCCAACAAACTAGTGAGTGGCAGAAATAGACTCAAACCAATGCCTGTTTGATTAGACTGCCTTCAGTAGGTATTAGAGTTTATTGAGTGGCTGGACCTCTATTTATTTTCTAAATAAGCATGATAACCATACTAAGTTTAGCTCTCATATAGACAGATTCCTAACATGAAAAATTCTCATTTGCATGATCAAGATAATAACATAATCAGTAGTAAGTTATATAGATAACATGAAGTTCCTAATAAAATGCAACGAGAAGGGCACATTATCTCTGTGATATTCTTCCCCTATATAACCTCAGTCTAATTGTGACAAGACATCAAGGAAACTCAAATTGGTAAACATTTTACAAAATATCTGACCAGTACTCTTCAAAAGCTTCAAGATCATAAGAGACAAGGAAAGTTGAGAAGCTGTCAGATTGGAGGCTAAGGAGACAAGGCAAGCAAATATAAGGTGATATCCTGATTAGATCATGGAATAGAAAAAGGACAGTAGTATAAAAATTAGATTAAATACAGTAGCCTAGTTAATAGTACTAAAAATTATAGCACTGTTAATAATTTTTAGTTTTGATGAATATACCATGTTTATATGATAAGTTAACAAAAGCAGAAGTTGGGTGAATGATATACAACTGTATGTACTATCTTTACAACTTTTCTTTAAATCTAATATTATTTCTAAATAAAAAGTTAATCGAATTGTTATTTGGAGCAGTTAGTCAAGGGAATATGGATAATATTACTGTATTCTTTCTTATGAGGATAAAGTTGTTTCTGGATAATTCTTAGCCTGAGGTTCAGAAGAGGAATCAGGATAAGGAAATAGACTTACTCTAGTGGCCTAGATATTTACCATTTTAGATGCATGACATTGTAGTTAGAATATTCAATCAAATTTACAGCTTATTTTAATGTTTTAAATATCTTTTTTCTCTAAAGTTTTAAAAGAAGAACTTCTCAAACTTATGTTAGACTTAGGCTGAAATAGAAGGGTGCTTGTTGCCACAAAGAAGGCTTTGTCTTCTCCTGTGTCCCTTGAAAGAAAATTAAATCAGCATGACTTTTTCCATCTCAGATGGTTCTTTTCATAGCAAGAAATGTTTCTTAGAGGGTTGCGAGAGAAATATGGGACTATTCATCTTTTTTCTTCTTGGACTTGATTTCCACTCAAAATACCTAAATTTTTTAATTCCAGAGAGAGATATATTTTGACTTGAAGTTTCTCTGGATTTTCTATGAAAAAGGTACATAACTGCTTCAGCGATGATTACTTTGGCATTCAAAGTATATAAGACTAGGTTAAAAATTGTTAATTTCATTATTTTGATTCTTTATGTATTAAGTGAATTCTCTGGTATTATTTATCTTGTATGTTTCTATAATTTAGGTTTTCCAAAGTTGGGCCTGTATTTATAAATTCAGTAGTTTCCAGGGAATTTTAATAAATACTTACAAAGTCATTTACAATAAACAGTATTCTTTTCTCCTGTACATTTTTTTATTTGGTGCTAAGAACAATTCCAAGAGATGGATAAGGATGGTTATCCATAAAATTAAAGATGAGAAATATTAATTGAAAGGTTACATAATAAGCCCAACTTTGGATATTTATTGAATATCAGAGTGATGAGAAGAGTCAATTCAAAGTCTTCTGAAACCATATCCCATGTTCTTTCTGTTACATTAAACTCCCATGATTTTCATTTCTGGATTAGTATGTGCTCCTATGTTAATATTGCCTTCTTTTTTTAAAAAATTATTGATTTGAGAGAGAGAAGAAAAGGAAAAGAGATAGAGAAATATGGGTATGAGAGTGAAACATTGATCAGTTGCCTCCCATTTGTGCCCCTACTGGGGATTGAACCTGCAACCTAGGTATGTGCCCTGATGGGGTATGTGCCCTAGGTTCCACGTAAGGGTTCAAAACTCAAAGGGATAGGACTTGCATTTCCTCAGCACTATCAGGATACTAGTAAACATTTTTTTTTTCCTAAAGGAAATGTTGAGATGGAGCCGCCATCTTTCTGAGTCTTTTTTTTTTTTTTATAATATATTTTATTGATTTTTCACAGAGAGGAGGAAGGGAGAGGGATAGAAAGTCAGAAACATCGATGAGAGAGAGACATTGATCAGCCACCTCCTGCACGCCCCATACTGGAGATGTGCCCACAAGCAAGGTACATGCCCCCGACCGGAATCGAACCCAGGACCTTTCAGTCCGCAGGCCGATGCTCTATCCACTGAGCCAAACCGGTCTCGGCTAAACATTTTGTTTTTGTTTGCTCTTCTGGAAACTAAGGCACCGCTTATGCTGTCATTTCTGTGAAAAAATGAGTTCTAAATTTGAGGCACTATGATTTAATTTTTGTGACATAGCATGTATACAAATCAAGTATTAATAATTACCGAAACTTTTGCAATGGTTACAAAAGAATAACACTGTTAACATATTTGAGAAGCATCTTCTTTCCAAGAAGATTATACTGGACTTCATGCTTTTTCGCTTTTCAAAATGAACTTTTGAAATGCAGAAATCTCGAATCAAATAATGGAGTAATCCTGTGGGTTTGAGAATTCTTATGGCTGTATTTATTCCATAAAAAAAGAAAAAAACACGGAAGAAATAACTTTCCTAGTTAAGTTAACTTAATCTTCCCAAGTTGTGGTTTGGGAAATGTGACACTTTTTATTTTTCTTTGCCATTAAGTTTTACTTCTGACTTTTTAAGTAAACATTTAAGTTTGGTTTTGGTAATATCAGCTATCAAAAAATATTTTTGTACTTAGGTAATATCCTTTTAGAGTATTGAGACTTTCTGTCTGAATATGGATTTCCTCTAAACATATTTTAGACTATTTGCTTTAAAAAATATAAGAATGTTTAGCATAATGGCCCAATGTTTTCAACTAATAAAGCTATCCTTTTTTCCCCTCCAGAAAAGGAGCTTTGCTCATTGCATAATGGTCTTTTCCATGATTGTAGATAGAAGAACACTAAGTACAGATAGTCTTTTGCCAAAATGTTTAATTATTGAGTTTATTTCATAACAAAAGAGGAAAAATTATTTCTTTCATTACCTTTATAATATCATGACACAAACATGAAATTAAGAATTTATTTTCCTGCCAAAACCGTTTTGGCTCAGTGGATAGAGTGTCAGACTGCGGACTGAAAGGTCCCAGGTAGGGGGCGTTGCAGGAGGCAGATGATCGATGTCTCTCTCATCGATGTTTCTAACTCTCTATCCCTCTCCCTTCCTCTCTGTAAAAAATTAATAAAATATATTTTAAAAAAAAGATTTTATTTTCCCATGTAAAAGCTTTTCCAATTAGAAAAATGTTTTCTAGCTGTCTCTCTCTTTTTTTAAACAATTATTGATTTGAGAGAGAGGAAAAAGAAAAGAGATAGAGAAACTTGGGTGTGAGAGTGAAACAACCATCAGTTGCCTCCTATTTGTGCCCCTACTGGGGAATGAACCTGCAACCTAGGTATGTGCCCTGAAGGGGAATTGAACCTACCACCTATTGGTGTTCAGGACTATGTTCCAACAAACTGAGCCACTCAGCCAGAGTTAGCTCTCTATTAATATTATTTTTAAATTATTGAGAGCACTTGTAATCCACAATTTACTGATAATTTTAGACTCTAATTTCAATAATTTTAGTACTTTCAGTCTCTCCCTAAATTTACTTATTTATTAAAAAATATGAAGAAAATAATTGATGCATTTGATTATCTATTTTTTTGTATTTTTATATTTCTCATTTATATAGACTGCCAATATGTAAACTGTCTGAGAAAGGAGGAAAGAGAAAAAACAAAGTTTCTTAATAAATTAATTTCTCCTAATTAGAACTGTATCTTTGGTTATTTTATGACTGCTTGAGTTAAAATTAATAACATAGCTAAAGGTATGCCATACATACAGTTTATAGCTTGTAAATATTAGGAAGAAAATAGACAATGTTTTTTATAACAAAACATTCCAAGACATATGACAATTAAAAAAAAGTTAAATCATTTAGCTAGTTGGTAGAAAAGCACATGAGGTCTCCCTGGCTTTGGTCCCGCCAAAAGTAGGAGTTGCTGATATTTTTCCTTTTCAATTTTTAATTCTCTTTCCAAAAACCTTTTCTACCATGTGTTCAATAATATGCTTTCTTTTCCTAGCCAGATTTGCTTCAATCTAGTAATTACCCTATAAATTCTTTTAATTTTTCTAAGTTTGTTAACAGAATTTGAAAAGTAAATAACTTAGTCTTTCTACCTTTGTCTACTAAAGATCCTAACCCATTCATTCTCTTTACAATTCTCCGGAAAAAAATTCAAGTTCTAGGACATTGTTATTATCTTCATATTCCTTTCATTTTTGAGTACTGATTATGTGCCAGATAATATGTAATATGCAATCTTTAATTCTCACAAGCCTTCATTTTACAAATGAAAATACTGAGTCCAAGATGGAAAAAGTACTTGATCCCAGCTAGTTACTAGCAGAACTGGAATTTGCTCTCCCTATCTCCTCAGTCTATGCATTTTCCATAGACCTTGATACCTCCCTTCCTGTGTTCCACCCTTCCCACCCTGGCCAGTGTGATGATAAAATAATGGAAATTCTGAAGATTCTCCGCCCATTCATCTTAAACAAAACAAAATCTTTAAAAGGACATTTTTTGTTAATCCTTGTATGACATAAATATGTACTCTATCTTGAGATGATACATTGTTGAATTTCCTTTTGAAATATTAATAGCTTCCTTTCAGAAAACATACTACTTGTTTACATTTTAAGAAATAATTTTTAAGTGTTAAAACCTTGTAATAGTTGCTCACACCTATAAGTCTGATAAAAGTCTCTAAGCACTTACACCATAAGAAAATTTGAGAATTCCATTTGGGAGAGTATAAGATATGTGTAGTATATTTGTAGTTATTCTTAGTGCAGCTTAGTTCTATAATGCTTACTTTATAATTAATTATATATTCTTTTTTTCTGAAATAATTCTCTATACCATGTTATACTTTACTAGCAGCTAACTCATATCTATCTATACAGAGTGACATCAGATGAGCAATTCTATCTTAAATTCCTTGTTAGTTTATCTCAGTAGTATAGATTTCTGACTTCTATTCAAACTCCAGTTCTTTGTTCTTATTCTCTAGGTATGAATATGTGAATCTTTGGTTCTTTCATTTCAAACCTATGGATAAGCATAAGTGGTTTGTTAACAGATCCACTTTTTTCTTTCTTTCTTGCATTTATATCATTGACCTTTGCTTCAAAAAGCATTCAGCAGTTTTTAACAGGGATACCATGAAAGGGGGTGTTGTAAAGGCTTTATTCTATAAAAGAAGTCACACAGGGAAAGCTTTATATTTGCTGAGTGATTTAATTCTTATACATGCAGAGCTTGGCCATGGGCCATGAGGAGCATGGTGGAAAAGCCTACTAGAGCAGCCTCACAATTAAACTTCCCCATTTCATTCTGTATATTTTTTTAAAAGAGGGGAAAAAAAGCATCTCCTTTCCTGTTGTTCTGAAATCTGCGCAAGAAAAGTGAAGCATGGTGTCTAGACTAGTTAACTGCTTTATCAAGATTCTTAAAGCCATTCATGGATTTTTTAAGAAAATCATCAGCTAAGGAGCATATACTCCAGGGAGAAAGATGCCTGCTTAAATTAGTCTTCCGAGTGCCCAGAGCAGAATTACAAAAGGAAAGTCCACTTAAAAGAATAGCATCTACTTTGAGAACATTGGCTGTACCTTATAGTAGTAATATATTATTAATTAAGAATAATATTATTAATATATTATTTGGTATTCTAAGAGATTATACCTTTTTCTTATAGGTAGTGGATTGGGCAAACACTGTCAATAAAAATAACTATGTGTTCTTCTATATACTGAATAATCTAATGTCTGTAGAGAAATGAGAAGCAAGCCTATTTTGGTTAATGTTTTAAAAGCTTTGGAATTTGGCTAGTGAATTAGTGAACTGTTGTTAGCCATTCTCTGAAAGGTACATTATATACTTTATAATTTTCAATATAGTAAGTCCTAAATGGACTGGTTACTTCTTATTGAGTCATAAGATATTCCTGAAGTTCATTTTGATGAACACACATTTTCATTACTAGATCTTTAAGTAACTTGGGATAGTTCTGTGTGAGACTGTATATATATCACAGACTGTATGTATATATAAAACTGTTTAAATTTTTTTGCAAAGTTATTTAAGAGACATGGTTGTTAATAATTTCTGTAGCATTTTAAATACAATGTTCATCGTCTATACTGTGATCAGTACAAATTTTAATTGATTTTAATTAAGCTTTAAGCATCACAATTTTGGGGATTTATCTTCTGAGAACCTTGGACTTTGCTAGGCAGTTTCTCTTCAAGCACTAAGACCTCTTAGCTTCTGTTGAGGAAGTCCTAAAATTTACTGGCAGTGAGAAAAGAGATGAGGGTTTATTTGGGGTAAGGCAGAAACAGCTCACTGGGAATAGAACTGAAATGGTGGATTGTGGTGCTTGGAATCTACATAATGAAGCTTGATACTCAAGGGGTGTCAAGTTGTTTGGCACGCAAATTTCTTGTAGAAATTTAGAGTCAGATTTAGGGGAGGATAAGTAGCATGGTATAGGGGGAAAGTGTCTTTGTATAATAATGGCTAGGTGTGGACAGTAATTTTAAATTTTTTGCATTTCCTCAATAGTAAGATGAGGATTATGACCTTTAACTAGTAGAGTTATTTTGAGGATTAGAGAGAATATATAATTGATATAGTCCCTCAATGAACGATGGCTCATTGTTTTTATCATCATCATATTCATCATCATGCCTGCTTTCAGAAGCTTCCATGTTACATTTTCTGTAAATTTATTTGTTAGTCAAGAAATTTAATAACCAACCCAATACTGGGCAGCTTTAAGATAAGTTACTTCTCTAGGTACAAGACTTTAAGATATGTTACAAATAGAAACCTGGCTTTCTTTCCTTTCTGGACTGGTTTTGTTTGAGGAAAACCCTAAAAAACATTCCATGTAGAACTGTTCTTCTACTCCTTTTTGGAAGCCAGGCTTCTATTTATTTATATATTATCTCACACAAAACAATATTTCTTAGGTTTGTATGATACAAGTAGAATACACAGAGTTGAAAGTTGCTTTACCTTCATTCAGCAAAGTTTAACCCAAAGTTCCAATAACTCTCAAATTTAGAACTTCCATTTTTACTACAGAAATAGGAATGTCGGAAATAGTAGGGGATTACTTTAACTGATGATATGTGTAAGTATTGATAATCTGAAGATGGGCTTCTGAACTAAAACTAACAACACCATGGGGACTCATTATTAGGAGCTGAATTTCTAAAAATAAATTATATTTGAGAAGCGGTTCTACCTTGGATTGTCTCCCATTCAGTATCACTGGTGCCAAAATCTACTCAGTTCTAACATTCAGTTTGTGTATTTATTGTCCATTTATTTATCAAGTATATATTAGGTGCTTACAACAAACCAGGTGCTGTACTAGACTCTGAGGATATTAAGATGGCTAAGTATAGCTCCTGGATTCAGAAAACTTACCAAGTAAGATGTATGAAATGAAAATAGTTATAGTACACTATCCATAGGCTTGTGCTATGTGTTGAGGATACTAAAAAACCCCTGCATGATGCAGTCATTACCTCAGGTCTTTAACAATGTTATTAGAGAAGCAAGAGTTTTATATACGTATATACTAGGAGTCCAACACGAGATTCGAAATTGCATGGTGCCACCCATCCTCGAGTTGTGGTCTGACCCTGCCTCGCTCCCCAGGCCCCACAGCAGCTGTGGCTGCTGCCAGTCCGGCCCTGCCTCCCTCTGGGTTCCTTGAAGCAGCCTCGGCCACTGCTGAACAGGCCCTCCCCCAGCACAGGCGCACTGAGGCCTCTGACACTGTATGCAACCTCCTCCCCTCTGGTGGACCCATTACAGTGTCCCAGTTAATTAGCATCTTTCTCTACTTTAGATAGATAGATAGATAGATAGATAGATAGATAGATAGATAGATAGATAGATGATAAATATAGAATAGACCATAGTTAAGGTTAAAATTTATGGTGCAGCTGAAACTGGTTTGGCTCAGTGGATAGAATGTCGGCCTGCGGACTGAAAGGTCCCAGGTTCGATTCTGGTCAAGGGCATGTATCTTGGTTGCGGGTACATCCTCAGTAGGGGGCGTGCAGGAGGCAGCTGATGGATGTTTCTCTCTCTTCGATGTTTCTAACTCTCTATCTCTCTCCCTTCCTCTCTGTAAAAAAAAAGAAAAAAGAAAATTTATGGTGCAGAGAATGAGAAGTCAGGAAGCCAAAGATCTCTTTAGAGAAAAGTTTCATAGAAAAAGATGAGCCTGATAGCAGGACATTTTTGAGAAGTAAAGGAAAGACGTTCTAAGAGAAATATCTGTAGAGGAAGTAATACCAAGAGATATTTTGAAAGAAAATTTGAAATAATTTAGTGTAATACTGGATTTGAGTGAGTGATTGTAAGAACATGAGGTAGAGAGGACTTGAAAATGATAACAGAGGTTTAGGTATCACTGATTGGAAAGAGGTGATATTAATGTAATGGTCAACTGAGAAAAAGTAAAGAGATTAGTAAGAGATGGGATACTAAATAAACTACTTTTCTTTAGATTTTTAGACCTTTGGGTTTGAAAATCTATACTTTTTATATAGATTTAATCTAGAAAGTGATAGATGTCACCATACACTCATTTTACATAACTGTGAATTCCAGTTAAATTACCAGATATATTTTAATATAACCTGTACCTAAAATAGAAAATTATATCAAGTTTCCAGCATCTAAATGGATATTAGTTGACACTTTCATTAAGATATTGGTCTTCATATTCTTCACCTAGAAGCTAGGATTGGGTGAAGGCTAGGTGGTTTTTCTTTTCATCTCCAGATTGGGCAGTGTGGATGCTGGTGGAACTGTGGAAAGAAATGAGATTTATGCCCCAGTACTTAATGAACAACGATTTCTAAGCTCTGAGACTTATATTCTCCATGGCTCCTTTATCATTCATTTTAAACTACCTAAGTGTAAAGGATTAAGTTGTCACAAATTATTAATATTAGTACTATGTTAATTGAATATTTATGGAAAAACATGTGGGGTACAGCCAAAGCCATACTATTTAGAGGAGCCCTAAACACAAGGCCAGTACTTCTAGTTGAAATAATTTCTGCATTAAGATCCTCGAATGATGGGATGTTAGCAGCACCATTTTAAACTGGTTTGTTTTATTTATTGTCTTTGCTTTTGTTTGCAGTTCTGGGAAATGCCAGTGTAAAGTGGGTGTCACCGGCTCTGCATGTGATCGATGCCAAGATGGATATTATGGCTTCAGTAGGCATGGCTGCTTGCCCTGCCAATGCAATAATCGATCTGCCAGTTGTGATGCCCTCACAGGTACACATTTTCCTTATCTTTTAAAAAATCAGTCCATTGTTCTTTTTATTTTAAGGTCCTTCATCTGTAGGTTGATTCTTTCTAAATAATTTGTAAGGGTCTGTCTCCTTTAAGTGGTATGTAATAGATTATAGCAAGCCAAACTCCTGCAACAAAAACTTGAAAAAAAAAAAAAACAAACACATACAAATAAATTTCAAAAATCTTATTGGTTGTAGAGCTGTGGAAACAAGGAGGATCATATATCAACTAAAATTCCAGAAAGTGTAGAACTCCTTTTACGTAAGCTGATGATCATAGCCATTTCCTTTCCAGGGGATATTTGCTGAATCTGAGCATAGGTTAAGGAACAGAGGTTAGCCCAAGCAAAGGAATGACTTTTGAGGAAAGAGATATAAGAAGAGCTTTTGGCAGTCATTTGGGGGTGGTGTGATGGATTGGGAACTAGAGGAGCTCTAAACACAAGGCCATTTTTCTCTTAGAGCTTTAGCTGGCTGTGTAGGAGATGGAAGGCTAACCCAAAAGGTAGAAAGAAATTTCTCAGTCATGTAGTGCTTAGGAGACAAAAATCTGGCTACAACATACAGCCATCTCTCTCTCAAGACATTGCCAGATTCTGAAGGTGTGAATAGGACCTGAAGGGAAGTGCTGAATCTGTTGTAGTCTTTGAGGGCTGAGGAGACTCAGGCCGTTAGGTTCTCAGTTAGAAGTCTTAGAGGGCCACGACCAAGAATTGTGATGAACCCATTGGTGAACTGACTCATACTGAGCTTGTGATCATCCTCAACCCATCTCAATTTCTGATTGGATTGGGAATTGAACTATGACATAGTTCATAGGTTGACGCTCAACCACTGAGCCACACTGGCCGGGCTCCTAGACAGTATAAGAACAAGAAATCCATATTTAGGCAAACTTAAAGTATTAAAAAACTAAAGACAATATTTCTGGTATTTAATTTTGAAATCTTTTTTTCCCCAATAATAATTCAGGATGCTTAGAATGACCTTTCTAATACACCTCTATCCCTAACCCTGGACCCTTTACCTTAATAAGTCATATCCTGCCTTCAGGCCTTTAAAGGTTACTGCATTAGAAAGCAGTTCTGATGCTCCAGGATAAATGACAATTCCACTTATACACACTTGTATTTTTTTATAGCACTTATCAGTTCATAATTGCATATTTATTTGTGATTATGAGTCACATATGGCTTAGTCACTACATTGTAAGTTCCACATTAGTTTTATTCACCATTGTACACTATCTTTAGCATGTAACTTGGCACATAGTAAGTACTAACTATGTGCCAAGTTACATGCTAAAGATATTTTTAAAAAAGAAATGAACAAGTAAATGGAAATACACACAATACATGAGTTCCACTCCTATGTAATAATAGAAATGCTTCATCATATTGAGTTGATTTCAATTGCTCCCTAGATCTTTTGCGGGACCAGAAAACAGTCCCCATTGCTGGTTGTAACTTCTTATTTTCCTTGCAGCAATAAGCTAGCTATCTTTAATATTAAGTAAATTTCAATTTGTCCTTGCTCTGGAGATATTTTAAGGCAAAAGAAATCCTTTTCATGGTTATGCTTTCTAAAAGCAGTAATAAGAGAAATAAATGATTTATCTGTTTTGAAATATAATAAAGATGGAATCTAATGTGAAGGATCGCCAATGCTTGATTTAAAACTGTAAGCTTAATATAAAATTAGTCTTTCGTCTAAAATGAGATTTTTTTTCCCAAGAGTGCTGTGTTACGGTTGCCCTCTGGTGGCCACTGACTATGTTTTCATAGTCTTTATTTTTCCTTACTCTAGTCTTTTTCTATACCTTGTATTTTATATTGAAGTAGACTTTAAAGTAACCTTTTTGTGATAAGATATATTGGGGGGAAATTTGGAAAGCAGTTTGGCACTGTGTAGCAGAAATCTTAAAAATACTTCTTTGATTCAGTAATTCTGTTTCTAGGAATCTACTCTAAGAAAATAATTCTAGTCCTCTCCAGTTTGGCTCAGTGGATAGAGTGTTAGCCTGTGGACTGAAGGGTCCTGGGTTCGATTCTGGTCAAGGGCACATGAGTGGGTTTCGGGCTTGATCCCCAGCAGGGGGCATGCAGGAGGCAGCTAATCAGAGATTCTATCTCTCTCCCTCTCCTTTCCTCTCTGAAATCAATAAAAACATATTTTTAAAAAGAGAAAGTAATTCTAAATTCATAAAAAGCTTTATGTTCAAAGATGTTCATCAAGTGGTACTTAATAATTCTAAAAAATTAGACCATCGTATTTCTATCAGGGAATGAAGCAAATTATGTTATCTAGGCAATACATGGTTAAGAGGACAGAAAGTGAAATCTTTACCTGTGCAAGTTTCTTAGCCTGTTCTTGTTTTTTTAATCTAGAAATCTGGGATAATGACAGTAACTGCTTCATGGGTTGTGAAGATTCAATGCAATCCTATATATTAAAGGGCTAATATGCTAATTAGACCAAACAGCAGAACAATTGTCCAGATGACCTTTCAGATGAAGCTGGGGCTGCGAGGGCCAAGCTCCTGGCATGAGTTTCATGCATCGGGTCCCTAGTACACTTATAAAACTCTTAATACAGTGCCGGGCTCATTATAAACAGTCAATAAATGGAAACGTTATTATGTTGTCATTAAAATGTTTTCAATAATGATCTATAACAATATGAGAGGGGAAAGAAGCAGGGTATAAAAATGACATGTAGGATACATTTAGATTATTTAGAAAGCAAAATCCAAACCTCTCTATGTTGAGATTTCAGGTAACCTTTCAAAATCTTACTGACACAGTTCTTTGGGTAATTATTTTGTCTTTCTACTCTATTGTATTTTTCTAGATTTCCTTTATAGAGCACATATTTTCTTTAAAATGGAGGTGGAGGGGACTATTATTTTTTAAACTAGAACTTTCTGTTCATATTGTGTACTTCTTTTTAAGAATTAAACTCCTTCATGTATTCATAGTGTTCCATGGCAGCTTGACTGAGTTGAACATGCCTTCACTCCTCAATGACTTTTTTCACTTTAGGATATCACACTTTTCTGGCTCTTTTTCCCCATCCGCAGTTGGCTCTGCTACATCTTCCTCTCTTCCACTGTGAGCGCTGGAGGGCTGGCATTCTTATCTTTTCCATTTATACGCTCTCTAAATGATCTCATTCAGTCCCCTGGATTTAATTTAAATGTCATCTACACATGTGCTGATTACTAGGTTTACATTTCTTCCTTGATCTTCACACTCAAAGATCTAACAATGCTTTTGACATTTTTACTTGAAGGTTTTAATTGGCATCATAATCCTAACACATCCCCCCCCCAAAAAAAATTCTATTTTACCCTATAAGCTTTACTCTTAGTGTTCTTCATTTTGGTGACTGGCACCATTCACCCAGTTACTGAGTCCAAAAGCCTGGGAGTTATATTTTATTCCTTTTTTGTCCTACTGCAAATATCCAATCCATCAGCAAGTTCTCTTAGCTTGACATTCAACATAACACCCAGGGTCTAACCACTGTTCATGATTATTGCTGTCATCCTTGTTTAAGCACACCGTCCTCTCTCTGAACTACTTTGACACTCATCTGATCTCTGCCTTCTCTTTTGTTCTCTCTTTCCCTATCCCCCACCTCCCCACCCTACCATAGTCAGTCCAGTTTCCCCGTAACAATCAGAGTGATCTTTTAAAAAAATGTAAAACCAGATAATGTCATTCCTATGCTTAAGGCCTCTTGGAATAAAATTCAAACATGTAACTTGACACACTCCTCCCACCCAGGGGTGCTGTCTGTAAGGCAGGAGACACCATTTACTGATTTGGGGTGGGTTCCCGGAGTAGCTCCTAGTGGGGGTCCCCCAACACACACACCACCAAAGGGAAGATGGGGGCACACACAAAGAAGAAGAAGAAGAAGAAGAACCATTCAGCACCCTGTATTCCCAGGTAGTCTCCCATCCAAGTCCAGGCCTGACCTGCTTAGCTTCCAAGATCAGATGAGATGAGGCTCGTTCAGGGTGGTATGGATGTAAATGCTGGAGGAAGCCTCCGGAAGCCCCAAGAGACGGAGCTCCCAGCCTCTAGGCCCGCTCAGCCCTTGGCCCCCTCACTGACCTGGTGCTCAGCCCTCAGCCCTACCCCGCCTTTCTCTTTGACCTTATCGCTTAGTACTCTCTTCCTTGTTCATTTAAGCTTTCCCTTCTTTCTGTTTCACAGGTTAAAGTTTGCCTTCTGCCCTGTAGACATGATCAGTACTTGCTATATTTTTGACAGGTTTATGTATAAACTATGAAATGGTGAACTAAATGAGGAAAAGTCTTTTTACATGTGGCAATTTCTGTTTTCAACATTTTGTCGCTGAGTTTAGTGGGAAAAGAACCATCTCTCCTAATGACAATAACAATAAAAATAATCAAAGTTGAAGAAGGTCAGCTTGGCTGGCATGGCTCAGTCAGTGTTTGAGCATCGACCCAGACTAAAGAGTTTACAGTCTGCTAGGGGGCATCAAACTTGCAGACCTTACCAATGTAGAAGTAAGATGGAGTAGAAACTGAACTCTTTCCAATCTCTGTTGGATCACTTTTTCTTGATATCTCTCAAGGTCTTTTGGTTGCAGGTATGATTTATATAAAGTTACTGTGCTATCAGAGTAAATCTTTAACTTCTTAAAATTTATTTCTTTTAGGTACTTGTTTAAACTGTCAGGGAAATAGCAAAGGGGACCACTGTGAAGAATGCAAAGAAGGATTTTATCAGAGTCCCGATGCCACTAAAGAATGTTTTCGCTGCCCTTGTTCAGCAGTGACATCTACAGGCAGTTGTGTCATAAGTAAGGCCTTTCTCTAAATCTTTATTTTTTTAGAAGCGAAAAGAGTGAATCAGTTATCAATAGGCATAAAATGTGTTCATAAAGTCTTGGTGCTGCAGGTGAAAGGGAGTTATAAAAACAGCAAAAATTTCCTTTCAAGGCATTTACAGTCAAATCCAAATACTTATGTGAAATGAGACTTGAGAGAGGGATGAGGAAGTTTTTGTTAAAAGCACATTTTATTTAATCTGTCATGAGGAAGGGATAAAAAAATTGAGTGCCAATTCATTATAATTATTTAGATTTCTTATGTAAGTATATTCCTTTTGTTCTCTACTGAATAGGTTCTTTGTGGCCCCATCATTCTCACAATAAATTGGACAATTAATAAATAAGGTGTAGATTTTTAGTTTGATGCCATGTGTCTCTTAAATTTGAAAGGAGGTATTAAGGAAAGCTTATAATCTGTTTTGAGAACTAGTAATTGTTTTGCATTTTCAATTGTAGCTTGAGACTGGACTAAATTATTTTGTTGTTCTCTCTGTTTTTTAGAATTGGGTGAATTGGAACCTAAGTGTGTCCAGTGCAAAGAGGGTTACACAGGCCAGAACTGCAATAAATGTGAAAATGGCTATTACAATTATGACAGCATCTGTATAAAGTGCCAATGTCATGGCCACGTGGACCCAACTAAAACTCCAAAGATTTGCAAGCCCGAGAGTGGAGAGTGCATCAACTGCCTCCATAACACCACTGGGTTTTGGTGTGAGAACTGCCTAGAAGGTTATGTTCGAGACCTGGAAGAAAATTGCATCAAGAAAGGTAAACTTCACCTAAGGTTGTAAATTTAATATCTAAGCCTAGCATTGAAAATTTCAGGACAGCTACCTTTTGCTTTATAAAGCCTTCTAATCCCACAAGAGGAGTTTTCTGGAAATAGATTTTGATAGATATTTGCCTAAAGAGAATTCCTTCCATTTCTGCTGCTCTCCTGATACTTCAAAATCAACTCCAAAAATTTGAGGACCAAGACCAAGTCATTGCAGTGTTTTCACATTTCCTATTCATCTACTTTTATTTTTATGTTAATAATTTAGAAGTCCTATCATTTTTTTTTCCTTTGCTTCCTGTATTCTCATCATCTCCAGTGATCAGCAAACATCTTTTTAAATAGATACCTCTAATCTGGTTAGAAGTTCCAGTTGAGAAAATCGAGTTTGTTTTAGCCTCTATCCTAACTTTGGGCCTACGATTTCCCCTATGTAATGAAGGAAATAGTAATAATATTCCTTTTGATTTTTAAAAGAAAAGGTTACTCAAATGGCAAAATGGTTTCTTATAGGGAGGTTCAGGAAGGATTTAAATACAAATTAATGATTAGAAATTCAGGATGAGTTAAGAATATTTAGGCTTTACTAGGTCACAGAGTTTAGACCACGTTCTTTTACAAACTACCCTTTGATATTCTGACAGATGTTGAATATTGATCTGATGGACCTTTAGCCTGTAGCAAGGGTTGTCCTTCTGCCATTTTCTTGATATCCTTATTCTCTTGTGATCCATCCAGGCTACGAAACTCAGATTGAACCTTAGCGCTAGCCTGGAGATCCTATCACTCATTTCTCTTTCCCACTTGGAGGCATACCTTGTCTACATTTAGCTGTCAGGACTGTGGTGATTATTGGTTATTAAATAATGTAAAACATGCCCCTATTTAGGATAAATTGATGTGGATGATTGTGGTGATGAATTATAAAGATAAAAGTAATCATTTTGTTGAATGACTGCTATGTGCCAAGCACTGTAAATATTGAAAAATAACAATGTTATATAGAATATTATCTCATTTAATCGTTCCCAATAACTTTGCAAAGTAGATATTATTATTCCCATTTATAAATAAGGAACCTCAGTTTTAAAAAGATTAACTGACTTACCTATAACCACACACTTCTACTCAATTCTAGAGCCTTTGGTATTTCCACTGAGCTATGCTGCATTAGAAGTACAAAGTGTGGTATGTTAATTATAAAATATCTAAAATCTACACAAGAAAGAATTAGTACACATGAAATTAAAGGAAGTCTTTTTTTCTTTTGACTGACATCAACTTTGAACATTTAAATTGTGTTATTCAGAAGTAACTAGAAATACAGTCCCCCCGCCCCTATTTTGTGTTGTCTCCTTTGAAGAGAAGTTTGCCCTTATGAAATGCCATCAGACATGCTGAACTTATTTTAGTTCAAATGATTGTCATCTATCCCTATCACTTTTAACTACGTGATTTAGAACTCGGTAGTGACATATTTACTGTCTTTGCAGGAATTTGTATGAATCTATCCAAGAATAAAGAAGGATGGAAAATCCCAACATTAGAATTTCCCCAAAGATTTTAATATAGATATTATATATTTTAAATAATAGCCATGGATATAATAATCAAGCTTTCTAATCTTGATTCTGTTCACTATATTTCTCTAAAAGTTATTTTAAACTTGCATGACCCTAAAGAAAACTATCATATCAACATGCCATATCAACTTCCACTCCCATGTATTTCTTTTATTGTTTCTTAAAACTAGATAATTTTGTCTTTTACATTTCATTCTCTGTTTTTATTTTCAGAAGTTATTGTTCCAACACCTGAAGGTTCTACCATTTTGGTTTCCAATGCCTCTTTGACCACATCAGTGCCCACCCCTGTTATAAATAGTACATTTACCCCCACCACCTTGCAAACTATCTTTTCAGTAAGCTCTGCTGAAAACAGCACATCAGCTTTAGCTGATGTTTCATGGACCCAATTTAACATCATCATTTTGACTGTCATCATCATTGTGGTGGTGCTGCTGATGGGATTTGTGGGGGCTGTATATATGTACCGGGAGTACCAAAACCGGAAACTCAATGCCCCCTTTTGGACCATCGAGCTGAAAGAAGACAATATCAGTTTCAGCAGCTACCATGACAGCATTCCCAATGCAGACGTGTCAGGATTGTTGGAAGATGATGGCAATGAAGTGACTCCCAATGGGCAACTGACTCTGACAACATCCATGCATAATTACAAAGCCTAAGGAGCTAGACGTCTTCTCCTGAATTGTTAGACCACAGTGCTCACTAAGGCAGCATCAGCCCCTGGGCTTGACAGAGCCTGGGTAGAGTTCGCTGAGAAAGCAAAGGCATATAGTGCATCGAAGTCTTCAGGTACAAATTCATAATGCACTCAGCCTATTACTTTTAGTTTACCAGGAAGATTTGAAGCAGTCACTGTCAATAAGGACTTGAAGTAAAGTATATTTTTGTACAAACCACATGGGAGTATAGAAAGGCTGAACTCCATAGTGCAGCCCTAATTGCTTTGACCTCCAGATAGACTCTTGGGGAGTGTTCACTCAACCAGCGGAAACAGGATGATGGATGTGGAGGGGGAGAGGACTTCTGGAAGACTTCATCTCCATTCCTGAAACACGTTTTTAAAAGGAGGTTCAGGGACGATACTCATTTACTGTATTAAAAGACATCTTTGAGGAAAAGCTTATGTCTGGGCTCTATCACAGTAAACAATCTTGATTGTTTCTAAAATAGGAGCAGAAAAGTCCCAACAAGGTCTTTAGAAGGGTTTCATTTTTCCTTCCAGAATTCTTGCTCAATGATAGGATTAAGGCACAAGATAAGCTTCTAATGGTACAGAGAGGAAGGCAGTATCTGGAAGCAGGACGCTGATAGTCCTCCTTAAGGTCTTAGTGTAAATGATGAATTATCTAAAAATAAGGAATATTCCTGCCTCTAGAGAAATAAGGTGTATATATTTAATGTAGCATATCTGGTCAACATTGTATTTGTATCTATTTATAAAAAATCATGTCTTATTTTATCTAGAATGTATTTGTACAGCAGTTAATGACATTGTAAAAAGAAAATATGGGGATTGGTTAAAACAATGTAAAATAGATGGCAATACTGCTAGAGCTGGGACTCTGGTGAGCATCATTCATTCATAGTCCCTCTTTGGACATCATTGAAATTTATAGAAGGTTGAATGTTTCTCATCTTTCTTTCCCTTCCTCATTCTAAACATAGAATTATGTGTTCTTTGACTTATAGATTCAAGCAATAGATTTTGAAGTCAGTGATTGTTAAGCTGGAACACAGGCTGTACTCTCCAAGCTACTCACCTAATTAGACATTAGCTACTCTCTATATTTTATATAATGTGGAACATAGCCTCATTAAAATGCTTCTTAATGTAAAAGATAGTTTTTCAAAGGAACTATGAATATTTTCGTTCCAAAAGAAACGCCATCATATCACTTGGCATCCCATTTTCATGCCTGTGAAATATTTATATTTCTCCTCCCCACCTCAATAAAAAGTATCTCCTACATTTGAACATAGCCTGTCACTCATATACCATGAGGAATGTACCATCTCTCTGCAGGCTATAGTTCTATCTTCTTTCCAGGTGAGAGTAGCACTGTAGTTGAATGAATATGGATAGTCCTTGTTTTTAGGGGCAGTTTTTTTCCAGAGGCCATCCACTGTTGCTTTTATCTGTTATGATATAGGCAGATTGTGGATTAAAGTTAGAAAACATAGACAGAAGATAACTATAGATATTTATTAAGCAGAACAGAAAACTGTCCAAGTGTTTAAACAGGAGTAAATACTTCTTAGACTTAGGAAATCTAAGTTGAAACTTTGCCAAGTTCCTCAGAGGAAAACTTGGAATTTGGCCATCCCTCTGTAGGATACCACTGAGTTGTTCTCAGGTTTGGAGATGATGCTTTGGAGGATGTAAAGGCAGATAATCTACTTCTGGTAACTTGAGGTGCTCTGGATATTTGGCCATTGCTCATGAGAGTAGAGATTATGTTATGTTACATTACATTAAGTTATTTCTATAGCCCTTTGCCATTTGCAAAGCATCTTTGCATATGTGTTTCTTTTGTTGTTCACAATAGCCCTCTGGGGAAGTAATTGCTGTCCCCATTTTATAGATGAGGTTAAATGTCTTATTCGAGGCTATACAATATTATGCTTGAAATTAGGAATCCTCAATCTGAAGCACATATTCTTTCAACTACATGCTAATGCAGAAATTGCATAACCACAGACACGAGAAGGCTGGGAAGAAGAGTCCCATCTGTGAATGTTTCTAATTTTTTAAGTTCAAGGTGCCATCCAGGGCCATATGCCTATGAAGGACTTTGTGGAAAGAACACAGGAAGATTACTATCTGAAGCCAATAGTGGTGATAAGAAAATAAAAATATGTTTGTGCTTCATTAAAGTGAATTAATCCTTCCAAGTGGGAAGAGAAAACCTGCATTCTCCAGCAGTTGCCACATAATGTGTGTATAGACTGTGCACTGCACATTGGAAGGAATTGTGCAAAGTGGCATACCTGCTTTTCCCCGGATTACCACCTCTCAAAGCCAGGGATAAATGATGGTGAGAAATAGACATTTGATAAACAGAAGTTAACCCAATAGAGAAAAGAGCCAAACAGTCCAGATTCTGGCCAAGTAGAGATTCCTTGAAACAGATCTTCGAAGGTATTGCAAAAATGAATCACAAAGAATGCTTACCTTTAAAACTTATGAACAGTCCGAGATCATGTTTTTAATTTTTCCCAATGGAATAAAATGAAGGACTTAAAAAATTTAAGTAGTATTTCATGTCCCCTCTTTTTTTCTGGTGGAAATAATTTTGCTTTAAAATTAAGTCAATCATGAAGTGATCTACCACCAAAATCAGACTAGAAAACTAGCACGGAATGCATTACACAATATTCATTTCTCTAAAGGCATGATCCATCCTAAGAACTATGGCATTCAGCAGGAGGATCCCATCTTTAGGAAGACTAGTATTGGAAGAGTTTTTGTCTAGAGATTAGAAATGTGTTTATTGTCAAATAAGGCTAGGTGGATCTTGTTGATAAATAACAGATACTGCTATTGAGTGATACTTTTATCTTCGTTAATTCTTTTTAACAAGCACTTAAACATTTTAGACAGTTAGATGCTCTAAATGTTGGTAAATATGTTTGTCCTTTCTTATTCCCTCCCCTTCCCTTTATCCTCTAGCTCCCAGAAGTCTTTTATTAATAATTTCTTCAGTTATAGAGAAAAATGATAATAAAAACTAAAACTCATTTATACTAAGGTCCTGTGGACTTAATGTGTTGCTCTTAGGGATACCTGAATTTTAAGAGCGGGTAAAAGAGTAGACATGGAATGGGAGGAGATTTGGGGGGAAGAGGATTTGTAGAAGCATCAAATTATATGACTACTTTCTAGCCCAATATTCCCAAGAGAATTGACCATTAGAGCAACACTCACTGACTCTGGTTTCATTTTGGTCAGATGACTTGGTTATTTTGGAAGCAGAAAGTTATTTCCTCCTGACAACTGTACTTCCTCCTGACAGCCTCAATTGGGATTGGATTATTAGATTATTTACCTTGGTCCTATATTTTTTATAGGACACGTGGGGAACATAACACCGCTTGTAATGGATATTCCCTTGTTCATACATTTTGAAGTAATATAGATAGGAGTTGAACTTACACATCTCAAGGAAAACTCTGACAAAAGTTCAGAGAAGTAAAAAGCAACCCAATGTAACCTGTTAAGAGTAAGAAAAGCATTTCTGGCTTCATCCATGAAGATGCTTTGGTCTGTTATGATCTTGATACAGTAATAAGGAGTTTGGGAGCTAAAATGAGTTTGGTATGTGCAGGAGAGTAATAATGGAAGATGAATGCAAGTTTTCTCTTTAACCCTGAGCCAGTGACTATGCCAAGGGGGAAAGCAGGAAGAACACGCTGATTCATCTGAAGAAGTCACATATCCAAGGGACTACGGGTGATGGATCGTTAAAATGTCAGTGGCTGAATGATGCTTTTTCAAAAGCAGTTGGGAATCTGTCCTACGCACAGTAACTGCGACAGCAGCTCGGGAATGTGAGCCCAGGACTCCAGATTTAAGTGAATGCAAAAACTAAATGCTTTAAAGTTAAATTTTAATGCTAGGCACAAGCACTCTGTAATATATTAAATTTCAGCCCAAGCAATTAGAAAATGTTTCTGAAACATTAAAGTTGTATTTATGTCACTAAAATTCTAACACAAATTTTAAAGATGTGTTCTCATCCTCATGTTGTACTAGGCTTCATGATGCATTTCTAAATTTGTGTATGATTTGAATATATAAAAGAATTTATACAAGAGTGTTATTTAAAATTATTAAAAATAAATGTATATAATTTGTACCTATTGTAGATTTGTTGTTTTACTTTTTTATGTGGTAAGAGTGGTTGGAAGTCTTGATATATGTCACAGATCACTTATTTTCAAACCATGTCATGAAAATCTTGAACCTTTCACTTGTTAACTATGCTTTTTGTTTTAAGAATTTCTTTTAAAGAATGCTTCCACCCGGCGAGTGTTGCTCAGTGGTTGAGCTCTGACTTATGAACTGTTCGATAGTCAGGGCACATGCCGGGTTGTGGACTCAATCCCCAGTGTGGGGCGTATAGGAGGCAGCAGATTAAGGATTCTCTCTCATCCTTGATGTTTCTCTCTCTCTCTACCTCTCCTTTTCTCTCTGAAATCAATAAACATATATTTTTTACAAAAAGAATTTTTCCACTTGGGAAAAAAAAAGCTACATTGAAGAAGATTCCCCTTCTTAGAACAAATCAAAACAACATACCCTGAGGGGGGAAAAACCTAGATATTAACATATTCTTGTTTGTGCTTTTTTAAAAAAGTTGTTTTTTGTTAATTTCAGAGAGGAAGGAAGAAGGAGAGAGAGATGGAAACATCATTGATCGGTTGCCTCCTTTACGCCCCCTACCGGGGATTGAACCACAACCCCGGAAAGGGCCATTGACCAGAAGTGAACCCTGGGACTCTTCAGTCTATAGGCTGAAGCTCTATCCACTGAGCCAAACCAGCTAGGGCTTGTTTCTGCTTTTGCTTATCCCCTCACATCCATTGGAATTTCTATGGAAATGTTATAGGAAAAAAACTTCCTCCTTTTGGATTCCTTGTAGCATAAATTTGAAGGGCCACAACCATGTTCTATGTGTTTATTAGACAACTGATAATGAGAGTACATCTTTTTATTTTGAAATACTCTTGAAGATCCTCTATTTTGACATAGTTTAGAGGTGTTTAATTGGATGCCATTTGGAGACCCAAGGGAGTATTTGAAAAAGAAGGAAAACTAAGTCCTTTCTTTGTTCTGACAGGTTTATAAACTTCAACTGATTCATTCAACATCACTTGTTGATATTTAAACTTTATAACCCTGTTTTTCTTTTCTAGTCACACAAGAAAATGAGTTTTATTTATAATCCCACCTTAAAATTTATACACAGTGTTCTACACATGTAGATATAGGATGTATATGAATTGGGTGTTTCGAGGAAACAGAGTAAGCATGACAAATCTAAGCAAATTAAAATTTCAAGAGAAAGTAAATCTAAAAATTTACTACAAGGGGAAAAAATTACTTTTATAGAATTGTAGTCATATGTTTGATGCAAGTCCATCAGATAAAGATATTTACTAGGTTGCATTGTCAAAATTGGTTGTATTCATTTTCCATAGGGATATAAAATTACACAGGATTCATTATAATTGAAACAGTAACTTCAGAGTAACAGTTATGCTTAAGCACATTAAAAAAGTTTAAGCTAAATTCAAAACAAAATATTTTTCATGAGATAGTATTAGGAGCGTTAATTGACAGGCTAAAAAGGAGCATTCTCAGTGAATGTTAAAAAGTTATAATTTTACCTATGTAGGTTTTTCAAGACAAATTTATGAAGAAATTATTGTCATAATCATTGTAAAGGCTTCCTAATACTTCTGCTAATCAGACAGTGTTAAATTTAAAATGTGTTGCCAGTTTGTATTAATAGGTAGGTTTTAAACCTTGTATGTTGAACACCAAACTTCAGAAAGCTGCAGAAAATAACAAACAGGCAAAGTCTTCTCTTTGGATGTAGCAAGAATAGGTTTGAGTAATAAAGGAAGTATTTGGGAGGAAATCTTCTTTTGTGGTTTCCTTTGTGTTGTCAGACCAATTGCTAAAGTCTTACACAGCAAGTGTGTTTCTTAGTCTCTATCCCAAATAAGGAAGAGCCTTAGCCTCTCTTTATGTCCACTACCATTCTAACCCAACCATGTTAAAATTCATATATAATTTCCTGTATATGCTAAGTTATATGATATCTCTTTCTGTCTTTGCTGGTGCTGTTTCTTCTATCTATAGCATCCTAGAGCAAGCATGTCACACTCGCGGCCGGCGGGCCACAGGCCTCAATTTATTTGGCTCATGTTAGCCTTTGAGTTTGACATGCTTATTCTAGAGAATACTACTTCATTCTTTTCAACCCCTTGATAAAAGAAAGTTGATCAATCCATAATTTGTATCTCTACTTTGTCTAATGAATACCTCTCTTATTATACATATTTTATGTAAATACTTGTTATTTTATGTCTTCTCCAGTAGATTCTATTTCTTGAAGCCAGGAGCAATTATTCTCCTGTCTCTAGTATCTGGAGTAGTGCTGGCACATGTGAGTGCTCAGGAAATGATGGATAAAACAAAAGGTACTTGACAGATACAAGAGTTGGTGTGTGGACTTACTTGGTGAAGTATTATAAGAAAACCATGTTCAGTGGGTAAGTCAATATAATTTTAAATATGTTTTGATTGATTTTAGAGAGAGAAGAAGAGAGAGGGAGAAACATCGATGAGAAACATCAATCGGCTGCTTCCTGTATGCCCCCTACTGGGCATAGAGCTGGCAACCTGGGAATTGAAAGAAGGACCTCTTGGTGCATAGGACAATGCTCAATTAATTGAAGCACACTGGTAGGACAAGACAATATTTTTAATTCGATAGAGATGTCAGCATAGTATGCACTTTAGAGAGTCTGAGAAACTGTTGAGATTGTATGCTGTTTGGTTTGTGAATACAAACTGTGTGTTTGTGTGTGTCTTTCTGAAAAGGTCCATACCCTTACTCATAGTCTCCAAAGGATCTATGATCCCAAAGGCTTAATTACCTGGAAGGGGATGACTTTATGTATTTCAGCAATAAAAACTCTTCCACTGAATAAAAATCAGTTCTGCCTTGATTCAAGAACCCCCCACCTGGGAACCCTTTTTAATAAAATGACCTAATAAAACAGAATTCTGTGCAAAAAAAATGTATTGAAAATGGGACAAACTCTAGGTGTTTAAGAACAGGGCATACACTTGTTGAGATAACATACAGATATTAAAAAGAATAAGAAAGAATGATTAAGAACAAAGTTAAGTGAAGAAAAACAGGATATTTTGAACATGTGCACCAGGACCCATGACTCACGTTTGTTACAGCAAAATAATAATTTGAAACACCCAACTGTCTGTCAGTAGAAGAATGTATAAGTTGTGGTCTATATCCTTTGAACAGAATTTTATGAATGAGTCAAAATGAATGAGTTACAACTATATACATCAATGTGGATGAATCTCAAAAACAATGTTGAGCAAGTAAGTCATAGAGAACATATAATTTATTTTATATAATGGTTAAAATGGAAAATATTATTTAAAAATAAGGGGGGAAATAGAGAAAATTACGTGAATGATTAATACAAAAGTGAAGATAACTTTGGAAGGAAGAGAGTAATGCACAGATGACTTCAAAGGCATTGATACTATTTATTTTTTTCTTTTAATATATTTTATTGATTTTTTTTACAGAGAGGAAGGGAGAAGGATAGAGAGCTAGAAAATCGATGCGAGAGAAACATCGACTAGCTGCCAAGGTGCATGCCCTTGACCGGAATCGAACCCTGGACTCCTCAGTCCGCAGGCTGACGCTCTATCTGCTGAGCCAAACCAGTCAGGCTGGTACTATTTCTTAAGTGGTGTGTGTGTGTGTACATGGCTTTTTCACTGTATTTTTAAAAAACTCTATGCATACTCTGGTACATATGTAAATAGCAAAAATTTTAAGATATAAACTGGTGCACACAACAGTTTTCAACTATGTTGAAAAATACAGAAAATGTTTGAAAGGAAATGCCATAACTTGGTGATATCTGTACTAAAGAGACAAAACAAAACCACTACATTTTATTTCATATTGTTAAATACATCAGGAGGATATAGTAATCATGATGTTTTTGCACTTAGTAAAAGAGCTTCTGAATACATGAAGCAAAAAATTTTAGTACTGAAAAGAGAAATAGGAAAAAACCATAATTATAGTTGGAGATTGCAATCCCTCTCTCAATAACATATAGAACAAGTAGACAGAAAACCAGTAAGGATATAGAACACTTGAACAACATTGTCACCAACTTGACCTAATTGACATAGAACAGTCACCCAACAATAGCAGGGTATACATTATTTTTAACTGCACATGGAACATTTACCAAGATAGAGCATACACTTGTCATAAAATGTCTTAAAAATATAACAAAATATTTTTTCTGACCACATGGAATTAAATGAGAAATTAGTAACAAATATATCTGGGAAATTCTGAAATATTTAAAAACCAGCATACTTCTGAATAACACTAGGTCAAAGAAGAACCAAAAAATTAGAAAGTACTTTGAACTGAATTCACATGAAAAGACAACATTACAAATTTGTGGAATGCAGCTGAAGCAGTGCTTAGAAGGAAAGTCAGCAATGAATGTTTCTATTAGGAAAGAGGAAAGATCTCTAATCAATGACCTAAGCTTCTGTATTAAAAAACTAGAGAAGAAAGAGCAAAACAAACCCCACACAAGCAGAAGATAAGAAGTAATAAAGATAAGGGCCAAATAAATACAAAAGAAAATGGGAGAAAAATCAATGGAACTAAAAGTTGGTTCTTGAGAAATTCAATAAAATTGAATTTAATTTTATTAAATTAATGTATATTAATTTTATTAATTCAATTTTATTGAATTAAATTAATTAATATACACATTAATATTAAATTAATATACAACTAATGTATATCTTAATAAACTTCCAGCCAAATAATCAGGAAAATGTTTAAGAGGATGAAGACACACACACACCCAAAAAACAATATCAAGAATGAGAGTGGCATAACTATGGCTTCTACAGACATTAAAAGGATGATAAGGAGGTTTAGCCAATACATTTGATGAGTTAGGTGAAATGTACAGATTCTTAAAAAAAAAAAAGAAAGATATCCTATGTAGCCCTATGTCTATTAAAGAAACTGA
Organism: Lasiurus cinereus; assembly: GCA_011751065.1. Classification (NCBI taxonomy): domain Eukaryota; kingdom Metazoa; phylum Chordata; class Mammalia; order Chiroptera; family Vespertilionidae; genus Lasiurus; species Lasiurus cinereus. Next base: position 1,465,667 of record JAAGEH010000124.1, read on the forward strand.
ATTTGTTTTTAACAGCCTTCCACAAAGAAAACTCTCAGTGTGGTTAGCTTCACTGGTGAATTCTATGAAAAACTTAAAGAAATAATATCAGTTAAACACAAACTCTTCCTGAGAAATTAAAAAGAGACAATATTTCCTAATTCATTCTATGGGATTAGCATTAATCACCCTGATACCAAAACCAGACAAAGATATCAAAAGAAAAGAAAACTACAGATTGGTATATCTCATGAACATAAACCCAAATATTGTAAGAAAATGTAAGCTAACTAAATACAACCACATACAAAAAACAATAGTACTGGGGTTTAACCAATGAATGCAAGATGGTGTAATATTTGAAAAGTAATGCAATTCACACAGACTGAAAAAAAAGAAAAATCATATGATAATCATCTCAATATATAAAGAAAAAAAAGCATTTGACAAAATCCAGTATTCATTCATAATAAAAATGATGATGAAGAAGAAGAAAAGGAAGAGGGAGAAGGATTGGGGAGGAGAGGGAGAAGAAGAAAAAAAGGGGAAGGAGAAAAGGAACGGGAGGAGAAGGGAAGAGAGAGGAGGAGGAAAAGAAAAAGAAGAAACCCTCTGCTATCAAGTTACCTGTTCAATTTGAAGGCTGGGAAAATCTTTATCTTTTAATGCCAAGGTCAAGCACAGGCCCTGGTACCAAAAAGAGCTCAATAAATATTAGTGAATGAATGAATGAATTAGCTGTGTTGCCGTTTTTGCACTGGTAAATATGGTGAGACATGTACTGCATTTGTAGGCTTTGAATTAGACAAAGCCTAGCCAAAAAAAACAAATATATGGTTATTTTGGACAACACTTGTACGTAGGGATTTTTGTGAGTGACCCTAGGAGCAAACAGCTTAACATTGCCTTTAGTGGAATGGTGCCGATGAAAACCTTTCCTTCACAGCAGAGATCTCGCCCACAGACTGCATTGAATATCCTCGCACACTGTGGCATGTGCTGACTGGGTAGGAGGCGGACTTAGTCTGCTGTGTGGATGCTTTTGGTGTTTCCTCCTTCCTGCCTTTATGTTCAGTAGCTTCAGAACCAACAGGTTATAGCTCAGCTTTTTAATGTCCCCCAAACCTTTTCTAAATGAGCTATTATTGTTACCTTTTATCACCATAGCGAGGGGATGATCCAGCTTCATTTTAAGAAGCTATTTTTACCAAGAGATGAGATTCTTCCAGGCAAGGATAAAAACATTAATGGTTGTCTATTAAGACTCTGTTTAGTTGAGATAATAATTTTGGGGTAATTAAGCAAATTGTATAGACTCCAATGGGCCATTAATCCCCAAACGAATCCTGTGAAATGGAGAAGCCTTTAAATTCTGTAGCAAGGATCAGAGTTTGGCAACAGTGACATTTTTAATTTCCTTCAGTAAAAATGAAAAGGTAGCAATGTTAACAGGTATTGGTTCTGTATAAAGAATTAACTTCATTTACTCATAAGCTGTACCTCACCTTGCTGTGTTAAAAAGAGATAATTAAAACATTAAAGTAAGGGGTCAAGTATCAGTTAAGTACACCAAACAGGAGGTAGAAGGATACGAGCAACCCTGGGCTGAAGATTACATTAACAATTGACAACCAGTTTAACTAAGTTTCCCAGTAACCAACAGCACGGATTACTCAGCTATTACTCCCTAATTAAAGGAGGCACCCTGGAAATACAGAAAACCTCTTTAACTGAATTCTAAAAAACAACAGTTTGCAGAACAGAGAGCATCCAGTTTGGAAGCAGAGAACTGTGAAGTCCAGTGCAGGCTTTACAACCATAGGACTTTTGGCAAGTTAATAGATGGCTCTTAATCCTCCTGTCCCTACCTGTAAAAGAATAATAGTGCTGAACTCTTAGGGGTGCATTGAGGTTAAACGAAATCTTATAAGTGAAGCACCCCAGCACATGTCAGGTCTATAATGAAGGATATTTCCCTTTCACTCTGCCTTTTCACTAAAAAAGAGAGATCTTCAATAAAAGCTTAAAAAAAAAAAAAGCACTGAGATGATTCCAGTACTGAGATGGAGAGCAATGCGGCCGATCTCCTCAGTCTAGTTACGTATTTCCCTAAAATAGAAGAAACGACAAAAAGTCACGTCACTGAAGCTGCAGCTCACCTCACCAATTTGTTCAAGCAATCTGTGGCTGCTGCCACTTCTGCATGTCTGCAGACACATTCGCTACAGACTTCTTAGAAAAGAAATGGAAGCACACAGCAAAGATCTTTTCTATGGGAAGAAAAGATCGCTCAAAAGAGGAAGGAAATTAAGGAAGTAGATGCTGTGGCTACTTACTTGTGGTCCTTTCTTAGGAACCTGCACGCTCAACTGCACGTAAGGGAGACGCCAGTTTACCATCCTCTCCTACAAGTCGCAATCAAGATGGCAGGGGCTTTGCCCTAGCCTGTGTGGCTCTGGGAAGGGGGAGTGCAGGAGGCAGTGGATTGATGTTTCTCTCCCTCTCTCTCTCTCTTAAAAAAAAAATTAAAAATAACTATTTTTAAAAAAGACATCAGTGCTTTTTTTAATCTGCAAAAAGCCCAGACAGTTAATTAATTCAATTACCCTTCTTTGCCTACAGCTACTGCTGTTTTACATATTCAAATGTGCAGCTGGGAAGGGTGCTCAAAAGCTCTTCCTGGCACCTTGGAGTGTTTTCCCAATAGTCCTTTGTTTTATTTTTACTGTTGACACTGTGAGCGATGTCTCCATTCCCCCCCACCTTTGCCCACCTCCACCAGTCCCTGGCCCCCCTTCCCTCTGGCCATCACCACACTGTTGTCTATGCTTATGTGTCATATTGCAGTTATTTACAATAGCCAAGATCTGGAGAAAAAAAAAGCTGTAGTACATGGATATCTCTCTCTCTCTCCCTCTCCCTCTAAAAATTAATATAAACATATCCTTGGGTGAGGATTGAAAGAAAGGTACATTTATGCAATGGAATACAGTGGTACCTCGAGATACGAGTGCCCTAACATACGAGATTTTTGAGATAAGAGCTGTAGAGGGAGCGATTTTTGCTTTGAAATACGAGCAACATTTGAGATAGGAGTAATCATGCGGATCGGCCGGCTGCACACGACCCACCAGTTTAGCACGACTCGAGCGTCTCATAGTTTCCCACGCCTCAAGGTTACCGAACGAATTAAACTCGTATCTCGAGGTACCACTGTATTATGTGGCTGTAAAATGAAGGAAATCGTACCTTTTGTAACAGCATGGATGGACCTGGAGATTATTACGCTAAGTGAAATAAGCCAGTCAGAGAAAGACCAATACCATATGATCTCACTTATATGTAGAACCTAATGAACAATATAGAAACAGAGGCATGGATGCATGGAACAGACTGACAGCTTTCAGAGGGGAGTGGGGGTTACTGAGTGAAAGAAGGTAAAGGAATTTTCCAGTAGTCTTTGACTCTCATATCCAGCCTCTGCGTTTCGATGCACGGGGCTCTGGCTGTGGTATTGAGGAGGATCAATTTAAGCAGGGAGATCTTGAACTGGGACGTATCTAGGCCTTCTATAAGTTTTAAAAAGTTCAGAAGTGCCATATTTGGAGGGCATGGATTTTGCCTGTAAAACACTTTTTCCCAACCCCTCTATCAGAATGACTCAAATTCTTCTCTTTATGCCCCTAAAATCTGTTATTTTTCTTATAACAAGGAAGTATTTTAGCATGTTTTACTTTGATTTATAATTACTTACGTACATTTTAACCAACTTATTGGAGGCAGGATAGCAGTAACTGTGTGAAAGGCACCATGGCATAGTGATTAAGAATATGGGCATTATGCCGAAACCGGTTTGGCTCAGTGGATAGAGCAGACTGGAAGGTCCCAGGTTCGATTCCGGTCAAGGGCATGTACCTTGGTTGCGGGCACATCCCCAGTAGTGGGTGTGCAGGAGGCAGCTGATCGATGTTTCTAACTCTCTATCTCTCTCCCTTCCTCTCTGTAAAAAATCAATAAAAAAAAAGAAAAAGAAAGAAAGAAAGTAAGCTCTTGCCAGGCCAGCGTGGCTCAGTGGATAGAGCATCAGCCTGCGGACTAAAGGTCCCCGGGTGGATTCCGGTCAGGGCACATGCCCAAGTTGTGGGCTTAGTCCCCAGTGTGGGATGTGCATGAGGCAGTCAATCAATGATTCTCTCTCATCATTAACATCTCTATCTCTTTCTCCCTCTTTGAAATCAATAAAATATATTTAAAAAAAGAAAAGAAAAAAAGTAAGCCCAGAACGTTGAACTGACAGGTCTAAGGTGATATGTTGATGTGTATTACTCTGTGTAGCTCAATGGTTGGCAAATTGTGGCTTGAGAGCCGCTCTGTTGACTAATGAGTTTGCTGACCTCTGACCTAGACTCTGATTCCAATAATTATAGGCTGTTCTTGTTCCTTGTGATTAAACCCCTTTCTCAGGGTCGGCAAACTCATTAGTCAACAGAGCGGCAAACTGCGGCTGGAAAGCCGCATGTGGCTCACGAGCCAGTTTGCTGACCACTGGTCTAGCCCAATAAGGTACATGCTGTCCCCTTGATAGGGGGCATTTCTTACTCTTCTTCCAATCTTGAGAAAAGTCTGGACTTTGATTTAATTTGACAAGCTGGCCTTCAGCACCTATTATATGCTTAGCTTGGGGCCAGATGTTGGGCCTAGAAGGCATCACTGGCTTAGTAACCCAGCATGCAATGGTGCTAACTGGAAATTGGTCAAGGACTGCTGATGGTAAGGGCTGGCTGGGAAGAGGTCTTCAGAGCAAGAGGCAGGGTGGTGTGCTAGAACAACTGATAACCTTGGGACCAGACAGACCTGGGTTTGAATCTTGGCACACCTATGATTCGAAGGGCAACTTGGCCAAATCTAGGACAAATGTAAGACACAAGAAATCATGATAGTAATTGGTTATAACCCACAAAACAAAGCCAATATCCACAAGTCCACGTGTATTTAAATTAACAACCGAATAAATGGGGGAGAAATCTCTTCCCTACATTAGAAATCCAACTGATAAGTATAGAAGGCATGATAAAAATAAGAAATCACCAACTGGCAAATACCACCATAATCACTGTTTTGAGCAAGAATTATTAATAGGTGATAAAATTAGTGGGAGAAACTTTGATTAAAACTAAGCTATTTACATAGTCTCAGATATCACCCCCAAGATTCTTGTTAATTATAAGGAAATAGTAATTTTATCAGGAAGAATCTTGGCAGATACCACTGTAACCAAGAGATTAGAGTTAACATCACCAATTAATGAGACATATTAACACCATCTGCCTCCTGATACCCTGAGAAAGGCATAGCATCACTTTTGTGTTGCCAAAAAAGTGCATAATCTCAATTTAATCACGAGGAAACCCACCACATGAACCCGAATTAAGAAACTTTCTATCAAGTAACTGGCAAGAACGTTTATGAAATGTCAATGCCACGAAAGAGACAGACAGAGGGACTGTCACAGATTAGAGAACATTAAGGAGACATGACAACTAAACGCAGTGTGGAATCCTTGGCCAGATAAAGGGCACTAATGGGAAACTGATGAACTTTAACTAAAGTCTGTAGTAATCATATTGTCTCAATGAATTTCTTATTTTTTAAATATATTTTATTGATTTTTTACAGAGAGAAAGGGCGAGGGATAGAGAGTTAGAAACATCGATGAGAGAGAGACATTGATCAGCTGCCTCCAGCACACTCCCCACTGGAAATGCACCTGCAACCAAGGTACATGCCCTTGACCAGAATCGAACCTGGGACCCTTCAGTCCGCAGGCCGACGCTCTATCCACTGAGCCAAACCAGTTAGGGCGAATTTCTTATTTTTGGCAACTGTGGTATGGTTATGTAAGGTGTCGATATTTTAGGAAGCTAGGTGAAGGCAATACAAGGAATTTTCTGCAACTTCCCCCCCCTAAATCTGAAGTTATTTCTAAATGAAAAACTAAGAAAGAGAGAAAGGGAAAAGGTGGCTTTTGGCAAATCTCTCCTCTCTCTGAGCTTTAGTTTCCTCATCTGTAGAGCAGGGCAATAGTTCCAATCTACTTCACAGCAGCGTGAGGATGAAATGAAACAATGCAGAGTAGCAACGTGCACGCATTTATCCTATAAAAAGGTATTCTTGCTGTTAGCAATGGCAGCTCATGTGTCTGAATGGGATGCTTGAGCTGCTAAAACTTTAGGAGGGTTGTACCCTAATGAGAAACATCTGGCTGCAAGCTACTTCCTCCCAGCCGCTCGATATGACCTTGCCCAAGGAAATAATAATGCCAGCTTTGTGGCTGGGTGGCTGTTGTCAAGGAGATGGCGCCAGATAGCCCAGACAGCTGGTGGTAGTGACGTCCCCTCTAGGCTTGGCAGAAAGAAAGGCCGTGGTGAGACAGAGACAGGGCAAAGGGCTTTCTCCCTGACCATGAAAACAGGAAAAACAACTTCCCAAATAGCCTCTCCTTTGTACGATCGATTCTATTTCCAGTTTCCAGCTTCACCGAAGGGTTTAGCCCCCAATCCAGGCACATGGCCATTTTTTTTAATGGGACAATGGATGAATCATAAGGGGAATGCCTTACAGGCTCGTATTTCTTTATTGTTCCCAAAGTATCTAATGAGATAATAATGCAAGTGTGTGAGCTCAGCACTGTCTGCCCTGCTTTACACATGGAAAGCTCGAGGAGAAGCAGAGGGAAGGTACTCGAGGTCACAGGATGTCAGAGGACTCTCCAGAGTCAGCATTCAGGTACCCAGAGGTCCAGTCTGCAATCAGAAGGCCCACCCTAAGATTTCCCTCAGGGCCACCTTGAAGCAGTTACCCAAGGAGTCTGCAGAACACATCCCTGCAATGTCTCACCTCTGAACCCTAAGTTCTAAAGTGGAGAAAAAGGAAGAAAGAGGAAGACAGGCTGCCTGCAACAGTTAGGACACTGACGTGTAGAGAGACCTGAGGAAGTCATCTTTACCTCTTTCAGCATCAGTCTTCTCACGTGTAAGCGAAGAGGGGTTCCTAGCAGACCTGCTCCAGAGGGTCGTGGCGAGAGATAAATGAGGGGGTGCATGGGGTGTGCCTGTCAAAGGTGGCCTGAAAGAGATGTCCAGAATGTGTGAGTCCTCTGCCTTGTTTCCTTTCTCAAGAGCTTTCATCTGCTGGAGGGAAAGTTAGTTCCTTCATTTGAGAAATGATGGTTGTAACGCAGCCTCCCTCACCAGAACAGCGTTGGTTGTGCTTGAGTAGCTTTGAAAAACACGCAAAGGAATGGCCTCCAGAGCTGTGAGTTCCTGAGACATCCATGCAGTCCAGCCCTCTGATTGTACAGCTGTAGAAGCTGACGCCCAGAGAAGAGGAGTGGATGGCCAAAGATCATAGGAAGTCAGTGCTTTTGGACACACTCATCTCATTGCTTGAACTTGGCACTGTCAAGAACCATTGGTTTGCTGAAACTGGTTTGGCTCAGTGGATAGAGCATCGGTCTGCGGACTGAAAGGTCCCAGGTTCGATTCCGGTCAAGGGCATGTACCTTGGTTGCAGGCACATCCCCAGTAGGGGTCGTGCAAGAGGCAGCTGATCAATGTCTCTCTCATAGATGTTTCTAACTCTCTGTCCCTCCCCCTTCCTCTCTGTAAAAAAAAAAAAAGAACGGTTGGTTCCACAGTGTCAAGCACTGCTTTCCTGGAGACAGTGGGTTCCTGCCCGCTCTGTCTTTCAGTTTGTTATTTTATTTGCCGATTCTGAGGTGGTTGAAGATCTGGGAAAGGAAGAGGAACAGGCACAGGTCCATGTGCTTTATTGTAGGTTTCACGAAGAAACAGACACACACACACAGAGAGAGAGAGAGAGAGAGAGAGAGAGAGAGAGAGAGAGAGAGAGAGAGAAAGAGAGAGAGAAAGAGAGAGGAGAGAGGAGAGAGGAGAGAGAGAGAGAGAATAGGAAGGACGTTGACTGAACTATTATAGGTATCTTAGGTTATCTTCTCATCCTTGCAGGTAGGTTTTGGCTCCCATTTCCCAGGTGGATTGAGTCATTCAACATATATTTTTAAACCCCTGCTGGGTGGCAGGCACTCTGATAGGTGTTGGGGGTAAAGCCGTAAACAATTCAGAATATAGTCTCTGCCCTCCTGGCGCTTCCAGTCTAGCGCAAGAGGGCCACACTGAAAAACAAACGACCCCCCCCCCCGGGGCAGCGATACGTGCAAAATGTAGTAAGTGCCACAGAGGAAAAGCAGAGTTGCTAAGAATTCAAGAAATGTCTGATTTACATGAGAAGATGAAAGAAGGCTTCTTTTGGAAAGGAACACTTAAAGTTGAAGAACGGGGCCAAAACCGGTTTGGCTCAGTGGATAGAGCGTCGGCCTGCAGACTGAAAGGTCCCAGGCTCTATTCCGGTCAAGGGCATGTACCTTGGTTGCGGGCACATCCCCAGTAGGGAGTGTGCAAAAGGCAGCTGATCGATGTCTCTCTCTCATCGATGTTTCTAACCTCTGTCCCTCTCCCTTCCTCTCTGTAAAAAAAAATCAATAAAATATATTAAAAATAAATAAAGTGAAGAACGGGGAAACTGAGGCTGAGGGTGGACTTATCCATGATAACAGGTAAAGTCACCATCGACCCATCTTTTCACGTTATTTTCACCCAGGACTCTCCCATCAGCCTGCAGAGGTAGGTAGGCAAACCCGAGACGGGGAGATGAAGGTCGGGTTCACTGGCCCAGCTGTGTCCCAACTGTCCAGATGTTCAGGGAGGCCCTGTGCTTTCGGAAAGGCAGCGAGGTTATGCAGAGCCACAATGCAGGGGCCCGAGCCCCAGTTTACAGGTTTAAATATATATTGTATTCATTTTCTTTACAGAGAGGAAGGGGGAGAAATAGAGTTAGAAACATGGATGAGAGAGAGACATCGATCAGCTGCCTCCTGCACGCTCCCTACTGGGGATGTGCCTGCAACCAAGGTACATGCCCTTGACCGGAATCGAACCCGGGACCTTTCAGTCCGCAGTCGGACGCTCTACCCACTGAGCCAAACCGGTTTGGGCAGTTGCCAGGTTTCTGGTGCGTGACTTCGGGCGACTGGTTTCCTCTCGCTGGGCCCCAGTTTACAGATCCCAAGTGCGTCTGAGACCCGAAGGCCATGGTCACGGGGAGAGACTGGCGAGTAAGCGCTGCGGACCGCTGGGCTCACAGGAAGGAATGCGCTTGTTTCAAACGAAGGGCGCCGATGGCTACCTGCGCTGGGGTCCCGCAGGGAGGAGGTTTCCAAAGGGAGGCAGCACCGGCTTCTCTGATGAGTTTCCATGGAAGGCGGGAAAAAAGGAACTTGGGGGAGAGCCGACTGTAAGGTCCGTGGCCGTTATTCTGGAAAAGCACACGGGAGGTTATGAACTCCCAAGGTCCGGGGGTGGCCCGATGCCCAGCTCCCGCTGAAATCAACGGACCCAGACGGACCTGCGCCCTCAACAAAGATGGCGCCGCCCCCGGCCCGGGGCAGGCTGCCCTCATCAAAGATGGCCGCCGCAGGCTTCTCTCCCCTTCGTTTTGCTGGCCCAAGTGCGGGCGTCCCGCCCTCAGTTAAGATGGCGTCCGCCCGCGCTTCCCTGCCCGGCTTCACGGCGCGCGCCCCGTTGATCCCGCCTCGTTTCCGTAGGAAGCAGCGCCGGGAAAGATGGCGGCGGCTGCGGTTTGAATTCCAGCGGCGCCGCCACCAGAGTCCGAACAAGAGCTGGATCGGAGGGGGCGGGGACCTGTAGAGCCGGGCGGGCCGTGACCGCAGCGGAAACCGGTGGTGCCGCCGCCGCCGCGGCCACCCATGCCGCCGCCCGCTCTGCGCCCGTGATGGACGCGGTGCTGGGAGAGGACGGCACCCTCCCCGGGACGCTCCGCGGCTGCAGGTGCGGCCCGCGCTGCAGGGGTTCGCGACAGCGGGGTCGGGATGCTCGCTGGTGGCGGTTCGCTCCTGAGGGTGTTTCTGGGCGGGGGCGGCCGTGGGGTGGGTGTCTTGGAGGGCGTTCTCTTGGGGGGCGCACCGGTTGATACGGAGAGTGGGGGTCCGGGGGCCCCCAGCGGCACCGCGCTCGCCCTTCGTGTTGTGGGGGGGCCGTTCTTGGAAGCGGGTGCGCGGGGCCGCCGCTGAGGCCTCGCTGGGAGGGCGCGTCAGCGGGAGCTGGTGGAGGGGCGGGTCTGTGCGCATTCTGGTTTGGGGGTGCGCCTTCCTTGTGGGGACTTTGCTGATGGGGCCACCAGGACTGAGGCCATGGAGTGCAGCGGCTAAGAACCTTGGCTGGAGTTGGACAGAATTGGGTCCAAATCCAAGTCCTGGGGGGCAGGGTGGGGGGCGGAGGGGGGCTAGAAGGGGTCAATGGGGCGAAAAAAGGGGGACGTATGTAATACTTTCACCAATAAAGATTAAAAAAAAATCCCCGTCCTTTTAGCTGAGTGACCTCGGTAGAGTGGCGTAGCCTGCTTTCCCATCTGTAAAATGGGGCTCGTGGTGATATCCGCACAACAGAGTTGGGGTGAGGATTAAAGGAGATGCCTGCCCATCCATTTGCTTGGCAAGTGCAGTGTCTGGCATATAATCAGTCCTAAAAAATGATGGTGCTGCCATCATCATCATCACCATCATCACCATCACCATCACCATCACCACCACCACCACCACCACCATCACCATCACCATCACCATCACCATCACCATCACCATCATCATCACCATCACCATCATCAATAGTGGTTGAGAATCTACTGTGGATAAGCCAGAGTCAGGCTCTTTGCAGCTTCTGCTTCATTGGATCCAGTGGTAGTTCATCATGTCTCTGTCTTCATCTTGTACCACAGCCCCACTATATTGTGGTTTGACCTCTCACCCCGATGGTCCTGTTTTCCCTGACCCTTCTAATATTAATTCAGTATTCCCATATACTATCGTTCTAACTTGTAGCGGGTATCAACATTTCATTCCTTTTTATGGTTGAATAATATTCCATTGTATGCATACAGCATATTTTGTTTATTCATTCACTGGTTTGTGACATTGGGTTGTTTCTGCTTTTTCTGGCCATTATAAATAATATCGCTATGAACATTTATTTTTATACATGTTTTCATATGGGTATGTGTTTTCATTTCTTTCTAGGTATATATACCTGGAAGCGAAATTGCTGGGTCATATGGTAACGTTTATTTAACATTTTGAGGAACTGTCCAACTCTTTCCCAAAGTGGCTGATGTCTTCCAGGTCATCTGGTAACTTCGGGACAAGGCAGTTATGTCTCTGTGTATGTAAATGCATAGACTCAGATCTGGAAGACTTGTCTTGTGGCAGCATGGTTACCTCTTAGGAGGGGACTGATTTGGGAGTGAGGAGTAGTTAAGAGAACTTTAGGCTTATATATACTTTTGTATTTATATATTTCCTCGCTAAGGATAAGTAACACAGAATGACAAATGAATTGTTGAAGGGCGAACAAAAGTGCACTTGTAATTGTTTTCTGAAAGTGATGTCCAGTCCCACCCTCGGCACTCATAACACTTTACCAATGAAATGCTCAGGCCTTGTTGGGTCCGTGGGGTGAGTGGACAGTTATTGCTGCCATAGACAGACACAGAGATCACTCCTGAGTGGCTGTAGATTAAGATAGGAGGATGAGATGGTGAAGCTCAGGGGAGTGTCCATTCATTCACTCAACGAATAGATGACAAAGAGCAGTCGAGATGGCTCTGCCCTGTGGGAGTGAGCACTGAAAATCCTCTGCCTCTGTTCCTTCAGACCTCCCACAGCCCCCTGGAGGAAGGTGTTAGGGGTGTAGAGGTTAAGAGCATGGGGTCTGAAGTCTGGGTAGCTTGGCCTTTGCATGTTATTAACTTTTCTGGGCCTTTGTTTCCTTACTTTAAAAAATGGCGACATTTAAAAACTACCACTACCACAGAAGGGCTGTGATGAGCCTTAAATGGGAGGCTGCCTGTCCTGCTCCCATGTGGTGCCTAATTAGTGTGGGTGCCTATAGGGTAGGATTATGCTGGGTTTTGCTGGATTTTGTCTCAGCTTTGTGATTTTAAGCAAATAAGTTCCTTCCCCTTTCTGGGCCTTAGTCTCCCCCATCTGTACCATGAAAAAATCATATCTAAACTCACTCTCTCTTTTTTTTTTTGCTTGCATAAAAAAGCCGCCTCATTCCTTTTTATTCTTGTGGGGCTCCATGAAGCCCCAACCTTACTTCTTAGGCTAAAAATGAGTTATCCGAATGGGAAGAGGGAGCTACTTAGAATTGGAAGGGCAGCTGGAACTGACTGGAGTGTGCAGATGACAGATTCATAGCATTTAAAAGTGGTCAGGTGGTTGGAGTGTTGTCCCATGCACTAAAAGGTTTCGGGTTTGATTCCTGGTCAGGGTATATACCCAGGTTGCGGGTTTGCTCTTGGTTGGTGTAGGTGCGGGAGGTAGCTGATAGATGTTTCTCACATTGATGTTTCTCTACCCCCATTCCTTTTCTAAAATAACAAACAAACAAAGAATATATCCTCAGAAAAGGATTATTATTATTATTATTTTAAAAAGGGTAGGTAAAGCCCAAGTGGAAACTTGGCAAGAACCAGACAGGAATTTCGGGATACATAGTGGTTTCTTCTGAAAGTTGGGATGTCACATGTCATTTTAGTATTTGCCTATTAGAAACTTGTCTAAGATTAAATTCTTTAGCTTTGTTAACCGTGATTGATCTTGGCTTGAGTAATTGATGGATCATTTTAAATATATTTTTATTGATTTTTTACAGAGAGGAAGAGAGGGATAGAAGTCAGAAACATCGATGAGAGAGAGACATCGATCAGCCGCCTCCTGCATGCCCCCTACTGGAGTTGTGCCCTCAAGCAAGGTACATGCCCTCAACCAGAATTGAACCTGGGACCTTTCAGTCCATTGAGCCAAACCGGTCTCAGCTTGATGGGTCATTTTAGTCAGTGGGAGTCATTCAATGGCTGTGGTGGAGAGAACCCCAGATTGGGAATGAAGAGACTAGATTGTAGGATGAGCTTAATCAATGGGCCTTTGGGCCACCATCTTTGGAAGGTGCTGATTGAACTTGATTTTAACTTTTAAGAAAATTCAGTTTAGAAAATGGAGTTTGTCCTTCTAGTGATGTTTATTGGAGGAAATTGAGAGTTATAGAAAATTAAGAGGAAAGTATCTCTTATTTCTACAAATGATGATTTTAAATATTTCCCTTGTCTTATATATTTACTAGAGGCCTAGTGCACAAAATTTGTGCAATGGGTGGTGTCCCTCAGTCCAGCCTGCACACCCTCTCCAACCTGGGATCCCTCAAGGGATTGGGCCTAAATGGGCAGTGGGACATCCCTCTCACAGTCCAGGACTGCTGGCTTTCAACTGCTCGCCTGCCTACCTTTCTGATTGGCCCTAACCACTTCTTTCTGCCAGTCTGATTACCTCCTAACCACTCCCCTGCCAGCATGTTTGCCCCTAACTTCCCTCCTCTGCTGGCCTGATTGCCCACAACTGCCTTCCTTTGCAGGCCTGGTCCCTCCCAACTACCTTCCCCTGCTGGCCATCTTGTGTTCACATGGGGGCAGGATCTTTGACCACATCAGGGCAGCCATCTTATGTGTTGGAGTGATGGTCAATCTGCATATTACTCTTTTATCAGATAGGATAAAGGCCTGGTGCATGGGTGGGGCCCGGTTGGTTTGCCCTGAAGGATGTCCTGGATCAGGGTGGGAGTTCCCTTGGGGCGTGGGGCAACCTGGGTGAGGGGCCTGTGGTGGTTTGCAGGCTGGCCACGCCCCCTGGTGACCCAAGTGGAGGTCCTGGTATCTGGGATTTATTTATCTTCTACAGTTGAAACTTTGTAGCCTGGAATGGAGCCAGTCCTCCTGCTTGCTCTGAGGTGGGAACCATCTCTGTTGGGATTTATTTATCTTCTATAATTGAAACTTTGTAACCTTGAGTGGAGGCCTGGACCCACCAGGGTGTGTGGAAAGCTTGGCTTCTTCCATCGCCAGGGAAACCCAAGCCTCCCTCCTGCTCACTCAGTGGCCATAGCCATCTTGGTTGGGGTTAAGTTGCATACTTGCTCCTGATTGGCTGGTGCGCATGGCTTGTGGGTGTAGCAGAGTGATGGTTAATTTGCATATTAATTAGGATAGCCCCACCTAATTTCCAAGAAGGATTAGTGGTGACTTTAGTATATATGTATTTTTTTAAATAATTGAGGACATATTCTACTTGTTTTTTTAGTTGTCTTTAAAAATATTTTAAAAATTCTTTATTGATTAAAGTATTACATATGTCTCCTTTTCCCCCCATTGACCTCTCCCTGGCCACTCCCACCCCCTACCATGTGCTCATATCCCCCCTAGTGTCTGTGTCCATTGGTTATGCTTATATGCATGCATTCAAGTCCCTTTGGTTGATTTCTTACCGCCTCCCCCCACTACCCTGCCTTCCCTTGAGTTTTGACGGTCTGTTTGAAGCTTCTCTGTTTCTGGATCTATTTTTGTTCATCAGTGTATGTTGTTTATTATATTCCACAAATGAGTGAGATTATATGATATTTATCTTTCTCTGACTGGCTTATTTCACTTAGCATAACACTCTCCATTTCCATCCATGCTGTTGTAAATGGTAAGAGTTCCTTCTTTTTTACAGCATTGCAGTATTCCATTGTATAGATGTACCACAGTTTTTTAATCCACTATCTGCTGATGGGCACTTAGGCTGTTTTCAAACCTTAGCTATTGTAAATTGTGCTGCTATGAACATAGGGGTGCATATATCTTTTCTGATTGTTGTTTCTGATTTTTTGGGATATATTCCTAGAAGTGGGATTACTGGATCAAATGGGAGTGCCATTTTTAATTTTTTGAGGAAATGTCATACTGTTTTCCACAGTGGCTGGACCAGTCTGCATTCCCACCAGCAGTACACGAGGGTTTCTTTTTCTCTGCATCCTCTCCAGCACTTGTCATTTGTTGATTTATTAATGATAACCATCCTGACAGGTGTGAGATGGTACCACATTGTCCTTTTGATTTGCATCTCTCAAATGATTAGTGACTTGGAGCATATTTTCATATGTCTCTTGGCCTTCTGTATGTCCCTTTTCGAAAAGTGTCTGTTTGGGTCCTTTGCTCATTTTTTGATTGGGTTGTTTATGTTTATCTTCCTTTTGTTAAGTTGTATGAGTTCCCTGTAAATGTTGGAGATTAAACCCTTATCGGTGATAACATTGGCAAATAATGTTCTCCCATGCAATGGGCTTTCTTGTTGTTTTGTTGCTGGTTTCTTTTGCTGTGCAGAAGCTTTTTATTTTGATGTAGTCCCATTTGTTTATTTTCTCTTTAGTCTATTGCCCTAGGAGCTGTGTCGCTGAAGATATTGCTATAACATATGTCTGATATTTTGCTGCCTGTGGAGTCTTATAAGATTTTTATGGTTTCCATCTTATGTTTAAGTCCTTTATCCATTTTGAGTTTATTTTTGTGTATGGTGTAACTTGGTTGTCTAGTTTCATTTTTTTTGCATGTATTTGACCAATTTTCCCAACACCATTTATTGAATAGACTGTGTTGACTCCATTGTATACTCTTGCCTCCTTTGTTAAATATTAACTGAGCATAATGGCTTGGGTCGATTTCTGGGTTCTTTGTTCTGTTCTAATGGCTTATATGTCTGTTCTTATGCCAGTACCAGGCAGTTTTGAGAATAGTGGCTTTGTAATATAGCTTGATAATTGGTATTGAGATCCCTCCTACATTGTTCTTTTTTCTCAGGATTGCTGCAGCTATTCAGCGTCTTTTTTTTAATTTTATATGAATTTTTGGATAGTTTGTTCTAGGTGTGTGAAATATGCCGTTGGTATTTTAATGGGGAGTGCATTGAATCTATACATATTTTTTAGTTGTTTTTTATAGCAGACACATTTTGTGTAAATCATTCTCTTGATGTTGAATTTTATGATGCCCATATATTTTGCTTGGCTCTCATCTTGGAGGTGTATGCCAGCTTTAAGTTTGATGATCAGGCACAATTATCTTTGGAACAGAATGGATTCCAATTTAGAGATCTGGAAAGGACAATCTGCAAGAAGCCAAGCTGGGCTTCCATCAACTCCCAGGTTACAGCTTGGGACAGGGATGCATCATTGTGCACGAGACACAAAAGGCTTGGATTCTGGACTTGGATCTCTGTTTAACTACCATGCCACGCTGGATAGGCCACTGGAGTTATCTGGATCTTAGTGCCTTCCTTTGAAAAAATACATGGACCCTCAGGGAATTGGGTAGCTCTCATGACAGTAAATCCTTTGTAAATTATAAAGCACAGCATGTTTCTAGGTGACAGTGATATTTTGCTTCCATTTTTGGGGTGCCTCCAATCTGAAGATACCTTGCTGCGCACTGTGTCTTGTTTAATTGTCAGTTACTCTCTGAAATAGTTGCTGTTCTCCTTTCACAAATGAAAGAAGCAAAGCCGGGAGGGGTATGCGGCAGAGCTTAGAATAGGATCCAGGGTAATATCTTTTGTGTTAAACCGCTCCCCATAGTATGGCTTAGTGTCTCCAGGTCTTCACTGAAGCTATTTTTAGAATTCACCTAGTAAAACTTCTTGGATCAGTGAATTTTGTATTTTTGTGTGATGTTCTTAAAGCATCTGAATTGGTGCCTGATTCTTGGAAGCTTAATTTTTGGTTGTGATAGATAGTAATGACAAAAACAATGGATGCCACTTACTGAGTGTTTACTATGTGCTGTGTATTCATATACATTCACTCATTTAATCTTTACAGCTAGAGGCTGGTATTCCCAGGTAACAGATTGAGTGAGACTCAGAAACTTAACTCGCTTATATTTGGCTCAGTGCCTCTGCCCCTGCTACATGTGTGGCACACAGAATACTTGTATGAGTGAATGAATGAATGAATGAATGACCAACCAGCCTTACTGAAGGTCACTCAGCTATTGAGTTCTTAACCTCTGCACTGCATGCCTCCCAGGTGTCCCTTTGTGGTCGTGGCCGGATGGTTGTCATGTGCAGATTGTCTTAACGGTCTCTCTGTGGTTCAAACACTAACTCATCTCTTATGTACATGTTCTTTCTTAGTGGCCTTGTCCCCAAGGTACCAGACGACCTGGAAGGTATCAGCCCCATTGCTGGTTTGGGAAATGGAGGTAAGTACACAAAACTGGGTATTCTTTTGAGTAAGAACAAGGTATGTGAACACTAGACCATGAGGGCCTTGAGGCCTTGAGCCTGGGACTGGGCTCTGATGTCTCTGGGCCCAGAGTCTACTCTGCCTGGCTAGGCGCTCAGAGTAGGTGCTCAGTATTTTGTATATGTATTAATTTGTTATTCATCTCTTTTCATAAACATGGGACTAGAGGAATTGATGCCATATTTCATGTTTTTTTTTTTTTTTTAATTTTCACCCGAGGACATGTTTTTCATTGATTCTAGAGAGAGAGGAAGAGGACAAGTGAGAAACATTGATTGGTTGCCTCACGCACATGCCCTGACTGGGGATCGAACCCACAACTTGGGTATGTGCCCTGACCAGAAATTGAATCCTTGACCCTGTGGTGCACGGGACGGCGCTCTAACCATGGAGCACACCGGCCAGGGCGAGTTTTCTGTTTTGCTACCAAGCTTGTAGGGATTCAGTCTGAGTGTGCTAAACTGAAGGCCTGTTTGGAGGCTGGATGTTGAATTGGTGACTAGTCCGACAAGGAAGGTCTCTTGGTCCCACTGCTGAGTGGCTGGAGGCTGAGGAGACCTCCTATCTGAACTTGCGTGTGCCAAGGCCTTCCTGGCAGGCTGCTGGGTCCCCTCTGCCAGCGGAGGCCCAGCATTCCTACCCGGGCCTGCCCTTTGGAGACAAATAGCTGGTTAGACCACAGGAGACGGTGCTGCGTAAATAAGCAGTCTATTGTGGTGGCGCCCATAATGAGGAGACTTTCCGCTTTGCAGTGTGGATTTTGCTAAGCATTCTGCATAATTTTTGTTTCTGAAAAAAGTGCAAGCTATCGTAAGTGTCTGTGGGATGTGCTAATAATTTGACTTGTTGAAATATCTCAGAGATATTTTGACTTACATTTTATTCTCTTCTTCAAAGTGAAGAGGCATATGCAAAAGGGAGAAGTTTTTAGAGCAGGTTATATAAATGTCACGGGGTTTATTTCTGGAGAATACTTTAGCTTATAGGCCACCCTTAGGTTTTCCTTCAAAATATGTTAACTTTTAACACAAATTCAATAATTCTGGCTTCTGCTCTCCCTGCCCACAGGCAGTTAAAAGAAGAAAATGGGTAGGCCCGCTCCTTAATGCAGCCCATGTGTACATCTGCTTCACGTCAGGCTCTGGGCTAAGCACTGGGGTTCAACCTTGAACAGGTTACAGTCAAGCCGAGAAGACAGACAATTAAACAAAGAGTAATTATGATAAGTCATATGACGAATGTAACAAGCAAAGAAATATAAGATGCTGTGGGAGGGGTAAAAGGGAATTTACCCTGGAACTGGAGGAGTTGGGTCAGGCAAGAGTTTCCTAAGAGACTGATACTGGAGCAAAGACTTGCAGAATGAATAGGACCTAGAGAGGGCCACAGCACAGGTGATGGAGAGCATGGCCCGTTGAAGAGCAGGAACACAGACCTGTGTGCCCCGAGTCTGTGTCCAGGGCCCTTCACAGTCTGCCCCTACCCAGCTCCTGGACCTCTTTTCGGCGGAATGGCTCAGACACCGTGCCCACTCACACCTCTGGGCCTCTGCATGGGATCCTGCTTTTCCTTTTGCTCCCTCATCTGCCTGCTGCCTCTTAAGACTGAGCTTGAAGCTCATTGCCTTCCCCGGCTCTCCACAGGCTGACTTAGGTGCGCTCTCCTTTCTGAAATGTACATGATTCATTGATTCCTGTTGGCTGCTTTAAAAATACCCAGAATTGGATACCTTCTGCCACCTTGGGCTAAGCCACTGTGATCTCTGGCCTGTATTCTCCTAACTGGTCTCCTTGTTCCTCATCTCCTTTTAGTCTGTTCTCAGTGAGGCAGCCAGAGGGAGCCTGTGGAAGCCAGAGTCCCATCTTGTTACTCCTTAGCTCAGAATCCACTGTTGGCTCTCCGAGTTCTGAGAAGAGCCTACAAGGCCATCCACAGCCTGTTCCCCAGTACTTCGCTCACCTCCTTTCTGCCCCTCTTGGTCCATTGGCATCACGGCTGGTCCTCAGATGCACTAGGCATGCTCCCCCCTCAGACTTCTCCCTGTGCCCTTCCCTCAAGTCTGCCCAGATGTCACCTTCTCAGTGCAACCTTCCCTAATTTAACCACCTGACTTAAAGTTGCAACCTTAGTCCACCCTTGGTATTTTCATCCTTATCCATTTGGTTTTTCTCCATAGTATTTGTCACATTTTAACATACTATGTCATTGCCCTGTTATTTTTTTTATCTATCTCTTCTTTCCAGAATATCGGCTCCATTTGTTCGTTTCATTTCCTAATATAGCCATGTTTAGAACGAGGCCTAGCAGAGCATATTTGTAGGAAGAATGCCTTCATTCACTCAACACACATCTACTCAGCAGTGGAAAAGTGCCACGCCCTTTGTGCAGCATAATAGTTTGTGTCCATCTCTGTCTTTTTTTTTTTTTAATATATTTTATTGATTTTTTACAGAGAGGAAGGGAGAGGGATAGAAAGTTAGAAACATCGATGAAAGAGAGACATCGATCAGCTGCCTCCTGCACACCTCCTTCTGGGTATGTGCCTGCAACTAAGGTACATGCCCTTGACCGGAATCGAACCTGGGACCTTTCAGTCCGCAGGCCAACGCTCTATCCACTGAGCCAAACCGGTTTCGGCCATCTCTGTCTTGCTCACAAGATTGGAGATCTCTCGGGCCCAGCATCAGTGTCTCCTTCACTGTTGTTTCCCCAGCACCTACTATGGTGCTTGGCACAGAGTAGGGGTGTAATAAATGTTTGGTGAATTAAAGAAGCTGTGGAAATTTGGGTTTTGGCTAAGTCTTTAATCATTCCAAAGCAGGGCTTGGCAGTTTCCCACCCACAGCCTGCTTTTGAAAATAAGCTTTTATTGGAGCAGCTTCTTTATTGGTTTATGAATTGTCTGTGGTTCTTTTTGTGCTGCAGCAGAAGAGTTAGCAATGTAATTGTCTTATATTTGTAACAGAGTTTAGGCTTCGTAGATGACCTACAAAGTCTAAAATATTTGTTGTCTGCTGTCTTACACATTTGGCCGAGCCCTGCTCTCCAGTCAGTTGGATATGCTTTGTTTTAGTTGCTGACATGGGAGATGACATCCTGGTCAGCAGAATAATTTTATGACAAACAGTAAGGAAGTGCTACTTTACCACATGCTCAGTGCATTTTCTGGTTCATCCTCTGACACGTACATTATTACAGTGTCATTATTGTAGTTTAAGAAATTTGTAAATATTTGAAATCCATTGACTTAGAGCTTTCCCTGGACTCAAATCAGTAAATCACAACAGACTGAAAGTACCAGCAGAATATACCGTGGAAGCTATTTACGTGTTTTTTTTTTTCCTCTGGGCTCTGTCCCCTAATAGGGATGATTTGCATACCATGATGTTTTGTCTACTTTCCTTCTTATAGTGCTCCCAAAGGTGTCAGAAGAAACGGTGTCACCCACAAGAGCACGGAACATGAAGGACTTTGAAAATGTAAGTGGAGACGCCAAGTTACCAGCCCTAACAAATCATGCCTGCTGCCGCTGTCTAAGCAGACCCAGGAGGGAGCTGTATTTCTGACAAGTGCCTAAGCTGGGTAATGCCAGGGTTTGGAGGAATGCCATGAGACTCTTGCACACCTAGGCAATCAGCCCTTGAATACGTGGCCAGTTATGGGTTCTAACGGGATCAGCAATTTCCAACTTGGGGGAAGGTGGTATATTCTGGTGTCCCGACTGTGAGGTTATTACACTCTTGCATAGTTGAGAGGAGCTTATATTTGTCAAGGGCTTTTTTGTGATGTCAGACGCCTTATTTATGGTCCCCATTTAATTTTTGCTGCAACTCTGTGAGGTATTTTGTATTATCCTCATTTTACAGATAAGGAATCACATAGTATGTAAGCGGCAGAGCTGGGGTTTAAATCCAGGTTTTTAATGACTCCAAAGCCATTATTCTTTTCCCCACATTGGGGTGGCTCCTTGCATTTTGTAGGCTTCGTCTTTGCTGCTGTTGAATGAAATGTGAGCAGCCTGGATTCAGTGCTGTTGGTAATTGTTGGAGGATGGATTACGTGCTTGCTGATAGATTTGTCTCCTGTACTTAATGTCTTTTGGCACCGTGTCTTTCATTTGTTAGTGGAGAGGGGGGAGGGAAGGGAAGGTTTGTTGTCAAGTAACAGGAAAATAAGGTTATTTTCCCAATTCCAAATCTCCTTAACAAGTTACCTGTTCAGTGCTCTCATTTATCATAGGAAGAATTAGACTCTTCTTCATTTGTAACTAATGGAATCCATACCGTCCAAGATAAAGGAGATATTTATCAGAGAGAAGACGGAGGACACAGAGAAGGACATTCCCCAATTGTGTTTCTCTTTCCCCAGTGGTCTGTGCAGAACAGAGCGGTACTGTCTCTAGATTTAATTTAGAATGCTCATTACTGCTAATAGTTATCTGCAAACCACCAGTGACCAATTGAAGAAATGACTTGTCAGATCTCTAATGGAAACAAGTAATTTCTGAGCTTTGAGTTGTTATAATTTCAACTGTACAACATGATCTATGCCGTGGGGTCTGGGGCCTCAAACGAATGAGATTTGATTATTTCACATTGTGTATAATTAAAATGTGCTCTAATATTAAATGGTGGTTCCTGGTTTAGCATAGAGTAATAATAGCTACTGCTTATTGAGCTCTTGTTCTGAGCTGGGCACTTACGTATTAGGCTCTCCATATACATTACATTAATATTAAAGCAGCTTTGCAAGATATCGTTATTTAATTTATGAAGGTCACGGTTTTGAATTTAATTTCGAGATGGAAAAATTTAATAGAATCTTAGAATTTTTGTTTCACGCTTTATTGTCTGCCTTTTGACGTGGATGAATCCAACCCTCTTTATTATATGTAGGAGAAACTGAGACCCAGCGGTGTGGCATGGCAGAGCTGTTCTCTAAGGACCACAGCCTCTGGAGCCAGACTGTCTGCTCACCTACTTCTGCTGGGTGACCTTGGGCCTGTTACGTAACAGGTTCTATTTCGTAGTGCTGTTGTGAGGATTAGGAGTGAGTGTGTGAAGCACATGTGCCTACCGAGTTCATCTTGTATCAGCTGTTGCTCCTCTTATAGTTATTGGTATATATATTATTGTGATTTTTCATCCTACTCTGTATGTGACTTAAGTTTCTCTTGCTCAAGTGTGCTCTTGATGACCTAAATACCATTTTTCTTAAAGATGAAGGAGAGCCTTCCATGCTAATGTTTTAGGATTTATGGTTGTTCTTTGTGTGTGTGTGTGTGTGTGTGTGTGTGTGTGTGTGTGTTTTATGATTGTGCTCCTTTGGCTGCTGTTAGGTTTTTATGGCATTAATATTTTTTACTGTACCATTTTTAAGAGCAAATTCTTTTTTTTTATTTTTTAATATATTTTATTGATTTTTTTACAGTGAGGAAGGGAGAGGGGTAGTGAGTTAGAAACATCAATGAGAGAGAGACATCGATCAGCTGCCTCCTGCACGCCCCCTACTGGGGATGTGCTCGCAACCAAGGTACATGCCCTTGACCGGAATCGAACCTGGGACCTTTCAGTCCACAGGCCAACGAAGAGCGAATTCTTCAGTTGAAATTGAAATGACCACACTGTTCTCAGTGTTTCCCTTTTAGGTCTTTATTAGTCATTGAAGATTTTCATTTGGCCTGAGCTACCCAGTGCAAGACCTTTGCGCTGAGGTAATCTGAACTTTCTGCAGGATGCTTATAGAAAATGCTCTTGGCATCTCATGCTAATTTTAAAATCAGCACGCATATTAAAGAAGAGGCAGGAATAGTTTTGATTTAAAGGGGGAACTTATGATTTTTCTTCTTCTAGTCTCAGATAACAGGTACCTGAACATTGGGTCTGTTAGCCAACATCTAGCAAGACATTGGCTTCTTTATGGTTTGGCTCAGAGTTCATCTGTTCTTTAATGAATATTTTCAGATATATGCCCTATGCCAGGTTGGGCCAGGGACTGGGAATTTGCAATAGGTTAATACCGGGTACGTTTCCCTGTCAAGAGGCTCACAGTTTAGTTGGGGAGATGGAGAAGAAAACAGTGCAATGATAGAGGGGGCACAGAGGATGGGCCCCGAACCTGTTCTGGGGGTTCAAGGCAGCCTCCCTGGAAGAGGTGTTCCTTAAGTTGGGTGTTCAGAGAGGGAGGGTTTAGCCAAAGCGAGAGAACTGGGAGAGCATCCAGACACAAGGACTCACATGGGCAAACGCAGAGAGGCATGTAGGGTGTGATGAGGTTAGAGAAACTGTAGTTCCCTTTGGCTGTAAGGAGCCTCTGTGAGAGGGCTGAGAGAAGTGAGCCATTGAAGTGGGCAGGGGTCAGATTCTGTCTGTTCCGCTGCTTTGTTTGATTTATCCTGAAGATGAAGGGGAGCCGCTGATGGCTTTTAGTCCGGGAGGGAAATGACCAAATTACACTTTCAAATCACCCAGACTGGTGACCGCAGGAGGAGCAAAGCCAGGAGCAAGGTGACCAGTTAAAAGGCTGCTACGTGTGGTCTCATGGGAAAGGACGATGCTGGAGCTTGGATTGCAGCGAAGGGGGCCTTCACTGGTTGGAGTGGCCCTGATTCCTTTTCACGTGGTTGATTTTTGTTTTTCCCTGTTTGGTGAAGCTTTCGGCTTAGGCCAGCCTCTTGAGAGGGAATGAGAGGGGGAGGAAGCCAGAAGGACTGAGTTAGCAGCTCTTCAAAGTGGGGCCCTGTCCAGCTTCGGAAAGCACCACCGTGACCATGCTGGATGTTTCCCCTCGCAGAGGCTGCGCTTCCACAGCAACACTGGGCTTCTGAAGGCGGGAATGTGGCAAGCACAGCCTTGCATTAGCTTACTTTTGAGTGTTAGGTTTCTGAGTCATATTTGGTGGGTTTTCTATTTTGAGGTATTTATTCCTACTGTATGGTAAGCTGATTTCAGTTTTTCCAGCTCAAGTTTAAAATATTTTTTTGAACTTGTTCTCATAAAGGGAAAAGCAAAGTGGAGAAGACTATGAATATGTTTTAAGTTCTTATGATGTGCTGGGCATAATACTAAGCAATGAAGTTAATTTCTTCTAATCCTTATAATAGCTCTTTGAAATGGGTATTATTATAATCCCATTTGTAGAGATAAAGGAACTGAGGCAAAGGGAAAAGTGAACATGACTAAAGTCATACAGCTAGTAAGGTAGTAAGGATTGCATTTATGTATTAACTTACTACAGGTCCAATGCATGAAATTCGTGCACGGGGTGAAGGTGTGTCCCTCAGCCCAGCCTGCACCCTCTCCAATCTGGGACCCCTCGAGGGATGTTCGACTGCCCGTTTAGGCCCAATCCTACTGGATCCTTCCGGGATTGGGCCAAAACGGGTAGTCGGACATCCCTTTCACAACCCAGGACTGCTGCCTCCCAACTGCTCGCCTGCCTGCCTTCCTGATTGTCCCTAACTGCTTCTGCCTGCCAGCTTGATCACCCCCAATCACTCCCCTGCCAGCCAGATTGATGCCTAACTGCTCCCCTGCCAGCCTGATTGCCCCTAACTGCCCTCCCCTGTCAGCCTGGTCACCCCTAACTGCCTTCCCCTGTCGGATTGGTCATTCCCAACTTCCCTCCACTGCAGGTCTGGTCCCCCCAAACTACCCTCCCCTGTTGATCCGGTCACCCCTAACTGCCCTCCCCTGCCAGCCTTATCACCCCTAACTGCTCTCCCCTGCTAGTCTGGTCCCCTCAGCCCAACTCCCATCCCCTGCAGGCTTGGTCCCCCAAAACTGCCCTGTCCTGTAGGTCTGGTCTCTGCCTCTCCTCCCCCCCCAACTGCCCTCCCTTGCAGGCCTGGTCCCTCCCAGCTGCCCTCACCTGCTGGCCATCTTGTGGCAGCCATCTTGTGTGTTGGAGTGACAGTCAATTTGCATATTACACTTTTATTAGATAGGATTCATTCGTTTAGCAAGTGTTGGTTGAATGCTACTGTGTTCTAGGGACTATGCTAAAACCTCAGGGCCATAAACAGATAAGGTTCGTGCCCTCAAGAAGTAGATTATCTTACATAATAAAAGCCTAATATGCAAATCGACTAAACAGCAGAATAACCATTCCGCAGGGGGCAGGGTCTGGCGAATGGGCAGTGCCAGGCCTGCCAAGGCACGTGCCAATGGGCAGAAGGAGGGGATGGTAATAAGTGGGCGGCAATTGGTGGGTGGCGGTGACCGGTAGTGGAGGGGTGTTGGGGGGTGGGGCCGGTCGCTTGCCACTGGCACCGTCCGCCGATCTGCCTGCCGGTCGCCTCCCACAGAGGGAGGCCAGACTGTGGCTTAGGCCTGCTCCCAAGCCATCAGTTAGACATCCCCTGAGGGCTCTTGGACTGCGGGAGGGCACAGGCTGAAGTGAAGAACCCACCCCTTAAGTGCATGAATTTTCGTGCACTGGGCCTCTAGTATTCATATAATAAGCATAATAAGTAATAAATGTGTTAGTAAATAAGGTGAATACAGATTGTGAAAAGTCTGGCAAGAAAATAAGAGTTAGGTGTCAGAGCATGATTTGGTGGAGGTGGTAGAGATGGGGACCACTTTAGACTGGATAGTTAGGAAGGACCCCTCTGAATTGTTGACATTTGAGCTGAGATGGAAAGGATGAGACTGAGTCACGCTGGCAATTGCTGCGGAAGAGCTGTGCAGACAGACAGGGGCTGGGCCTATCTGAGGACCAGAAAGGAGGCCAGTGAGGCTGGAACACTGAGCAGGGGAGAGGATGTATATGGTGAGACTAAAGAGACAGGTCGAGCCAGGTCATACAGCGCTTTGTGGCCAGGGCAGGGAGTTCTCTGAAAGTGGAGAAAAACAATGGAGTGATGTGAACCAGATCTGTCTACTCGGATGCCTTCTTGCATTGCACTTCTTCAAGAAATTCTTAAATGTGTTTGTTCATCCATTCAGCCTTTGGTAAACTGTCTCATGTTTTATTCTAGAATGCACACGAAGATATGGTTCCTGATGTCTTAGAGATGGCTTGGGTAGAAAGGCAAATAACCAGCTCGTACAATGCGCTGTGATAACTATTATGATGAAGAAAGTGGAGGGTGTATGGAAATATTTAAAAGGGTGCCCAGTTCAGCCTGGTGGGGGTGGTCAGAGAAAACTTGATGAGGGAAGTGCAGAGAATTAGACTGGCATTGTTGTTGAATAGATAGTGCCTGTATGTCTTCTGGGCCAATGAGCTTCTTGAGGCTTATTTACCTTTCCCTTATTTATTTATTTATTTATTTATTTATTTAAATATATTTTTATTGATTTTTTACGGAGAGGAAGCGAGAGGGACAGAAAGTTAGAAACATCGATGAGAGAGAGACATCGATCAGCTGCCTTCTGCACACCCCCCACTGGAGATGCGCCCGCAACCAAGGTACATGCTCTTGATCGGAATCGAACCTGGGACCTTCAGTCCGCAGGCCGACGCTCTATCCATTGAGCCAAACTGGTTTCGGCTTCTCTTATTTTTTAAGAAAATGTCTTTACCTATGAATAGGACAAATATTTTTTCAAGTGGTGTTAAGAATTTTAGCAGTATGTACAATGTGGGCATTCTGAGCAAGCTCCATAAATGTTTTATTGGTAGCTGAGTAACAGAATAAGGTTTCTCTTTATAGGATGCAGCTGGCAGGGTAGACTTTTTTGTTTGAATGAATGTTTTATGTGCTGTTTCCTTATAACATTTAAAAGGAGGCTTTAATGAACCTACCAATTGTTTCTTGTGCTATTCTTGTTAGCCACAAAATTGTTAACAAGAGGGCCATGGGCAGACAGTATGAAAATATAATGCAGAGTATGCTTAACATTTCCTTTTATCCAGTTATAAAAGTATGTTTATTGAAAAGAGTATTATATGCTATTACCAATTATTTTTTAAAGTACTGAAAAAAAACTGAGTGATATGTGTGGAGATATTAGGCATTCTAGTGCAGCTATTAATATTTTGCTGTATTTCTTTTTATTTTAAATTAAACTTATTGAGATATAATTTACATAAAATTTACCAATTTTAAGTGTTGGATGAGTGTTGGATGAGAGTTGGATGTACTGGGTAAGTATACTCTCTTGTAACCTCTATCATAATGAAGAGATAATATATAAATGTATATAGTTATAATTTTTTAATATGTGCATACTCCTCTAGGTTCATGTAACCATCATCACAACCAGAATATAGAATTAGTTTCATGATGCCCACATGTCTCTTTGTGGTCAAACCCTCTCTTTTCCCCAAACCTCTGGCAGCTATTATGTTCTGTCCTTCGTCCCTATAATTTTGCTTTTTCCAGATGTTACATAAATGGAATAATACAGTTCGTAATCTTTTGAGGCTAACTTCTTTTCCTCAGTGTAATGTCTTTGAAATATATTCATGTTATGTGTATCATAGTAGCCAAGTATTATGCTATCATATGGATGTACACTATTTAGTCTTTCACCCTTTGAAGGACATTGGGACTCTTTGTGTTTTTGTGATTGTTAATGAAGCTGCAGTAAACAGTCACATACAGGTTTTTGTGTGAACCTTGGAGTGGAATTGCTGAGTCATGTGATGAGTATAGTTTTCCAAACTGTTATCCAGACGGGTTGTGCCACTTTGCATTCTCATCAGCAGAGTATGAGAACCCCATTTGCTTCACATCCTCATACGCATTTGATATTATCAATTATAATTTTTTATTAGTTAGGCTAGTGGGTGCATCGTAGTTTTAATTTGCATTTTCCTAATGGCTAAAATTGGGTTGTTTGCTTACAGTTACATTTTGACAGTTATTTACGTTCTGGCTATAGTTCCTCTGTTGAATATGTGATTTGTAAGTATTTCTCCTAGTGTGTAGCTTGTCTTTTCATTCTCTTTTTGAGAGGAAAAGTTTTAAATTTTGATGAAGCCCAATTTATTGATTAAAAATTTTATTTGATGGATGATGCCTTCACTCTTATATCTAACTAGAGGCCTGATGCACAAAAATTCGTGCAAGAGTTGGCTTTCCTTCCCCCAGCTGCCAGCACTGGCTTCCTTCTGGCATCCAGGACCTGGGCTTCCCTCCTCCAACCACAGGCAGACACCCAGCCCAGACCGGCTCCCCTCTGGATCTGGCTTCCTCAGGGAAGACGTCTGGAATGATGTCCAGAAGACATCTGGCCTAATTAGCATATTACCTTTTTATCATTATAGATAATTCTACTGAGCCCTAGATTTCAAAGATTTCCCTCTATGTATTCTTTTAAAAGTTATATAATTTTACCTTGCCTTTTTTTGTCATAGATTGATTGACCATATAAGTGTGAGTTTGTTTCTGTACTCTCTATTCTGTTTCTTTGATCTGTGTGTCTATTTTGACTACGATAGCTTTATAGTATAGTTTGAAAGCAGAGAGCATAATACTTCCAACTTTGTAATTCTTTCTCAAGATTGCTTTGGCTATTCAGGGTCCTTTGTGATAAATTTTAGGATTCTTTGTTTTATTCTGTCAAAAATGCCATTGATATTTTGATAGGGATTGTTTGAATCTGTAGATTGCTTTGGGTTCTGTGGACATTTTAATGATATTAATTCTTCCACTCCATGAGCATTGTATAGCCTTTCATTTACTTGAGTCTTATTCAGTTTATTTCATCAGTGTCCTAGTTTTCAGAGTACAAGTCTTTTACCTCCTTGGTTAAATTTATTCCTAGGTATTTTATTCTTTTTGATGCAATTGTAAATGGGTTGTTTTCTTAATTTCTGATGGTTCATTATAGAAATACAACGTATTTCTGAATATTAATTTTGTATCCTGCAACTTGACTAAATTCACTTATTAGTTTTTTTTTAAAAATATATTTTATTGATTTTTTTACAGAGAGGAAGGGAGAGGGATAGAGAGTTAGAAACATCGATGAGAGAGAGACATTGATCAGCTGCCTCCTGCACGCCCCACACTGGGGATGTGCCCGCAACCAAGGTACATGCCCCCGACCGGAATCGAACCTGGGACCTTTTAGTCCGCAGGCTGATGCTCTATCCACCGAGCCAAACCGATTTCAGCCATTTATTAGTTCTAATAGTTTTTTGGTGGATTCCTTTCTTCTCATTCATTAGAGAGTTAGTTGCAGACAGCTTGATAGCACCCTTAAGGACTTCTTAGGACATTCTTTTACAAAATCACGCTATTATCTAATATAAAGTTGTTACTCATATTTCCTCAGTTGTCTTCACAGAGCTCTAGCTTTTAAATTCAAGATTCACTGTATGATTTCATTGTACTTAGTTGTCATGCCTCTATTACTTCCATTTATTTATTTATTTATTTATTTATTTATATTCATTACATTTATTGTGGTGACATTGGTCAATGTGAACATAGAGGTTTCAGGAGTGGGTTACAAGGTCTGTATATTGCACTGTGTGGCTGCTTTTTTAAAACAATATTTTTATTGATTTCAGAGAAAGAGGGAGAAGGAGACAGATAGAAATATCAATGATGAGAGAGAATCACTGATTGGCTGCCACCTGCATGTCCCCCTCTGGGGATGGAGCCTGCAACCTGGGCATATGCTCTGACAGAATCAAACTGTGACTTCCTGGTTCATAGGTTGATGCTCAACCACAGAGACACACCTGCTAGGCAGTACTTCTATTTATTTGGAAGAGTTCCCTAACCATTTTTTACTTAGGATTGTCATTAAGATTTTTTTAAAGTTTTATTTTATTGTTTAAAGTATTACATATAGTATTCCATATGTCTCCTTTTTCCCCCATTGACCTCCCCCCAGCTGACCCCTCACTGCCCTGCACATACCCTCACCCCTCTAGTGTCTGTGTCCATTGGTTATGCGTCTGTGCATGCATACAAGTCCTTTGTTTGATCTCACCCCCCAATCCTTTCCCAATCAAGTTTGACAGTCTGTTTGATGCTTCTTTGTCTCTGTATCTGTTTTTGTTCATCAGTTTATAATGTTCATTATATTCTGCAAATGTTATTAAGATTTTTGAAGAGTCCAGGACTCTTGTTTTGCAGAAAGTCCTTAAATCTGGATGCGTCTGATCAACAACTTTTGATTAGATTCAGGGCCGAAGTATTTTAAGTGAAGTTGCTTCCTTTCAGTGATTTATTTCAGGAGTCACGTGATGTCAGTTTGTTTTATCAGGGTGATTTTAATTACAGCTGGCCCTCTATACTTGTGTGTTTTGCATCTGGATTCAACCAACTAAAAATATTTTGGTTGAAAATATTTTTTAAAATATAGGTAACATTCAAATACTACACCATTTTATATAAAGGTTGAGAGCATCTACTGATTTTGGTTTCCATGGGAGTTCCTGGAACCCATTCTCTGTGGATTCTGAGGGACAACTGTATATGCTCTTTTTTAAAAAATTAGTTTTTATTGACTTGAAAGAGAGAGGAAGAGAGAAGGAGAGAGAGAAAAACATTCATTGGCTGCCTCCTTACATGCACCCAGATGCATTTGGACCTCGGATCAAGCCCCCAATCTGAGCATGTGCCCTCACCGGGAATTGAACCAGTAAACCTTTGGTGCACCAGATGTCGTTCAACCAACTGAGCCACACCAGCCAGGGATGTATGTGCTCTTGATTAATATGGTATCTGATAGGTTTCTTAATTTTAAATGTACATTTTCCTTGTAATTAATAAGCCATCTTTAGGGTGATATCTTGAGACTGTGTGAATGAATATCATGTTGTCCAGTGGTCTTTCATCTAAAATTTTTAGCATTGATGATTCTCACCTGAGTCAGTTATTACTGCAGTGGTTGTGTAATGGTGATTTTCTGTTTCTAGTAGTCTTCTACATTTAGTAACTGGATTTATATTGTGAAGAACAGATTCCTCTCTTCTTTTACTTTCTTTCTTTACTTATTGTCAGTGTGAAATCTTGAATTCATTCTTTACTTGATCATTATTTATTTTGATGCTTAGATTGTCCTGAATTTGGTTAGAGGGAACCACTTAATTCTGGGTTGGTACAATTATAGCAAAGATAAGTATTTAAAATTTGAATCCATTTGTAGCCTCGGGAGCTCTGAGAATTAACGTAGGTAACATCCCTTTGAACTTATTTTGATAACTCATCTGTGCTTATTTTCCAGCAAATCACTGAACTGAAGAAAGAAAACTTTAACCTAAAGCTTCGCATCTATTTCCTTGAAGAACGAATGCAGCAGGCATTTCATGGTCCCACAGAACACATCTATAAAACTGTGAGTGTCCTTCATTCTCGCTGCCATCACTGGTGTCTTTCCTCAAAGTCCTCCCAGCAGAAATTGGATTAATATTTACGCTCAGAGTTAGCACGAGTAGCTAGAGCTGCCTTCATTTAGTTTGAATTGATTATGAGGAGCATAAAGTTAATAGGATGACCTTAATATTAAGCAAAGAGATACAAGATTAATTTTAAAGGAGTCTTTTTCTCCTCCTAAAATCGGCCTTCTGATTTCCTACATCCCAATTGCCTTTTAAAATTTATTTATAATTTAGACAAAGTCAGTGAAATGGTAGAACGTCTTTGGAATTGCATCTTATTGTTATCAACTAATTTGTCTAACTGTAGGCAAGTCACTTCAGCTGTCTGGGCTTGGTCCAGAGTTGAGTGATAATCACTGTGTCACAGGGTTATTAGTGTGGATTTAATGAGGGGACAGATGAAAAGCCCTAGCACGCAGTCAGTGCTGGCAGTTATCATCATTGTCTCATGAAGGCTTCCATGGGCAGCCGAGAGTTAGGATTGTCAGTGTTTCTGTGATGTGACTCTTCTGTGTGCTCTCTGTGCTTGCTTATAACTAACTGTCAGAAAAAACGTCAGTTTCCATCTGAAGTCTCGGCCTGCAGGCCTCTGCCTGAAAACAAGTTGAAAAAAAGAAGTTGGCTTTCTTGAAAAGGCATGAGTACAAACAATATTTTAGTGCCTATTTCTTGGCTTTCTCCAGTAGATTAGCCCTTGGCATGGGAATTATTCCATTTTTTTCTCTTCTGAAGTTTGCACCAGTGGAAACTTTTGAAGGAGGAAAAGGAACTCTGCTTGAGTTTCAGTGGATGAACTTAAATGGGCTTGTCTAGAAGAGAGATCGTACTGTACTTCTGAGGCTTTTCAAGAATTGAAAAGCTCCCTTGTCCCTTAGGACACAATGTTTTGCCTTCATTGTGGGGGTGGAAAGACAATGAGGGCGTCCTCTTTTCTGGGAGGAAGTGGTGATGCAATCCCAATGTTAAAGACAAACCAGTAGCCTAAAGCGTTTTACATTAAGTATAGTTATCATCTGTCTCAGAACTCCTCCAGGGTGATGAGAAGCCAGATGGTGTTAATCGCCTTCGTTAGGTCAGGCACTGTCCTGGGCCTTTATACATCATCACCTTATTTTATTTTATTTTTTAAAAATATATTTTATTGATTTTTTACAGAGAGGAAGGGAGAGAGATAGAAAGTCAGAAACATTGATGAGAGAGAGACATCGATCAATCGCCTCCTGCACGCCCCACAGTGGAGATGTGCCCGCAACCAAGGTACATGCCCCCGACCGGAATCGAACCTGGGACCTCTCAGTCCGCAGGCCGACGCTCTATCCACTGAGCCAAACCGGTCTCGGCAACATCACCTTATTTTAATGCCCAAGACAGCCCTTTGCAGTGGAGATTATCCTCAAGTGCAGAGGACGCTGAAGCTCAGGGAAGATCAGTGACTTGCTTGATGTCATAGCTACCATGTGCGGTGGGTTTGAACTCAGGTCTAACTATCTCAGTGTACCACACTGTTTCAGCCAGGCTTTTCCATTGTCTGATTGGGTGACCTGATGTTACTGCACTTTTATGGCAATTTAAGTTTTAATATAGGTGTACATGGTTCAAAATTAAAAAAGCATGAAAGGTATACGTTGAAAGACTTTCTGCTACCCTGTCTCCTAGTCCCCTAGGTCCAACCAATAGAGTTATTTCCTCAGGCAAAGGTATTTTATGTCTATAAAAGCAAGTGTGTGTGTGTGTTCAAACCCCCTTTTAGATAAAAGCAAGCATGTTCTGTATCTTGCATTTTTCCTTAACAATATCTTGGATATCTTTCCTTAATAGTGGCTTAAGAGCTTCTGTCTTTTAAAAAAAAATTGTTTTTAATCCTCACCTGAGGACATATTTTCCATTGAATCTAGAGAGAGGAACAGGGAGGGAGGGAGGAAGGGAAAAAGGGAGGGAAGTAAGGGGGGAGGAGAGAGAGAAAGAGAGAGAGAGAGAGAGAAGAGAGAGAGGGGGAGGGAGGGAGGAGGAACATTAATGTGAGAGAGAAACATCAGTCAGTTGTTTCCCATATGCATCCTGACTAGGGATCGAACCCACAACCTAGGCATGTGCCCTAACTGGGAATTGAACCCGCAACCTCTTAGTGTACAGGATGATGCTCCAACTAACCAAGCCATCTGACCAGGCTATTCCTTTTTTATAATGACATTCCATTTTATGCTAATCAGTTATCTTGATTTTTGGTTTTGAAATAATGATTCCCATGTATATAAGTTTATAACTTAAGGTGTTGGGCTTATGAAAAATAGTCTAGTGGACACATTGGCTCTCTGTTCTTCTAAATTCACTAGGCTGGAGTGCCAGTTGGTTCATCGGAAAGTATAGCACTCAGAATCCGTGCTGTCAGCTCTTACACAGTTCTCTGCCCTTCTGAGACCTGGCAAGGAATCCTCAGTTGAAGGGTGTTTCTGTGTTTTGTTTTGTTTTCTTTCACAAAACCGCAGTTGAAAACATTGTGCACTGTCACTCAGTGTCCTTTATCAAAGATCATTTTCTTCTGGAAAAAGTTCTGCTGCATGGATGACTTCTTAGTTCCTGTTGTTGGGCGTTGAAGACAATAATACATTCTGAGCCTTGTCTTTAGGCTGCTCTCATTGGTTAGCTCGCTTAGTCCTAAAATTTCCCATGTCAGGTGGCTTATTGATTTTCATTTGCCACATGGGGAACCTGGTGTCTTTCCTCAAAGTCCTCCAAGCAGAAATTTGGGGAACTCAGAGGAGAAACCTTACACTGTCACATCCTGGGCTTGTGCTTCTGCAGACAGTTACTTCCAAATTTCTTTTTGACGTTAGCATGAAGGCAGACTGTGTCTGCCTTGTATACCAAGGTCCTCAGTTCTTAGCCCAGTGCGTGGCCCATCACAGGGACTGGTGAATGTCTATGAAGTGAAGGAATGAATACATGAGCATTTACTGACTACAGTTTCCTCGTGGTGAAGAGTGGAGGTAGAATTTGAACCCAAGTCCTTCTGGTCTTAAGTCCATGGCCTTTCCTTTCTGGCTGACTTCTCATCCTGGCTATCTCCTACAGCTATTTGGCTGAAAGGAGGGAGGCACGTCCTCCGAGATTATAAATTTTACTGGGAGATTTATGTTTTTAAAAAATATTTTTATTAATTTTAGACAGAGGAAAGGAGAGGGAGAGAGAGAAGCATCAATGATGACAGAATCATTGATCAGTTGCCTCCTGCACTTACACCTACTGAGGTGGAGTCTGCAACCTGGGCATGTGCTCCTATTGGGAATTGAACCTTTGACCTCTTGGTTCATGGGTTGACACTCAACTACTGAGCCACACCAGTTGGGCTGGATGTGTTATTTTTCTTTAAAATGATGAACATGTTTTGTGAAGTAGAATGTAAAATTGGCATGAATTTTTAAAATGAAACAGGAACAAGATTTCAAAGGAAACCTAGATTTATAGCAGCTCTCTGCAAACTGTGCACCCAGATCCCTGTTTCTACTATGTGAATTCATCTGATATTCTGTCTGGGATACGTTTGTGGACTAGTTTGAGAAGGCATCCACTGCCCCAACTGCCTCACGTTGTGATCCACTTGTCAAAGACTCTGTCTTCAGATTCTCATGTGAATGATGAGCCCAAGGCCATGTGTGACTCCCTTCCTTCTAGTCAATTAAGAGGAAGATGGTTGGTTGGCGAACATTGTGGTGTCCCTTACGAACAGCTTGCCCTGCGTGGTTGTGGCTGTTTTGTAAGTGAATACCCTGAAATCTTACATTGAAAGGAGAGAGGCAGTGATGAGGTTCCCATTTATCCAGCCACATGTTTTATTTTTTAAAGCTGTAAAACGTTTCCACTTCTACAACCAGGACATGCATGATGGTAAACAACCAGAAGTAATTGCCTTGGAATGGTAAAAGCAAACTGCGAAATTGCTTGTAAATTTGCTTGGTGGAGGGCAAACAATTTTTAAATCGGCCTCTCTCATATGACATTTATGCCTCAATGTTTGAATGCTCTGGCTGTTAGAAGCTTGGAAAATTTACATAATTGTTCCATGTCTTGAGAAATCTGGGGCTTTCTTTGGAGACCACCAGTGTTTAATAATTCCCTGTTCCCAGGGCCCTGAGGCTAATGAGATTTTGCATCGAACGGCTGCCTATTACGAGCATGGCGTAGTCAGGCCACGCCAAAAGCCTTTTCCCCATGGTAGACATTCCTTCGTCCTGTGTTTTTACACTGTTTCTTTTTTTCCCCCCCAATCTCGTCTGAAAGAATATCGAGCTCAAGGTGGAAGTAGAAAGTCTGAAGCGTGAGCTCCAAGAGAGAGAGCAGCTGCTCATCAAAGCCTCGTGAGTACCTGTCATCCCGGCACAAGCTTGCGGGTAGCCCAGGGGTTCCGATGGTGGCAGCTAAGTGGGTCAGTGAAATGGAACCTTGTGCTTCCTAAAGCCATTTGTTCTCCAGCTGGGCTCTGAGGAGGTTTCATTTTTATTTAACTATTTTTCAACAAACTTAAAATTCATAGGAAAATGAACAGATCTTGTACATGCAGCAGAATGAATTTTCACTAAGCAGACACACCTGTGGGGCCACCATCCTGATCAGAAACCAGCACATCACCAGCCCCTTTGTGCTCCCGGAACTTTCCCTCCTGCCACAAAGATGTCCACTTTGCTGACCAGTAGTATCACCTCTAGTTCTGCCCCTTTTTGAACTTTTTAGAAATGGAATCATATACTGTGCATGCACCCTTATATATCTAGTCCTTTTCCTCAGCAATATATTTGTGCGATCCATCTAGGTCTTAAAGTATATCATTAACTCATTCATTTCTGTAAAAACTCTTGAGGCTTAAAGGGATTCTAAGGGCCCTGGCTTGACCTCGAATGTGCAGTATTTTCTGAGTGAGTGAATGAATGAATGAGTAAATGAATACATCAGGTTAACACATTTTTTACTTTTGTTGTAGTTTTTTTTAGAGGCACATCACTCACCAGGGAGTCAAATCAACTTTACCACTCCTGGAAGTCAGTAGTAGAATTCGGTTTGTTTTATACTCAGCGCCCTGCCTGCTGCAGGTCTTGCATGTACGCCTGGAAGCCCAGACTCACCAAGGCTATGCACACTCCTCATACTAGCATGCAGGGCGGAGTGCTTTGCATGCAGAGATTCTCCAAACTGCCCAAATTAGTGTTTAAGGCCCTTTGGTCTGATCTTATTTATCAGTTTCTTCAGAAAATATTTATGAAGCAGCTGTTCTGTGCTGCACTGGCCTCAGCTCCTGGGGATGCAGTGATGAGCTAGACAGACACATGGGGCTTACATTCTAGTGTGACTGATGGGGATCAAATACTTCAATAATAAATATATCAGTACAAAATGGGAGAAGAGCCATGAGGAAAATAAAGGGAGCCGTGAGAACTCATAGCAGCGGGAGTAGATACATAAATATATGTCTACTAGAGGCCTGGTGCATGGATTCGTGCATTGGTGGAGTCCCTTGGCCTGACCTGTGGGGATCTGGCTGAATTTAGCAGTCCGACATCCCCCGAGGGGTCCTGAGTGCAAGAGGGCACTCTACAAAGTTGCCATCGCTCAGCAGCTCCTGCATTGAGCATCTGCCCCCTGGTGGTCAGTGTGTGTCATAGCTGCGGGCTGGTCAGCTGGTTGCTTAGGCTTTTATATATATAGATAGATAGCAGGGAAGAGACCCTGGGGAAGTAGCATTTGAGATGAGGTCTGAGGGGTCAGTAGGAATTAGCCGGGTGAAAGGGTGGTGAAAAGGGCTTAAGGGGAAAGAAATGTGCAGTTCTGAGGAAATAGAAGCCTAGGGGGCTCGGACTTGTCTTGCAGAGTCTGGAGGCCTGATTGGAGATTTTGGTCTTTCTCTTAAGATCAAAGGAAAAACAGTCATTGGCTTTGAGCAACTGATACCATCAGAGTTTGGTTTTTTAAAAGGTCGCTCTGGATGCTGAGTAGGAAATGTTTGGTAGAGGGAGCGGGAGTGGAAGAGTGAGAAGGCTAGTTCTGTAGTGTAGGTGACAGGTTAGTGACACAAGAAGATGGTGGATGGGAAAGACACTTAGGAAGCAATATCAACAGGACATGGTGGATGGGAAGAGAGCTGGCAAGGATAGGTTAGGAATCAGATCACGAGCTCTGTGTAAGAATGCTCACAGTGACTTAGCTGCTCCAGCTTTCTCTTCACCAACTTTTTTTTTTTTAATATATTTTATTGATTTTTTACAGAGAGGAAGGGAGAGGAATAGAGAGTTAGAAACATCGATGGGAGAGACATCGATCAGCCACCTCCTGCACTTCTCCTATTGGGCATGTGCCCACAACCAGGATACATGCCCTTGACCAGAATCGAATCTGGGACCTTTCAGTCCGCAGGCCGATGCTCTATCCACTGAGCCAAACCGGTTTTGGCTCTCTTCACCAACTTTTAATCCCAAACATAGTTCACAGATACTAGGAAGATTCCTGTTCCTGCTGCTCTACCGTTGCCCTGGCAGACCTCTTCCCTGCCCAGTCCCCCCGGCCCCAGTGCCTTTCCTGTTGTCCACCCTTCTTACAGGCTTCCGTTGAATCCCACGTGGCTGCCTCGGGCCATATCTGTCTCTTCACATATAAGGACAGTCCCATATGTGTTTAGCACTCTTCAGTGTATAAAACACTTTCACATCTATTTGCATTTCATCGTTACCCTGAGAGTTCATCAAATCTTGAGGAAAGCCTCATTTGAGAGAGGAGGAAATTTCAGTTTGGAGAAGGGAAGGGCCTTGACTAAAATCCCTCAGCCAGAAAGATCAGAGCTGGCCTACAACTCAAGTTTGTGACTCGTGGTCCAGCACGAGGTTTCAGATTCTTTTAGTTTTCACGTGTGTTTCTCCTTTCTTCAACATGATTCTACATCTAAGCCAAGGGCCGCTTCCTTAGTGGAGTACGGGGCAGGGGAAAGGGTGGGCTCTGGCTTGGCTCTACCAGTAGGTAGACTGTGGTCCCTGAGCCTTGGCTTCTCAGTTGTTCCTACATCCTAGGGCTTTTGTGCACATTACCTGCCATAGGATGCGCACACCGTCTCCCACAGACCTGCTCAGCGGGCCTTTGTTTGGACCTCTACCTGCCCGGCACTTGGCAGTGTGTGTGTGATACAACCTTATGAATGGAAAAATAGCTTTTATTAATGCCCTCAACTCTCCCAATTTGAGTTTTATGGTTGTTTTTATTGGGGGGAAGAGGGAAGAGAGATATGGGAAAAGCCCCTGTTTTTCTCCAAAGAACTATAATTAGAACAGAAAGAGGAAATGTTGATGGTTAACAGGAGTAGCGAGGGTGGTGTTTATAGACGTTCTCTTTTGTATTGGGTGGGTAGCTGGATTAGACCACTTTCCTCTCCTTAGATCTTTTTTTTTTT
Source organism: Lasiurus cinereus (assembly GCA_011751065.1). NCBI lineage: Eukaryota > Metazoa > Chordata > Mammalia > Chiroptera > Vespertilionidae > Lasiurus > Lasiurus cinereus. The sequence goes on from JAAGEH010000124.1 coordinate 1,504,625, forward strand.
TAATATATTTTATTGATTTTTTACAGAGAGGAAGGGAGAGGGATAGAGAGTTGGAAACATCGATGAGAGAGAAACATCAATCAGCTGCCTCCTGCACGCCCTCTACTGGGGATGTGCCCCCAATCAAGGTACATGCCCTTGACCGGAATCGAACCTGGGACCTTTCAGTCCACAGGCCTATGCTCTATCCACTGAGCCAAACCGGTCTTGGCCTCTCCTTAGGTCTTGCAGGGAGTCTTGTCTGTTGGCCTAAATTCTATAAGGAAGGAAAGGGGAGAGGGAGGGAACTAACATTTATTAGAGCCTTCTTAGCCCTTAACCCTGTGCCTGGCACTTGACATGCTTTACTGCATCTGACTTTCCAGCAGTTAGGTGAGGCAACGGGGCTCAGGGGAGCGAGGGGACTTGCCCAAGTTGGCAACAGAGCTGGGGCTGATCTGGCCCTGGAGCCTACTCGGCCTCGCTGTGAAGTAAACATATATGTTCACTGATTTTCCATCGTTCTGTTTTTCAGTTACCATAAGGGGACATTAAAACCAAAAGCAGACATATTGTCAGGAGTGAATTTTATCTCTGTAGCTTTAAAACACAAACAAAAATAATAATTCCATTAGTAGAGGAAAATTGCACCATACTGCTGAGTATAAATTTTATTGCTACAGTCACTGTAAAATACAAAGATGATAAATGAAAAGTTGGAACATTTATTATCGGGTGTATATTTTATTGGTATAACTAAAATGCAAGCAAACTGAATAATGCCGTCACTTGTTAAAAATTGTAGTTGGCCTTTTGACAGTGTGTGTGATGCTGACTGTAAAACACTGAGGTTTGATCTGGGCGGGCAGGAGGGAGCCAGTATATTTGCACCTGCCGGGTGGAGTGGAGGGTGGGGGAGGGGTAATGGAGCCATTTGCTAGAGGAGGCTCTATGAAGCCCAAGGGCTAAAACATTGGTGGTTCGTTCAGGAAATTGAGGACTGGAAAATTCTGTATCCTAGGCTCAGGAAGAAAAGCTTCTTTTCTAGAATTTTTTTTTGTGTAAATTATTCTTGACACTATTACAACTGTCCCCTACTTCCTCCCCTTTAGTCCAGAATTCTTGCAACCATATAGAATACTCTCTTGAGAAGTAGCAGAAATGATTGTGAGTCATGTGAACTCCTGATAGTACTGGTCAAGAAGTGAGCTGAGGGACTGGGCTCAGGACGGTTGGTGGCATTAATCAGGCCAGCAGACGATCTGTTCTCAGCTGCGACACCAGTGAAGGGTGGAATGAGGCCACTGTGGTGGCAGTGCTGTGGTGGCCGCGGGGACCACAGGCTGTCCTCCAGCACTCAGATCAGAGAGGCAGGAGCCTCGTGCTTTGGCCGCTGCATGTGCTAGCACATTAATTCTAAGAGGGCATCACCTCGTTTTTCAAATGAGGAAACTGAGGTGAAAGAGGTAATTGACCCAGAGTCACACTGAGGACATAACAGAGGAAAAATTTGGAAGCAGATCTGTTCTGCTTCAGAGCTCATGTTCTTTCTTCCCAATTGTCCACATTGAATTCCATTAAAATGATATCATGACACTGGAGCCTTGTGAAGGCTCGTTGGTGAAAGGAAACAAGATATGAATAAAACCTTTATTTGCAGGCAGTTCATGTCTGAGGCTGGGACAGCAAGTATGGCCCTCTTGACTTTCCATTGTTCTCAGGCAAAAATTCACATGGTCCGTGCATGTGCATGTCTGATCACATGGCTCTTAGTCGGAAAAGTCTTACATACCCCTAAATGCAGGGCTTGGGAGGCTGGTGGTGAATAGATTTGTCCTGTTGCAGTTTTCTGAGAAACCAGCTTTAGGTGGAGCCATTTCCTTACATTATTCTGCCTTCTGGAAACCCACTATTATTTTAGAAACCCAATAGAAGTGCTCTGAGTACAAGTCTCACAAATTCATATCCGACAACTGCTATGGGGAGAACCAGATGAAAGGCGTCAGTGGTTGTGAGCCTCTGTCTGATTTTGGTGTGCCATCCCCACCACTGCCTGCCAGGCGGACAGAGTATTTATTCCGTGGTGCACAGTGATGTGAAGTCTGCATTTCATGTTAGAGTAACACGGAGTGTGGGCTGCTTGCGTGCTCTCTCCTCCTCATGCCCTAAGTAGTAGCTAGTGCTCACACATACAGTGTGCTGTATTTAAAATGGCTTCCCTGCTGAAACCGGTTTGGCTCAGTGGAGAGAGCATCGGCCTGCGGACTGAAAGGTCCCAGGTTCGATTCCGGTCAAGGGCATGTATCCTAGTTGCAGGCACATCTCCTGTAGAGGGCGTGCAGGAGGCAGCTGATCGATGTCTCTCTCTCATCAATGTTTCTAACTCTATCCCTCTCCCTTCCTCTCAATAAAAAAAAAAAAAAATCAATAATAAAAAAAAAAGGTTCCCTCTAGCCCCAGCCAGGTAGCTCAGTTGGTTAGAGCATCACCTCCCCCCGATATGCCACGGTTGTGGGTTCAGTTCCGATCGGGCACATGCAAGAATCAACCAGTGAATTCATAAATAAATGGACAACAAATCAATGTTTCTCTCTGTGTCTTTCTCTAAAAAAATTAATAAATAAAATTTAAAAAGAAAATAAAATGCTTCCCTTCTTGCTGAAGCAAACCAACCTTCATCCCTCAGATTCATTTTGTTACAAACTTTGTGTGTACATTGGTTTGTCAAGCCAGCTCTCCATCTTTCCTTCCACTAGTGGAGGTGTGCTTTGTTGGAAGTTTCCTGGCGGGAAACTCGGCAATAGCTCTCAAAAAAGTCTTAGAAAGTACTTACACTTTGACCCCGAAATTCCCTTTCTAGTAATTGACCCTAACGAAATCACTCAATAGTTTACATGTAAGGATGCATTTTCATCACAACATTGCTTATAATAACAAACAATAACACTGACATTTGTTGAATACTTTGTTCAGTACTTTGGCCACTGTTCTGAGAGCTTTGTAAGTGTTATCAGACAATTATATAAAATCAAAAGCAATCTAAATGTTTTAAAAATAGGGGATGATTTAATATAGTAGTACATTTCATATAGCACATTAGTTTGTAGCCTTATTAAAAATGATGATAGACATTTATTGACACAAAAGGTGTTTATAGTGTGTTAAGCAATAAAATCGTAATGAGATATAGATGATGCTTACTTTGTTTTTAAATAATACTGTATATATTTTTATTGACTCATAATTGACATTTAACATTGTGCAAGTTTAAGGGGTACAGCATGTTGATTTGCTACATTTATATATTGTATGGTCAGTGTTTTTGAGTTACAAATATTAATTCAAATAAAAAGAAGCTCAGTACAGGCCTATGGGAGGATTCGTTGTTTCTTGGGGTGATTAAAATCACTACCTGACTGTCACCCTTATTTGCCTCTTTTTGCAGCAAAGCAGTTGAGAGCCTCGCTGAAGGCGGCGGCTCAGAAGTTCGGCGGGTGAAAGAGGATGCTCAGAAGAAGGTGCAGCAGGTCGAAGAGCTCCTAACCAAAAGGATATGCCTTTTGGAAGAGGCAAGTCTGGAGACCCTGTGGAGAATGTGTTTCTTTCAGTGGGTTAATAATGGAGTGGGCAGAATTGTGTTTCTTTCCTCATAAACTTCCGCAGACGTGAGAGCCATCCTCATTGAATATCTCCGGGGGTCCAGCCCCATCAGAGATGCTTGGCATAAAAGTTTATAACCATACACTCTGCAAACTGGCCATTATTATTTTATTCCTGTAGATGAGGCCATTGAGGTCTGGAGAGAAATACTAACCAGTCCAAGTTTAATCCTGCATTTACATGTAGATTGCTGTCTCTAAACCCCGTGTTCTTGCTATACCACTCTTATTTAGTTGAGTGCCTTTATTTCACTGAGGAGGAAACTGAGGCCCAGAGAAGGAAGCCACTCACCCAATGTTAGCTAAGCCTGGAAGCAGACTTTCTGATTTGTAGGTCATTGTGTGTCCACGCAAAACCCCCCTTCTCACCCCGTGTCCAGCCTCCATCCACTCCACCATCCACCAGTGTTGACTGAGGACCTGTCTAGGAGGATCTGTGTGTAGCTCCTCCTCCTGATTCCAGTCAGATGCTTCCTAGGTATTAAACAGGTTTCCTCCATTCAAGCTAATATTAAGTAAAGTAATTACTTAATTCTTGGTCTTTGAAGTCTTGTTTCATCTCACTTTTTCTACCTGCAACCCTGATTTTTCTACGCAGGGAGGAGGAGAAAAAGCGCCAAAGAGCATTTCTGGATACAAAGAGTGAATACATTTGTACTATAATTTGCAGTTAACAATGGCCTTTTTCAGTCATGATATTCAGTTCAGCCCTTATTCACGAGCTTGTACAGATATTAGGTTGATCATACAGATGAGTAAATAGGCTCAGAGAGGGTGAGAAAGTAGTTCTTGTCATTGGTGGTAGAGCTGGGATATATATATATATATATATATATATATATATATATATATTATTGATTTTTCACAGAGAGGAAGGGAGAGGGATAGAGAGTTAGAAACATCGATGAGATGAGCCCAAGTTCTGAATTTTAGTTAAGATGACGGTGAGACTACCCTAGCCCGTTTGGCTCAGTCGGCCTGTGCATCCAGGGTCCCGGGTAGATTCCGGTCAAGGTCCTGTACCTTCATTGCAGGCTCCTCCCCGGCCCAGGGCCCTTTTTGGGGTGCATGCAGGAAGCAACCAATTGATGTACAGTGGTACCTCGAGATAAGAGTGCCCTAACATACGAGATTTTTGAGATACGAGCCGTCGAGCGAGCGATTTTTGCTTTGAAATACGAGCAACATTTGAGATAGGAGTAATTGTGCGGATCGGCCGGCTGGACACGACCCACCAGTTTACCGTGACTCGAGCGTCTCATAGTTTCCCACGCCTCAAGGTTACAGAACGAATTAAACTCGTATCTCGAGGTACCACTGTATTTCTCTCACATTGATATTTCTGTCTTTCCTTCAGTCTTCCACTCTCTAAAAAAACCAATGGAAAAATAGCCTCGGTTGAGGATTAGAACAAACAAACAAACAGAATGATTGTGAGACTTTTAAGAGACTTAACCTAATCTTCTCATTCATCTTATTTTCCCCCATAAGTGCCATCCAGTGTGTTGGGCTGCCAGTGTAACTGACAGTGCTGGGTTGAATCCCTGCTCTGTCACTTACTAGCTTTGTCACCTTGGATAAAGCATTTGCCTTCCCTGAGCCTTTGCCTCTGTAAAACGAGGCTAGTGATACCTGCTTTGCCATAGTAATTGTAATAACAGCAGCAGCACTAACAATTTATGGAAGGCATCCTTCTCATTGTTTTACATGTTGATTTAGGTAATCCCCTCAGCAAACATAGGAGGTAAATGCTGCGTCATCCTTCAACAACAGAAAGAAAAACATGATGGCACCGGCACAGCGTGGCTGAGTCACTCGCTTAAGGTGACACAGGCAGGAAATGCCTGGTGGTCTGGCTGCAGAGCCTGCGTTGTAAACTGCAGTAATCTGTCTCTCTCTGCGTCAGTGTTTAGGCTTGAGTGAGAATCAAAGATAATATAAACAGCTTCTGGTAAAACCTGGCATTGAGTAAGCTCCCACTGAATAATGGGCTTCGTTGTTTGTTGTCTCAGCATATTGGGAAATGGTTTTTCCCAGCTGTCATTGAGATTGACAGGCATGTCTCTTGGGGAGACAGCGATCGGGAGGCACTGGAGGGAAAAGGTGGGGAGGAGGAAGTAACATTTTCCTTGGGTTTCCCATGATGCAGCAGGCACTTGACAGAGCCTCACAACAATTCTCTGATGAGATGGTCATTAGGAAGCGGGGTCTCAGAGAGGTTAAGCGACTATCCAAGGTCACACAGCAAATAAATGGGAGCTGGGTTTTGAACCTAGTTTGATTTGACTTTCATCTTTGTGAGGCAATCAGAGGCAGTTGGCATGAGCAGTCAGAGATGCCCATCTACTCAGGTCACTTTCATGAGCACCAGTACCTTTGCCCCTAACGCTAGGTGCTGCCTGCATGATTTAGATAATTTCTTCTGGGAGTGCTCAGGTAGAACATACAGTTTTTCACCACCTAAATCACTTTGGAGATGGAGAAAATGTACTTAGAATTGTATCGTCATTATCTGAAAAAGAAAAAAATACAGAGGGGGCGGTGGGGTGTGGAATGAATTTGTGTGGAGATTGTGGTGACTCTTTGGAATTTATGTATGTTTAAGTATTGAGAGGTACGTTATTCCTTGTTCTCATTGAACTGTAAATATCGATCTGATTTTTCAAAACCACAACAGTTCTTATAGACTTGAGTCTTTTCCATTGGAAATGCCTATTACTCTTCAGGATATAAGAAGGAAAGATGGCTGGCAAATGTATTTATTACTGATTCTCCCCATGTAGAGTACAATTCAGGGAGGGGAAATGTGCCGGAGAAAAAGTCATAAATATTTATATTTTAATCCAATTTCCTTTCAAAGTGTTCCCAATTGTATTGAAAAATTGCATCAAATGCATTTAATTTAACTATAGGATGTGAAAGCCGCCCAAGCAGAACTGGAGAAGGCCGTTGCAGGGACAGAAACAGAGAAGGCTCTTCGGCTGAGCTTGGAAAACAAGCTTTCAGAGATGAAGAAGGTGCACGAGGGGGACGTGGACATGGCCCTGGTCCTGGAAGAAAAAGACAGGTGTGGCTCTTGTACCTGTGCTACCCTGGCAGTCATTCCTCTGGCAGGCCTTTTCCCACCCCTTTCCCCCTGCTTCCCCACAGTAGGAAAACTAGGAATGTGAGGACAGAGAGGGGGGTAGTAGATAGAAATTCATGCTGGAATTTTCTACTCAGATACTAGATTTAGCATTCAGTTTTGGCTGTAAGCTTCCTGGTAGTCAAAGGAAAAAGAGAAAAACAATCTTGATGGATGTAAGATTCAGAGTGTTCATAAAATAAAACAAGTTAGTGACTCAGAAGCCCAGTTTTACTTGACATTGTTTAGACCAGTGGTTCTCAACCTTCCT